>JAPDNY010000004.1:228923962-229410942 GCA_029375565.1 Gekko gecko | reverse complement strand
TCCGAATAAGGGTGGATGTGGATGCCTTGCTCCCTCAGCTTTACGACTGGGTTGATCGGCATCTTGGAGAAAACCCTTGGGGCTGTAGAGAGCCCAAAGGTTAGATTTAAGAACTGTAGATGATTCTCTCCAATGCAAAATCACAGTAATCAATGGTGGCCTTGAAAAATAGGGATGCGGAGGTAAGCCCTCACCAAATCCATGGAAGTGAGGTGCTCTTCCGGTTGCAGGGATTCGGTTATTGATCGAAGAGTCTCCATTCTGAAATGCCTCAGCCTCACAAATTTGTTGAGGTATTCCAGATCGAGAATTGCTCTCTAGTCCCTGGGTTTTTTGGAACCATGAAGGAGATGGAGTACACTCCACGGCCCCGTTCCAAGTGAGGAATGAACTCGACGGCCTGAATACTGAGGAGATGTTCTATCACCTTGTAGGTTCTGAGTCATTTGTGTGGGTTCCTGTAGGTGGGGGAGACTAGGTATCCCTCTGGTGGGTGTCTGGTGAATTCTATGGCGCACCCATTGCTAACCACTTCTATTGCCCAGCTACTGGCTTAGGAGTTGACCCAGACATCCCAAAAGTGAAGATCTTGTCCTCCTCACCAGAGCAGATAGCAAATCATGCTTTAGAGAGTTTCCCATCTCCATCAACCCTGTCTGTTCTGTTGTTTGCCTGTTTGTAGTCTCTGGGGTTAAAAGTTCCCCTTCTGAAGAGTTGTCTTGATTGGCTCCAGTTGGAATGTCTTGCATCTTGTTTGAATCTTGGTAGAGTGTTTTGGGAACGAAAGGAAAAGTTCCCAAATAGTCTTCTGTTATTACATTTCAAGGTTCTGGGGAGAGCCTTCTTCTTGTCCCTGGTCTCTACCAGGATACGGTTGAGGGCCTCTCTCGAATGGGTAAACTGTGATTATTGTCTTAGAATGACAGTTGTCCTGCCATGTGCGTAGCCACAGTGATTTTCTAGCTGCCGTTGCTGAAGCCATGGCTCTCAAGGAGAAGATTAAGGAGTCCCGCATAGCATCTGCCAAAAAGGAGGTGGCCTTGAGTGATAACTCCTTCATCGAGATGACGACTGTTATCTGGGATAAGCTGAAGAAACTTCCTTATCCAAACTATGGCCGCCCTGGACACTTATGGAGGCTGTAGCTGATGGCCTGACTGCCACGGTTGTAGCCTAGTGTGCCTTCCTTAAGGCCAAGTCAGCCCTCTTGTCCAGACTACCCTTAACGGATCCTTAACTATCTTCTGACTAGAGATCAGAGGCTTGTAGTGTTAGTTAGTTAGTTTTATTATTACGGTCTTAAGACCAACATACAGAGTAAGCATAATATGAGAGAGAGAGAAAAACAGTCATAATAGACAAAAATAGAACTCTGAACTTAAGAACTTTTAAAATGCGATTCCCACAATCTAAGAATTAATGCACAAAGGCTTGTAGTGTAGTGACTGGGGCAACCATCAGGGAACCTGTAAAAGCTCATTGGCATAGGATAGTCATGTGTACAATTTTTTAATCCAGGAAATTGCCTGTTAGCCATGGGCTTAACCCATTCAGGCTTTGGTTGCGTCTCAAAGAACTCAGAAGATGGGGAAACCCTCTCAGTTGTCCTGGATCAAGGAAAAAATTCTTTATGCCCCTTTGGTCTACGTTTGGGATCTGGCCCTGCAGGGGCTGATCTTCTCCCGCCAGGGACTTCTGTAGATCTAAGGCTGCTGGTGTCTTAGATAATAGCTATTGGTAGTCATCTGATATGAAAAACCTCACAGACTGCTCAGGGACCTCAAGACCTCAATATCATCTACCTCTTCACTGGAGAGAAACTCCCCCTCTTCCCTGTCATCCAAATCGCTCCCTGAAGAGGCATCTGCCACCCATTGTGTGCTCTCTCTCCCTCTCCTCCTATTAACTGCCTCCTTCTGTGCCACTTTAGTTGGCCAACTGAGCCCTCCTTTAATCGATGAAACCCCTCCAACAACTCTCCTGTCTTGGAGGTGAGGGAGATGAGTCAGTGCTGGATAGGGCTCTGTCTGCTCCAAGACCTCCCTGGTGATAAAAGCTTTCGATTTCCTCCCTCGTGGTCTGTTTCATAAGGGACAAAAGAATCTGTAGTGAGATTAAAGGGCCTGGTAAGTACGTTAGCCTTCTGACAGCCCGACACGGTTTCCTCAGAATCAGATACTGGCTCGATGGGAACAGAAATCAGCGTTTGTCATTTGTCCTCGTGGGCTTCGGTGCTGCCTTGCCTTCTGGAGGCAATTGTCCCTGCTCCAGAGCTTCCACTTGGTTGCATAAAATGGCCGCCGCTGGCAGTTAAGAAACTCAGGCAGGCCGTGGTCTCTGCGGTTGCCTTCTGCAGGCAGTGCTTTTTTGCATGCTTTTGTGAGCCAGCGTGAGGTGGCCAGGCTGACCAGGCCGAGGCAAGCCTTTTAGAGTCCCTGCCCACCCAATCAGAGGCCTCTCTCGCTCCTGTAAGAAGGGGAGCCTACGATTCCTCTTTGGATTTGCTGCCCTCTTGCTCTTCCACGGCTTGAGTGGCCAAACTGACGTGCTACGCAAGTCTTCCGAAAAGAGATGGCCGTTTAAAGCCCGTTGTTCTTCTCTCGCTTTTCTCGAAGCCGGAGAGTCAAGTAGGAGAGATAGAGACGGAGAGGAAATAGAATCAGATGTAGAGTAGTAAGAGGATTAAGATAGGATAAGGAAGGCGATTAAGAGATAACGAGATAAGGAGTAAAGTAGACGTGGGACAGCCTACTCTCGAGTTGCTCTCCCTGACGAGTCAGGAAGAGAATGGAGAGGGCGGGTGTCTCCCACGGCAGAGACAGGAAGGAGGAAAAAAGTCGTTCCTGCTTCCCTGAAAGGATGGTGAGAACCACCCGCCAAGATGTCCTCCTTTCCTCAGAGGGAGAACGTAGGATAGGAGAGCACAGAAACAAACGCATCATGTGAGGGACACGGAATTGGAGTGGGATACGGAATGGGGGGCCTGCCCTGTGGGTCTCCCCCACCACACCCTGGGTATTTCAGCCCTCTTTCCCAAGACAGGCTCAACGTATTCAGCTGTCCTTCTCCAAGGCTCACGCCTCTGGATCCTGATTCGGATCACGGTAGCAGGGCTCCAGGTCCGGGAGGCGACAGCGACCACCGTCAAAGCCCCTCCCCTCCTGAGGTGCCCACTGCTTGGGGTAAACTCCAGATGCTCCAGAAGCATTTTCTTCTAGCTCACCCTGGATTCTGGTCGCAACAATGATGGGAGCAAACCACACCCATCGCCCCCTCCCCGCTGGGCAGAAGGCACGCCCCAGCACCAGTTGGCTCCCCACCTGGGCGCCGAATAAGCCCTGTCGTTGCTTGAATGTTCAGCTTTTTGGTTTTGAAAAAGGAGGAACAAACCATCCAAACCACCCTTTCACTCGAGGAGACGAGAAGAAAAGCCACAGGTGGGATTCTACGGAATTGCGATACACGAAGCGAACCTGCTCCTACCTTCCGGCATTCTGGCCAATGAGCAGTGGGATGATCGATGAGCGCAGAGTCTCGATTTTAAAGTTCATTCTATTAATATTTAAATATAGCCAACAGGATAAGTAACGTGTATTTATGCTCTGGCTGTTCTGCCTTGATCCCCACCTGTCCGCCACCTTGCCTGCCCTTTTTCCTTCTGGCCACCCGTTTGCTGAGCTACGTCCAAAGCATAAGGCAAGGACCCCAGCAATGCTCCCTCTGAGCTGTGGAGTCTTGTGAGCAAAAATTCCACTTTGTGAGCTCCTGGCATTAAAGTTGTGAGCGAGCGATTTGCCTGCTGCATAAATTAGTTTGCCCTGGAGCCATCCTTCCTGAGCTGAGACAAAAAGGTGTGAGCCGGAGGCTAAAGAACTGTGAGCTTGCTCACACTAACTCAGCTTAAAGGGAACACTGGACCCCAAGAAGCCAGCAGGGATGGGAGAGAAGAGAAAGGGCAACAAGACAGTGAGATATGCCTGTCGGGGGGGGGGGGCACAAGCACGCACTGTTTTAGGCTTCCCAAATCCTGTTCACACTGTCATGACATTTTAAAAAACCATCTGCTGTATTTCCGGGGAAGCCTTCCTCTTTGTAAATGTGGGTTATAGGCCTCAGCAGACCTGGAATGCAATCTTCAAGCTTCTCCCTAAGTCTGATTTAAAAGAATTTTTAAAAAAGATTTCACAAGTGCAGCGCAGGAAGCTTTCATCCAGATCACTGGATATTCTCTGTGCTGAATGAGTGTGGCATTTGCTGGGGTCTTTTTCTTCTATATTTTCCGCTTCCTTTCTCTTTGTTTTAACTGTAATATCCTATGTAAGCCGCCCTGAGCCTGCTACGGCGGGGGGGAGTGGGGTAGAAATTAAATAAATACATAAATAAATAGGGACCAAAGTTGCTTTTGTTGACCGGCTTTTACTGACCACATCTGATGAACAACAAATCTAGAGTCCAACTTGCACACGGAAGCTCATACCCTGAATAAACCTTTGTTGTTCCTAAAGGTACCACTGGACTCTTAAGTTTGTTGTACTGCTTCAGACTAACATGGCTAACCAACTGGGCATATCTGACGAAGGAAGCTCTTGACTCTTGATGGCAATGTTCCCTCTAAGCCGTGGAGTCCTGTGAGCAAAAATTCTGCTTTGTGAGCGACTGGCATTAATGTTGCGAGCGAGCAATTTGGCTGCTGCGTAAATTCGTTTGCTCTGGAGCCCATCCCTCCCTGAGCTAAGGCAAAAATGTGTGAGCCAGAGGCTAAGAAACTGTGAGCTAACTCACATTCACTCAACTTGGAGGGAACACTGCTTGATGGCTTATACCACAAAAATCTTATTAGGCTCTAAAGTGCTACGGGGTCTGAGGATAACTGACCTGCTCCTCTCTCTCTCTCTCTCTCTCTCTCTCTCTCTCTCTCTCTCTCTCTCTCTGCTTCTTTTCTGGAGACTTTTTCAAACCTGGAGTTGTTATCGATGTGTTTGTCACGTTTTTATCCCAACTTGCCTGTAAGTTGGCAGCATACCTTATCTTCTCTGCTCTTCTCTTCTCTGCTTTATCCTCACAACCACCCTGCCAAGTATGGGAATGCCTGGCCCAAGGTCACCCAGTGAGCTTTGTGTCAGAAGTGGGCATCTGAACCCAGGACTCTCAGACACTCTAACCCAGAGGTACCAACCTCATTTCTTATGAGGGCCGGATATGGCATAAACGTCACTTTGTCGGTCCGGGCCATAAAACAGAATGCCAGGTGCCGGAGACAGAAACCGTATAAAGGACAGCAGCTGGTAAGCTCCGAGTTGGTGTGTCCTCACTGCCAGGCCCCCTGGGCTGGGAGGGGGGTGCCGAGGAAAACCCACACGGGCGGACTGGAGAGGCAGCAGCGCAGTGCTGGGCAGATGCTCCCGTGATGATTGATTGCTGCAGACAAGGTTGTTCTGCCCTGCTGAAGCCACAATGGGGTGGGCTCTGCCCACTCCCCCCCCCAGTACTCTCTCCCTCGCACCAGTTGCTCGTGGGCTGCACAAGAGCCCTGGAGGGGCCAGATCCAACCCCCAGGCCTTATGTTTGACAGCCCAGCTCTAACCACTACGCCACACTTGCTCTGCACACTGATGCCGGCTGGACTGGTTCTCAGATTTTCTTCTCGATGACCAGTCTTTTTGCTTATTGATGTCTTGAGTAAGATGTTGAAGGCTAAAAATTGATATTGATCCATACGTTGTGTCTCTGGATACTCTGTTCCAGAAACCTGCGTTTAGCACTCAGAGACAGGCACGGCTTACAGCAAATGGCACCTCCCAAAGAACTACATTTCAGACAGAGATAGGGAGGTTTGTGTTGGAAAAAGGCAATGTCTGGTGTACAAAGAAGAAGAGAAGAAGACCCTGCAGGGGCCAGCAAGAAGACAATCAGATGGGATAGTGAGGTCAGCACCTTCTCTCTCCTGTTAAGCGTCATTCCTCGTCTTTCTCCATATTGCTACTCTTAGGGCAATTCCCCGCTTCTTCTTGGAAGTGCCACACTCAAGTTTTACCCTCTCTCTCTGCTAGAGATGTGGTTAGGAACCTTTCCTATCAAGTATGTTCGTTCCTAAATAAACCTTTATCTGCTCTTTAATCAGGTTGTGCACTGTTGCCGTGTTCAATACTCTGCCAACAGTCTGAAATCTATACAACCTGAAATATATTCCCACTTCCATAACTAAGGTGGTAGAAAGTGCCAACAAGTCACAGCTGACTTGCGGGGACCCCTGGTGGAGTTTTCAAGGGAAGAGACGTCCAGAGGTGGTTGGCCACTGCCTGCCTCTGCGTCATGACCCTGGTATTCCAATACTAGCCGGGGCTGACCCTGCTTAGCTTCTGAGATCTGACGAGATCGGGCTAGCCTGGGCTACTGATTACAGCACTCTTTCATGACTTTCCCCAATGATCCCCACCACGGTGCCCACTGTCACAGTGTTGTCCCCCCCAAAAAATGGATTTCCTGGTGCCCATTTGCTTCTCCCCCAAAGCAATGGGCCAGTCCCAGTTTTCCTCTACCTCCCTGGAGCAGGAGGCACTTCAGACGGACCCAGGAGGCCATCACCTTTGGGTCCTGTCTGGAAACAGCTTCCTCTTCCATGCCAGGATGCCCGGTTTGCAACCTCCCACCGTCTTGTGATTGGCCCCGGCACCCCGAGGCAGCCGTTTTGCGACGGCACCCATGTTCCATCACCAAAGTTCCAGAAGGGCCCACAGGCCTAATGGGACCGAGGACCCCTGACTTACATTTTGACCAATGCACCTCCCCACCCAAAAAAAAGCAAGAGAGGTTCCTTACCGGCTTGCATGAAGCGGAACAGTGACTCCACGTTGCTCGTCTGGATCTCATCCCCTGCAAACGAAATCGTGAATGCATTTGTGTAGGGTGGGGGGAGGGGGGAACAGCGGGTAGGGCGTAAGAGGGTTTGCAGTTGCAAACATTGGCTCAATTCAGACTTTGAACCGAACAGTGAAGGAAGGAAGCTCAGCTGTGTTGTGGGGGGGGGAGACATACCATTCAAGAGAAGAATGGTGAGGTTTCTGAACGGCTGCAAATGTACCCTTAATGGGCCTTAATTGCTGGAAAATGGCTTCCTCCAACTGCTTATCAGTGCCGGAAAGAAGTGACCTCAAGTGAGGAAAAGGGGGCAGCGGTGCCTGAAGAAAGAGCACCGCGGATTCTTGCAGGGAGAGAGAGAGAGAGGTAAGCAGGCAGCCTTCACCAGGAACGGGGCTGATGCTTCACGTGGGTTCAGGATCTCCCCCTTTTTCTCCTCACTCTTCCCGGCCTCAAAGATATCAGGCTGGCCGCGACCGGGCCGGAGCTTTCTCAGCAACAGCACCTCTTTGGGGGAACGAGTTCCCGGTTGACATCAGGGCCCTGCAGGATCTACCGCAATTCCACAAGGCCTACGAGACGGAGCTCTTCCGCCAAGCGTTTGAGCAAGCGGGTTAAATAACCCCTTAACCCATCTTGGCCGCTGTTCTAAAATTCCTCACTTGTACGGAGGAATGATGCACACAGGACCCAAACTACCAGCCATACAACTAGTGCTGACTCTATGGCAGCCAGTTAGAATTATTCCTGCCACCCTGCCATTTTTGATTTTACTGTGTTTTTGTCAGGGCTATTTTGGGGCAGGAACGCACAGGAACGGAGTTCCGGCTGGCTTCTGAGTTTGCCATGCCCAGCGGGGGCTCATTAGCATAATAGGTCACACCCAACAGCAGAAACTCATTAGGATTGGCTACATTTTTTGGGGGGTGGCCTAACATGCAAAGGGGTTCTTGCTACAAAAAAAAAAGCCCTGGGGTTTTGACAACAAAGAAGGTAAACAGAATAAGAAGCAAAAGGCGGGTGTGGCTGGATGACCACACTTCTGGTAACATGGGGGTGTGGCCTAATAGGCTAAAGAGCTGTGCTGTCAGGGTGTGGCCTATTATGCTAATGAGTTCCTGCTGGGCTTTTCCTACAAAAATAGCCCTGGTTTTTATTATTATTGTTTTAATGTTGTATTGCCAACCTGGTAAGCTGCCCTGAGCCCGCTTTGACAGGGAGGGCGGGGTATAAATCAAATCAATAAATACATTTTCTGAGGATCTGCAGTGGGGCAGAAGCTTCGCTGCTCTTCAGGGGTGCCTCCTGGCCTCCTCTCGGGCTCCTCCACTTTGCGATGGAGCAAACGCCACAAGCAAATGCCAGAAGCGCTTCCAGTACCCTTTCCTCCAAAGGGAACCGGCCCTGCTGAGAACCACCCAAGTAATTTCTCGCTGCTTGGAGAAGCAGGGAGCATGTGCCAACCCTGGGCTGAAACAGAGCACAGAGAGCTACGTTTTTACATATCCATCCAATAGCGAGTTGTCTCTCTTTCTTCCCCCTTATCAAAATTTAGATTGCCGGTTCCTTGGGGCAAGGGTCTCGGCATTCGCTCATCCGTCTATCTTGACGGCGCTACAGATAAAGACGATTACTGATGACAACGAGAGGAGGGTGTTCTACTGAATTTAGTGCGATACCAGGGGCAGCCCAAGCCTACTGATTCAGCAACGAGCTATGATTTCAATAGGGAAACTTCCCAATATTATGTCAGGGTACAACGGAAAGAAACTCTTCTCATGGGCAAATCAGTACGACTGCAGGACATACCTTTGGACTGGGAGTGCCTGGCGGGAGGCGGCAAGTACTTCAGGGCAGGACGGCATTTGGGATCTACAAAGGGAAAGCGACAGGGCTGTCAGGAATAAGCAGAGGGTGGCAAAACAAACACAGCGGCTACTGGATGGACTATTCTGTTCGACTAGCAGTGAAAACAGCTCTGCGCTGCTACTGGGCCACTGCCCCTGGTTCTGAGTTTGCATCTGGGTCAGGCCAGGGCTCCATTTCCTTATCAGGGCTAACAGCTTCCCAGAGACTTCATCCTCCGACCCAGAGGCCGTCTTCTGGCAGTCAGCTTCATAAGTTATGTATGCATTGAATGAAGAAGTGCTCTTTCACATCTGTCCTGAACCTACCGCCCATCAGGTCCACAGATATTACCGCCTCCGGAGCTCTTTCAGCCAAAGGCAGGGATGCCGAGGGACCCCAAAGCAAAGATTCCTTCTGCCTCCCCCCCACAGCACAGACCCAAATGTCCTACAGATGCAAAACACGATGGCTTGCCCACCTCCCTGGGCGCTCAAGTTAACACCCCAGGAAGCTGTCCTCCTGGTCCCTCCTACTTGGCAGTCTCGCCCAAAGGCGAGCAAACCGGGTTGCGATACCCTGGGAACTTCTGCCTGTTCAAGGGAGTGGGGAGGGGAGCTGGAAAAGAAATCATAACCACAGTCTGCTAGACCGTGAGCCTGTGTCTGCCTCCCTGTGTCGCAAAATAGATCTCAATCTCTCTCTTTTTTTAGTATCAGATTATTACAATCACACCATCTCCTGTCTTCGACGTGTCAACAGTTAATTATCCGGCTGAGACACTTCTGAATTACAGAAACGACGTCAGCCTCTGGTCCTCATTTGGCATTTTAACGTTTGACTGGAACTGGATGTAAGGGGGGGGGGGAGAAAATTAATGATGTGCCCAGGCAAGCAGCGGCTGCTCGATAACGAGGTGACGCGCTGCCTTCGAGAGGCAGATTCCGGGGGCTAATAAGGGTACGTAAGCGAGACGCAGGCAGATCAGAAAGCTCGCATGATGAACAGAAGCTGCCCAACAATATGGCCCCTGTGAGCAGGTGATCCCATTCGATTCGCCACTTCTGGGACCAAAATGCCTGAGGCCAGTCCTAACCATCTCCCATAGAAGAGCTTTGTGCAAGGAAGAACACCAGAAGAGTTTTTGGCTAAACATTAGGAAGAACTTCATGACAGATAGAGCGGTTCCTCAATGGAACAGATTTCCTCAGGAGGTAGTGGGCTCTCCTTCTTTGGAGGTTTTCAAATAGAGGCTAGATGGCCATCTGACAGCAATGTTGATTCTGTGGATTTAGGTAGATCATGAGAAGGGAGGGCAGGAAGGGTCGCCTCAGTGCTTAGTTCTCGTGGCCCTTTCTTACACGCCCAGGGAAATGCTGATCACCACTTCGGGATCAGGAAGCAATTGTTCTCCAGGCCAGGTTGGCTGGAGATCCTGGAGGAAGAAGAAGAAGAAGAGATTGGATTTATACCCCGCCCTTCACTGCCCAAAGGCGTCTCAGAGCGGCTTACAAACTCCTTTCCCTTCCTCTCCCCACAACAGACACCCTGTGAGGTAGGTGGGGCTGAGAGAACTTCTGACAGAAACTGTCCTTGAGAGAACATGGAGGTTTTTTGTCATTTTCTGGGCATGGAACAGCGGACACTGGGGGCATGGGGGGGAGGTATTTGTCAATTTCCTGGGTTGGACTAGATGACCCTGGAGGTCCTTTCCAACTCTACGATTCTATGATTCTATCCTACACACCGCCTACGAAATCTTTCCTGGTGAAGAAGAGGGCTGCCTGCCGATAGGCCATCTCGGGGGTCGAAGACATCACCCTCCAGACCTTGCCAGAGTCCACCTTTGGCTTGCTGTCAGGAAGCGTTTCGGGTTTCAGGATCTCACCCAGGCCCACGAAGGCACCGATCCTCCGGAGCGCACAGATGAGTGCTGGGCCTGACATGAGCGCGTCGACGCTTGTGTGCCAGGGCTTTTCGCCCACTTCGAAGGGCGTCGTTTCCTTGGCCTGAGTCCGGGTGAGGCGGGGCAGCCACTTCAGCGCGAGGAGCTCGAATCGCCGGTCGTGGACGCTTGAGGCTGCCGAGACAAAATTATCGCTACCGATTATCATGGCGGTCCTTTGCAGAAGTCACTCTCCCCAGCGTCCTGCCATAGTATGGCTCCTCTTCTTGCTTATTATGTTTCCTTCTTATGCCCAAACTATACTTTAGCTCCTGGCAAACCTCCAGACCCGGGAGCGGCTGAAAAACCTGGCAATTCAGTTCAAAAACCAAGCAGGGGCAAATGAACATTAAAAGTCCTTATTTGGTTGTACTTGGCAAGTTGAAAAAAAATCCGGTATAGGCCTGTCTGTTCCTCATGCAGGTACACAACTGAAAAATGCTTTCAGTGGCACATGTGATTTTGCGTACACTTATGTTTAAAAGGCTCAGCCACAGTTTGCTGACAGTGAAAGAGATCAAATAAGTTTTTTTGAGGGGGGGGACTCAGCAGGGAGCCTCATTTTGATGAAGAGGAAGTGGAAGGAAGCATCGGGAGCCGTTTCAGAGACTGCTGATAAAACGGACTTCTTGAGTACGCCGTTGCTGCTCAGCGCTCCTACATAGAGGAGTACATAATTACAGGTTTTAGGCCATCTCTGATAATGTTTCCTTGGCGAGGAGATTAATTATAGATCCAAATGAGATTGTATCACCAACCTAGCATGCACAAGGAAGTTATTCATGTTGTGTTTGCAAACTGGGCTTGCTGCATGCGTGTTAGAAATCTGGGGGGGGTTCGTGTGGCTCTAAAATTACAGCGCCACCCTGGCTTCGCACTGAAACCCTCCGTGGGAAGATCCCTCCCCTTGCCTTGAGTTTGGTACAGTGTTAGACGTGGTGATGTGTCCTTATTCTCTAGGAGCTCAATGGAACCTAGTCTGCCACCGGACAAATAAATCCAAACAAGAAACTTGAGAACCTATCAGGGCTATTTTGGGGCAGGAACGGAGTTCCGGCTGGCTCCCGAGTTGGCCACGCCCAGCAGGAACTCATTAGCATAACAGGCCACACCCAACAGCAGAAACTCATTAGGATTGGCTACATTAGGGGTGTGTGGCCTAACATGCAAAGGAGTTCCTGCTCCAAAAAAAAGCCCTGGGTTTTGACAACAAACAAGATAAACAGAATAAGAAGCAAAATGTGGGTGTGGCTGGATGATCACGCTTCTGGTAACATGGGGGTGTGGCCTAATATGCTAATGACTTCCTGCTGTTGGGTGTGGCCTATTATGCTAATGAGTTCCTGCTGGGCTTTTTCTACAAAAAAAGCCCTGGAACCTATGATTCGCTCCTTACACTATGGACCCTGTGGTCTGTTGAAATTGCTGAAATCAGGTTCCACTCACACAGCCAGCAAACTGAAGAAGTCGAGGGAAACGCATCTTCCACATATCTAGAACGGGCGTCTTTGCAAAGGCTGCTTGGACTATGTTATGACTATGTGGACTCCTCCTATCAAGTTATCAAGTTACACTGAATACATGGACTTTATGTCCTATCTTCAAAGGAGGAAATATTGTATCTTATGCCTTAATATAGTTACAGTATGCATACATGTTGTTGTTGTTGTTGTTGTTGTTGTGATACCACCAACTTTGTTATTGTTTAATATATTGTTTTGGCAATCTTTGATGGTGTTTTCTACTACCAAACAAATAAGGCTCAGTCTATTGGTGCTGACGGGCAAGTAAGTGAAAAGAAGAATAGGAAGTTTTGCATTAGGTCATAACCTGTAGATGTCACTTTTCAAAGCAGTGAAGAAAGATGCATTAAAACAAGGGCTGAGGGCGTTGACCAGCAAATTGATTGACGCAAGCAGATTTGTAGTTGTGAGGCTGTGAAATTAGGGGTACAATCATTTATTTTTAAGCCTATTTTTGGTTCAAATGTGTTAATCGCAAAGAACGGAGCTGCTGTCTCTGGTTTGGGTGAATAGACCAGATAAGGTTGCCCTACACTACCTGGTGAGGTGGCATCTGCTCTGGTTTGGGGAGGGCTGCTGGGCTCCCAGGTGAGGGTCTTCCTCAGCCCCATTACCCAATGTTCCCCCTAAGGCGTGTTGTGAGCCAAAATTTTACTTTGTGAGCCAAAAATGTTGCTAGCTTTAAAACTGTGAGTGGGCCTACATTTTTAAAATATTTTTTAATTTCAGTTTACAAACATACAAAACATACAAAAATTAAAATGTTTGCTATTATCATTTCTAAGCTATTATCATTTGTATTACAAACCATATATTTATATGGAACTTACTTATATTTCCATTACTTATATAATTCTTTTAAACTATATTTTAGGAATGAGTTAAACATTGCAACTGTAAAAGGAATCGAGTCAAATGTCATTACTGAAAATGTTTTAATTTAACTGCTCTCGTCTTTCTTTCTCCGTTTTCCAGAAACTGAAAACTGTCAATATTAATATTACTCCCGCTTGACACACGCAGTTTAATTTTCATTAAGTTCTCCAGCTGATCTCTATCTAGCTGATTTCTAATCTTAGCTTTGATGGCATTCATCAAGCTAAGACATCTCTGGCAATCAGCACTGGAGGTTTGAAAAGTTCCACAAACATCTAGCAGGTTTAGTTCACTGAACTGTTCTTGCTCCCTCTACTTGTCGATTCAATATTACACCGCTTTATGACCAGCAGATCACCCTGCAGATTTAAACTGCAGGTTTTTAATGCCAGACGCAAAGTGGTGTAATATCAAATCGACTACTAGAGGGAGAAAAGCAGGTGTGGCACAGAAAAAAATACCCCAAAGCAACAAGAACACAGAAGTGAGGAAAATTAAAATGAGGAAAAATCCAGCATCCTGGAAATACTCTGCTTCACACACAGCCTGATCCTAGTGTATGTTTACCTGGTAGCACATCCTTCCGTGTTTGATAGGACTTTCCTCAAGATGGATCATAGAGGGCAAGTACATTTTAAAGTGGCAGTCATCAATCTTTCCAGACTCTTTAAAGAGAGACAGGAAGTATGGTGCATTTACTAACACTAGTCGCTGCTCCTTCCAATAAGAGGAGGAAGAAGAAGAACCAGTAGTAGTAGTAGTAGTAGTAGTAGTAGTTTGGGCTGTCAAGTCTCTATCGAATCATGGTGACCAGTGTTCCCTCTACGCTGAGTTACTGTGAGCTAGCTCACAGTTTTTTAACCTTTGGCTCACACATTTTTGTCTTAGCTTAGGAAGGATGGCTCCAGAACAAGCTAATTGGCCAAATCACTCGCTCACAACTTTAATGCCAGGAGCTCACAAAGTAGAATTTTTTTGTTCACAGGACTCCACAGCTTAGAGGGGGCATTGACGGTGACCCTAGGACCATGGGGTTTTCAAGGCAAGAGGGGGTTTCCTTAGATTTCTGTGGTGGTCTCCCATCCAAGTGTTCCACCAGGGCTGACCCTGCTTAGCTTCACATCTTTGACAAGACTGGACTCAGCTGGGCTATTGAGGTTGATCCTCGTTCCAAAGAGCAGCCACCCCCCCCAAAAGACACCTCTGTAAGGGCCTGAGACCCAGCAGCTCGGGAACTTGCCACCCACCTGCAGATCCTAATGCGGGGGGTTTTAAAGAAGTCACACACTGCTCTCGGAAAGCCGTCACTTTGTTCCATTTGTGTACAAGGCCAGCAGCGTATTTGCGTGGCAGATATGAGAAAAATCACAAGAACCGCGTGGCTGAGGGACAGCTGAGAATTTAGCTCACAACAATCTATACCACTGTTGATAGAGGGAGTCCAGAGAGTGCAGTCTGTCTCAGGCCCGCTCAACAGAATCACGGGGCTTATTTATTTGATCTGCAGACCCCTGCTTTTCTCCCCCCAAAACAGAGACCCAGTTGGGTTCACTAACTTGAAAAAGATCAGAATAAACTTCCAGCCCAAGTGTAGTAGCTGGGGGGGGAGAGATCAGAACCAAATATCAGAAAGCCGCCTGCAGCAGAAGCTCATTACGAGAAGCCTGATATGCATATTTCAGAAGTCCTGCTGTTGTTCTGGTCCAGGAATAGAAGGGTTGCATCCAGGGGTCTTTTTGGGGGGGAGCCCACCGGAGCGCAGCTCCGGGAGCTCAGGAGCCAAGCCCCGCCCCCAGCCGGCATCCCGGAGAGTCTTTCAGGCAGCCGAATGTCAATTTCAGCTCCATTATATCCTATGGGCCATTGAAGTCAATGGTGAGAACATAGGGTATATTCTGGGGGCTGGAGGGGAGGGTTTGAGGGAGAGGCTCCAAACTCACAGGATAGCTGATGGAGCCTCTTCCCAAGATACCCACTAAGTTTCAAGAACATTGGACCAGGGGGTCCAATTCTATGGGCCCCCAAACAGGTTACCCCCATTCCTTCCATTGTTCTCTATGGTGGGAAAAAAAGTTACTTTTTCCCACCATAGAGAACAATGGAGTGAATAGGGAGTGAATGGGGCAACCTGTTTAGGGGCCCATAGAATTGGACCCCTGATCCAATGTTCTCGAAACGTTGTGGGTATCTTGGGGAGAGGCTCCAACAGCTATCCTGTGAGTTTGGATCTTCTCCATCAAACCCCTCCCTCCAGCCCCCAGAATATACCCTATGTTTTCACCATTGACTTCAATGGCCCATAGGATATAATGGGGCTGAATTGCCGCCAAATTTCTTTCATTCCCTCCTTTCCTTCTTTCTTTTTCCTCTTTCCCTCATTCTTCTCTTCTCTCTTTCTTTCTTTCCCACCTTCTTCTCTTCTCTTTTTTCCTCTTTTCCCTGTTTCCCTCCTTCTTCCCTCCTCTCTTTCTTTCCCTCCCTTTCCTTCTCTTTCTTTCCCTCTTTCCTTCTCTCTACTCTCTCTCTTTCCTTCCCTCTTTCTTCCTTCTGTGGCCCAACTCTCATGAGAAGGAGTTTAAACTTTAAACCCTTCTCTCTTAGCTCCCCCACCCAGGCCAGCCGGGGAAGGGGAGGCTTTTGAAGATGCCGCCCCCCTTTTGCTTCCCCTTCTTACATCACTTCTGGTGATGTCAGGGGGCGTGGCATATGCTAATAGCCTAATAGCTCATTAGCATACCATATGCTAATGAGCTCCTGCAGCTGTTCTTCTACGAAAAGACCCCTGGTTGCATCACCCGTGAAACCTCTGGGGTGGGGATTACCTGGGGCTTGCGCTTCCTTCCTGCACCCGAGCGCAAGGATAGGGTGAAGGAATTCGCCCGCCGTCTTCATGGCTTCCTTCCCAGACAGGGTCAAGAGGACGATTTGTTCCATATCAGGATCGGAGGCATATCTCCTAGGGTGCAAAATATCCAGGGGTGTGTGGCAGGGATCCGGCGTGGCGCAAAAACTGCCACCTGTCAATGGAATGAGAAAAATCCTCAGACCGCTTAGCATGAACTTACTGCTCTGGAGAAGGTTTGCTAGATACTCTGGATTTAGGACGGATTCAGGCACACGGTTTGCTGGCTGGACTGAGTGCAAAACCTGGGCTCAAATTCTTCTTGCCTGTAAGGTTCACTCGGAGGCCCTGAATGAACACACCCTTTTCCTCCATATCTTCCCGTTTAAGGTAAACCACCATTTCCCATCACATCTGAACAGGGCAAAGTATTCATCTTGGGGACCCTGTTTGGGTGGAAAGGCCTCCTGGAAACGGTTTAAACAAATAAATAAAAGTAAAAACACGCTGTGCACGTGCCATAGCTTGCCTCCAAACAAACCAGGAGGAGTGGGGAATCAAACCCGGTTCTCCCAGAGCAGAGTCCGCGCTCCTAACCACTACACCAAACTGGCTCTCTTAAAAAACATTAAAAAACTGCAACTGTAGTCATATTCAACTCCACTTCTACTATGGAAAAAATGGCCTTTTCAAATCACATTTACCTACCCTTTTACAGAGTGCTCCTGCATTACCTCAGCAATCCTTACAACCCTTTTAGGGAGGCCAGCATTATTGCCCCAGAACTGTCCACGTGGGGTTGAGGCCGAGACCGAGTGGCCTGGCTGAGGCCACAAAATGCTCATGGTCGGGTCAAGGTTTGAATCAGGAACTTTCTGGGCGGAACGACACATCACAAATTGTCCCGTTTTCCAATATGTAGAATGATAGAATCATAGAATGTTAGAGTTGGAAGGGACCTTGCAGGTCATCTAGTCCAACCCCCTGCACTCTGCAGGATAGCCCGACATACCTACAACATACCCAAAAGATGGTCGTCCAGCATCCGCTTGAAAACGTCCAGGGAAGGATCATCAGGGCCGGCTCCAGGTGTCTGGGTGCCCTAGAGACCGGGGGGCGGCGGAGCGCCGGCTTTCCTGGGCATTCCGTAGCTACGGGGCCCCCAGGAAAGCCAGGGAAGGGGGCGGGGGGTCTAGCCGCTGCCCCCTCCCTCCCAGCGCCGGCTTTCCTGGGGGCTCCGTGACTGTGGGACCCCCAGGAAAGCCAGGGAAGGGGCGGAGGTTTAAAGCGCCGCACCTTCCCTTCCAGCGCCGGCTTGCTTGGGCGCTCTGCGGGGCACCCAAGCAAGCCTGGGAAGACACGGGGGGGGGGCTTTCTGCGGGGGGGGCGCCTTTGGCGCCCCTGTAGCTGGCATACTCTAGGCCTAGGCCTAGTGGGCGAGCCGGCCCAGAGGAGCATCCACCACCTCCCAAGGCAGACTGTTCCACTGCTCAAACCACTCTTACAGTCAGGAAGTTTCTCCTGATATTTAGCCAGTATTGTTCCCTCGTAATTTCCACCCATTAGATCTAGTCTTGCAATCTGGAGCAAGAGAGAATAGATCTGCTCCATCTTTTACATGACAGCCCTTCAACTACTTGAAGACTGCAATCATGTCCCCTCTAAGCCTTCTCTTTCCCAGGCTAAACATACCCAACTCTTTCAGCCTTTCCTCATAGGACTTGGATTCCAACCCTCTCACTATCCTGGTTGCCCTCCTCTGGGCACGCTTGAGCTTCCTTAAGTGTGGTGCCCAAAACTGGACACAGTAAAAATCTAGATCATTTTGAATCCTGACTCTGTCTTCTTCAGAATTAGCAATCCCACCCAGCTTTGGGTCATCTGCAAATGTAAAATGTTTAGGGTGGCTTTCTTTGGAGGCCGTGGTTTGAACTGGAAGACTGCTGCAGGTGGAAGAAAGGGTGTGAAATAACACCTGGGAAAGGGTTATTTCTTTTTTGTCACTGAACAACACCTCCCACCAGCTGTTCTGGGCCCTGCAAGGGAAAGAAAATGACTGATGCTTGCATCTGTCTCACAGCAGAGATACAAACAGCTGGCAGTACTGGATGGGGAGGGGATTGTTAGTGGCGCAAACAGTGAGAGGGGGAAGAGTAAAAGAGCCCCTCTCCCTCTGAGCCCACCCCCTGATGCAATCGGCAGTGGCTGCATTCCCCCCCGCCCCCCAAACAAAGATGTTCTTAAAACGGCAAAATCACAGAGCGATGGAGCAGATCGGCTCTGCCTTCGGCCTTTTAGCCACCGCGTTCTCCTCGATCTCCTTCACGCTGTGGGATTTTCGTGCTTTGCAGTCGGGATCTTAGGCCCCGCTCTGCCCTCACGCACCCAGAGCCTGCAGCAAGCTGTCAGTATAAGGAGCCGCGTGAAAAGTCCGGCCAGGTTCCGGTTGAACGCCGGGCAGCAAACTGCTCTGCATCTCCACCCAGAAGCCTCTCTCAGCCAGTCTGTTCATCAACCCTAAACAGAGGGGCAAAAAAATAAAGAATGTGAGAAGAGTCTGTTTTTGGCATATTTTGGTAGAAATGCCACTATGGATGACTTTCATGTGAGGTCATGTTTCCAGTTGCCTGCAGCAGTGACACTACGGCACACGCACAGCAGAAATAATACGTTCTGCCACGAAAACCCTCAAGAGCGGCTAGTACTTCAAGTGGCAATGAGCTAAACAATGCGGCTCGGCTATTAGAAAGATTTCAGCAACCTCACAATATTCTTCTGACATGGGACAGCCTCCCCCTATTACTTCTGAGGCCGTATAAACACACATGTGTGGATTTGGTGGCCAGTTCAGACCACCAGACCTCTCCCAGGAGAGAGAAATCATACAAACATAAGAGAAGCCATGTTGGATCAGGCCAGTGGCCCATCCAGTCCAACACTCTGTGTCACACAGTGGCCAAAACCCAGGTCCACCAGGAGGTCCACCAGCGGGGCCAGAACTCCAGAAGGCCTCCCAGTGTGCCCCCCAAGCATCAAGAAGACAGAGCATCACTGCCCCAGACATAAGAATATAAGAGAAGCCATGTTGGGTCGGGCCAATGGCCCATCCAGTCCAACACTCTGTGTCACACAGTGGCTCAAACCCAGGTGCCATCAGGAGGTCCACCAGTGGGGCCAGAACTCCAGAAGCCCTCCTACTGTGGCCCCCCAAGCACCAGGAATACAGAGCATCACTGTCCCAGACAGAGTGCTCTACCAATACCTTGTGGCTCATAGAGTTTTTACCTTTCAGCAGCGCAGGGATGTGATGGCTAGCATTCTCCTTCCTCAGCAGCAAAACCAGGCAGTGCCTTCGGGGCTGGACCGGACCGCTATCCCCTGCGCCACTCCAATCGAGCGGATCGGAAGCCTTGCAAGGGCAAAACGCAGCGACCTGTCATGGCCAAAGCCAGGAATTTCCAGTGTTAAGAGGTTCGGCTTGTAAGTTATCAAGAGAGCCAAGCGCTGGAACGTTCCACTAGACCGGCAGTCACTGAGCCGGAGACTTGTACATTTGACTACGTGCACTTTGAGGAAATGCTCCAGCATAAAAATACCAGTGGAAATTGAGGCCTTCAGAAATTGGGCTCACTTCTATGTATCACTGTGAAACTTATACAGGGATCATCTGAAGAAGAGGAGGAGGCGGAGAAGGAGGAGGAAGAGAAGGAAGAGGAGGAAGAAAAAGAAGAGTAAGAAGAAGCAGAAGAGGAGGAGGAGGAGGAAGAAGAAGAAATTGGATTTATACCCCACCCTTCACTCTGAGTTTCAGAGTCGCCTACAATCTCCTTCCCTTCCTCTCCCCACAACAGACACCCTGTGAGGTAGGTGGGGCTGAGAGAGCTCTCTCGAGAACTGCTCTTGACAGAACAGCTCAGAAAGGACTTATGACCGACCCAAGGTCACACCAGCAGCTGCATGTGGAGGAGTGGGGAAGCAAACTCAGTTCTCCCAGATTGCCACTACACCAAACTAGCCCAGACCTACACCAGTTGCACCAGCGGGCTGCATGGTTATTTGGACCATTGTCAAGTGATATTACAGCGGCACTTTGCTGACAGGAGGATAATGTCAAGCCTTTGGTGGCAGTGCTTGCCTGCTAACTGCATTAACAAGAACAGTCCTGAAGTTAAGGATATTTCAAGCACGGGGTCTGCACACACACAGGCGCCCAACGAATCAGACCAGCTTATACATTCATTCTGTATTGCTTATGCAACAAAAGCTCTACAGATACATCATCCGAAGCTGACTATCAATACATAAGCCAGATAAAGACAGGCAAGAATTTGCCTTTGTGATATTGTATGCACCCAATATATCATACTAACTGGGCCATCCGCTGCATATGCAAACCCACTATCTGCGAAATGTTGGCATACCAGCCCCAGGCTATTGATCCCCGAAATGCCGACCATCCTACGTAGCCATTCACAATCCCATTTAAAATGGGATTCTGGTCTCATCCAATCCCACATCAGTCTAGTTTCCTTGCCCACCAGTATCACATTTAAAATTAGATTCAGGGAAGAACAAAATCCTCTCTTGGTACAGAGTAAACAATTGTGGTCTCAATCGCAGAAACGGTGTGTGTTTGTGTGTGTGTGTGTACGGGAAACAGCTAACTTTCCCCTTTCCCCAAGCACAGCAGTCCTCCTACAACTCCCCCCCCCCGCCCCCACAATTGCTTTTTAAAAGGTTACATTACACAGCAGGGGATCCGCATGCCGTTCCTTAATGTTCCGCCTAGCTCGGGCCCTGCTGTTAGGAAGCTCCGTACCTCGAGTGAGTTGGGTAGCTAAGTTATGAAAACATTAATTTACAATAAGAGTAAGCAAGATGAGATGCGAGCGATCTGTGTTTAGGATCTTTTGCACGGTTTCTTCTTCGGTTTTTTTGAGGCTAATTACCAGCCCCCATGTGATTCTTTGAAGATTGGGGGATGGAAACATATGAAGCTGCCTTATGCTGAATCTGTCTACCAAAGTCATTATTACCCACTCTGACTGGCAGCTGCTCTCCAGTGTCTCAGGCACAGAGGTCTTTCCCAACATCTACTAACCTATCCTTTTAGACGGAGATGCTGGGGACTGAACCTGGGACTTTCTGCACGTCAAGCAGAGGCTCTTTCATTGAGCCAGGGTCTCCGGCACAGAGATATTTCACATCACCTACTACCTGATCCTTTTACCTGGAGAAGCCGGGAATTGAACCTGGGACCTTCTGCATACAAAGCAGAGGCTCTTCCACAGAGGTCTTTCCCATCACCTCCTACCTAATCCTTTTACCTGGGGAAGCCAGGGATCAAACCTGGGACTGTCTGCATGCCAAGCACAGACTCTGCCACTGAGCCAGGGTCTCAGGCACAGAGGTCTCTCCCATCACCTGCTACCTGATAGTTTTACCTGGAGATGCCAGGGACTGAACCAGGGACCTTCTGCCTGACAAGCAGAGGGTCTTCCACTGAGCCAGGGTCTCAGGCACAGAGGTCTTTCCTATCACCTCAAAACTGATCCTTTTACCTGGAGATGCTGGGGATTGAACCTGGGGCCTTCTGCATGCCAAGCAGAGGCTCTGCCACTGAACCATGGCCTCTCCCCCTTCCTGGGAGGGGAGGGGTTCCATCCATGTCTCTACCATGATTTAAACAATTACCTCCATGGGGCTAGATCAGAATGGGTCACCGTGTTTGTTTGTAGCCATAGAAAGGAGCAAGAGTGGTGTTCCTTTCTCTTCCTGCCTGCTAGAGGAATTACAGCTCTGAAGGGGCAAGGTAAACCGTGGCAGAGACATGGGAGGCAGGGGTTAACTCCTGTCCTTCCGCCACATGGCCTTTCCTACGTCTTCAGAAAAGGCTGCCCAGGTCTGCTAATTGGCTCTAAAAATATATGTGAGCCATCCCGATAGCAGCTCTCTCTTGCCCGTCATGTCTTGTTTGACGCACGGCATAAGGCAACACGTAAGAATATCCTCTTGTTCACATCTATGGGAAGATCTGGTTATCCACTTTGGGAAGGATTCCAAATTGGGCTTGCAAAGAAGTCTGTTGAGATCAGATGCCGAATTTGGCAAGCCGGGAGAGTCGCTTTTCCGAGGGGACCCCATCTTGCTGATGACAAACTTAGAGGCATTTAAAGTTTTCTGGGGGATGAAAAGGCAACAAGACAAACGTTTTGGATCAGCAAATCTATCCTTGCGTCACCGAGCGGCAGCTTCCTGACAAAAGCAGTGTAAATACTGTGGTGAATCACGGTAGTGAATCACTGTCTTAGCCTCCAGAAATATTCTTGGAGCTGTCTGGATAAAAACCCAGGCGTTAACATACATCCCTACATTTCCCTGGAAGGGTTGGCGATGGTGTGCCCTCCCCATCCCACAAAACGCAACCATGTGGGCTTTTATCTTGGTAACCAATTAGGACCCATCCACCCAACCAATTTTTGTGAATCAGACAAGAGTTGGGTTCCCATTCGTAGCACACTGTCCCCATGCGCTACACCCATGTCGGGCCTTTGTTGTGACAATACTGTATTTTTGAACAGCTGAGATTAAAAAAAATTGTACCTGGAAAACACAAGGCAAAGTTTATCTCGGCAAATGTAGTGAGAACTGAAAGACTCGGTCACTGTGGAGCTCTTAGTGGTGTGGATGAGCCCAGGGCCGGCTCTTCCACTAGGCCAACTAGGGTGACGGCCTAGGGCGCAGGTCTCCGAGGGGTGCAGCGAGGCCTCTGCCACCACCGCCTGCCCGCATGCCCCCAGCATGGCTTTCTGGGCACCCGCTCCACAGCGCACCCCTTCCTGCTGGCTCATTTCGCCTCACTTCCCAGCCCCCAAGCAGCGCCACTCGCCCAAGCTGTGCTTCAGCACCCGTGTGCCTCACATAGCTGCCTCCGGCAAGCGCTCCACTCCTGCCCACCGCTGCCGCTGCCAAAGAGCTCTAATGCGCGCAGGCCTCCCCCCCCTCCTCTGCCAACTTCCACTCAGCGAGACAGCCAGCCAGCCAGCACAGGAGAGAGAGAGTGAGTTGAGGGGAGTGGGCATGTGTCCGCCCGCCCACTGCGCCCAAAGGAGGAGGAGGAGGAATGGCCACCGCCACTTCCTCCTTGTGAGAAAACCCCCGACCACTCTGCGCAGTCTGCAAGGGCAGCTGCCTCCTCCCCACCCCGCAGGGTCCCGCCCAAGCAGGAGCTCCAGGAAGCAGCGGCCCGAGCCACACCCCTGGGGGCCAGCCGGGTGAGGGTGAAGTCCGTCGGGCAGGAAGCCGCATCTCTGGTGGGCTATCCCCATCCTCCTTCTGCTGCCCTGGAGAGTCCCCATGCAGGGGCGCCGGCAGGGAATGCCCGGCCCAGCGCCAGGTCCTGTCCCTTGCAGGCAGGAGGTGGCTGAGGCCAGCCCGAGGCCGTGCGCCCGTTCAGTGGCTCCGCAGAGTGTGATTCGCATCCGCTGGTCCCAAGTGAACAGAGGTAAAGAGACAGGAAAGGCCTGAGCTGAATGTGCCGGCAGACAATGCAAAGCAAAAAAGCACATCCCTGTCAGAGGAGCAGGAGGAAGCAGGGCGACTGGAGCTAGCGGTAGCAACAGGAGTGTCGGGACGAAGCCTCCGAGGGCATAGGTCTTTCCCTCTTCTTGTTCCTTGGTTCTCTGTCCCTTTAGACAGCTGCTAGCTTGGAGAAATATAGATCTGCGGTGAGGGGGGCCGCCACAAGGCAGCCTCGCCTGGGGGTGGGACGCCACAAGCTAGCCTCACCTAGTGCGCAAAAAAACCTCGGGCCAGCCCTGGATGAGCTGCCCCGGTTTTAGGGAGGGGCCGCAGTACAGCGGGAAAGGGTGAGTTCTGCACGCAGGTTCAATCCCTGGCCTCTTCAGTTAAAGTCTTTCGGGTAGCAGGTGCTGAGGAAGACCTTTCTCTGCCTGGACAACCTGGACTGCCACAGGTGATGACTAGGACCCCGGCACGCGGCCACTCTTTGCACACCCGATGCAAGTGGTGCAGCGCTTACCTTGTGGGAGTCTGTTGCACTAGGAAGGCAACGCTGGGATGCCACGCCAGCGTCCTGCGGCCCAAGACTATTAAGGGCTTTGTAGGTAATAATCAGGACCTTGAATTGAGCTCAGGAACTGACTGATAAGCAATGGAGTGTCTGCAGAGAGGGTGTGATGTGCATGTTCGGCCTGGTGCCTAACAGTAACCGAACAGCAGTGTTCTGGACCAACTGGAGTTTCCAGGTCATCTTCAAGGGAGGACCCATATAGAGTGCATTACAGCAGTCTAGCCTCGAGGTACCCATAGCATGGGTCCATGTGGCCAGATCAGCCAAGTCAAGGTAGGGGCACATCTTCCGAGCTAAATGGAGTTGGTAGAACACCTTTTTCTGCAGGTGCATTGACCTGCTTCTCCACTAATAGCATCGGATCCTGTATAACCCCCTAGGCTCTTCTCAGGGAGCATCAGCTGGACCTCATCAACGGTGGGGAGCACCGCATCCCTTGAGACTTCAGCCTCAGAAAATCCAGTATCAAATAATAACTCTGTTGAAAAATGGTATTTTTCCCCCTATAAAGCTAACAACTCTTCAACAATAAGTTCACTTCCCAATAAATACAAAGATTTCTTGTTTTGTTAAAAGGGAATTCCGCCAGGCCTTTGGAGCCACCAGCACCACCACCATTACCACTCCATCACAACTATTGGTGTCACTGTCAATAACAACTGACAACCATGGTGGAAGCCCTGAGCCGCTGGTCCCTGTGACTACTGCCTGACCTAACCCCCCCCGCAATTGAAGCAGACCAATAGAACTAAATAACAACTGGAATTGCTAGCACTTTAATATTATGTTTGATGTTCACACTGTTTTTATATTACTGCATTATTATTTATTAGGAATTGTATTAATGGAACGAATCATGTTTTATGTATTACGAGAACTTTTATTCTGTTGTAAGCTGCCCTGAACCAACCTAGACCGGAAGGGCGGGATAAAAATCAAGCAATTAATTAAATAAATATATTGTACCCCTGCTTGTGAAAATGTGGAGTTTATAAGTTATAACATACGTAACAAAGTTCAACTGTTTTTATGTTTATATAAATGACTGAGATGGAGAGATATATAAGTAAAGAAACAATTAATAAACTTTAAGTTATATATATATATATATATATATATATATATACTTCAGCCTTCCTAACCAGCATTACTTCTGTCTTGTTAGGACAAAGTTTCGACTTGTTCACCTTTAACTATTTAATCGCAGCACTTCAGGATGTGTACTGGAGTACAGGGGAATTGATAAAAATGCAGGAGGGGCCCCCAAAAGACTATTAGCTGTATATCGGCATCACACCTATACAGAAAGGCCTAGTGCCGGTTTCTTCCTGCCCTTTACCTGGTTTGCCGCCATGCCGAGTGAGGACGCTTGCTTGGGCAACAGCTGCAGCTGCTCGACTCCCTGCAGAACGAACCCTCTCCGGGTGCAAGTGGAAATCACGCTGCCGTAGGCATGAGGGGGCACCGCAGGCGATGCCACCAAAATAACGTCACCTGGAAAAATGGAAATAAGCAGGGCTATTTGGGGGCAGGAACGCACAGGAATGGAGTTCCAACTGGCTCCCTAGTTGGCCACGCCCAGCAGGAACTCATTAGCATAACAGGGCACACCCAACAGCAGAAACTCATTCGGATTGGCTACATTAGGGGTGTGTGACCTAACATGCAAAGGAGTTCCTGCTCCAAAAAAAGCCCTGGGTTTTGACAAGAAACAAGGTAAACTGAATAAGAAGCAAAAGGTGGGTGTGGCTGGATGACCACACTTCTGGCAACATGGGGTGTGTGGCCTAATATGCTAATGAGTTTGTTGCTGGGTGTGACCTATTATGCTAATGAGTTTCTGCTGGTGGATGTGGCCTATTATGCTAATGAGTTCCTGCTGGGCTTTTTCTACCAAAAAAGCCCTGGAAATAAGCATAAGGACCTCGCCTAATGGATTCCAAACGGCTCTTTGTTCTGCTGCAGAGACCGTTTTGGAAGCGACTTTAGTCCCAACTGGAAAGTTGGGCAAAAACTCTCCCCACCCCCCGCCGTCACTCTCATTTTTTCATGGTCTCATCTGCCGATGAAATCACAGCAGTGGAGGAGCCGTGGTTGAGGTGTTAGGACTCGTTCGTTTTTGGAAATTACTCCGCAGGCAGCTCCAGGCAGAGGGCCAACTAGTGCTAATTGGGTTACGATTTATTTATGATTAAGGTTTCTTCACCAGCGAGCTAATTCCACGAAGGCCTCCAAATTGTACCAGGGCGTAAATTAATAACACGCCTTGTATCTAATCACCATTTTAAAAGACGGAAAACCAGTCCCCTGCATTTGAGCGTTTAGGCTACATGGCAATTTCACTGTGAGAAAAAAAGGAAGCTTAACAAGGGGTTTCCTTCCTCTTATCTTTAATCAAGGCTTTGAAGGAGCCCGCGGACCATTGCAATACAGGCCTGCCAAATCCTAGCGGTGAGAGGATCCGTGCAAATCAGCTTGTCCTGTCTTGAAAAGCTATTGCTTAAAATAAATAAATAAACAGATCCCCCCCCCTCTCAGGAATATCCACAGGCCAGTAAAGCGTTGCTCAGTGAATCACTAAGGTGAACTGTACGGCATCTACGTTACACAGCTGGTGTGGGACAAAGCAGCTTTTGCGTGAACCGTTTCCAAGTAAAGCCCCGGAGGAAGCTTGAGGAGACTGTGAGCTCCAAAGGTCACCTGCAGGGAAGGCCCTCTCAGAGAAAAGCCGCTTCTTTCTCTGCCGAAAACAGGAGATAATAGCTGATTCGGATGCCAGTTTGCTCAGGACAAATGCTACCTCCCCTCGCCTCTGCTCATGTGCAGAGCCAAAACTGAAGTCTTTGGGGCTTAGGAAATCTTCAGTCTAACCTCCCCCAACCAGCCTCCCCCAATCAGGCATGAGCAGCCCCCACTTGGGAAAAAGGAAAACATTTAAAGGGTTCCCTTTAAATGGTGTTTTTCAAGCAGGGTCTGCCCATGCCTGAACTTCAAGTGGTGAAATCCCTGCTTGGAGTTCAGGGAAGGTGTATGGCTGCCCACCCCCCCTTTCCTGCAAGATTTAAGGGCCCTTCAGCTGATCAGTGGGCCACGTGCTCCTGCCGATCAGCTGAAGGGCCCTTTTAATGTCACACAAGGGGAGGGAGGGGGAGAGGGAAAGCAGCTGTTTGGGGGGCGTGCCTCACATTTGAGGGGGCAAAGCCCCAAACTGCCCTACCACAGGTATGGGCCTGCCCCCAATTTGTTGTGACATCCAAATTTGGGTGCTGCAACATGTTAGGGCTTTCTTCTGACCCAGAACCCGAGATTCTAAACCAGGATCAAAACATGGTTTGTTGCCAACTCCCCCACACACACACTAGAACTCCAGCTTACGTTTGGACATCACGGTAAATTGTGGTTGACTCTGTGCAGAAGGGGAGTGGGCAGGGAGGAAGGGTATGGCCACAAGAACAAACATATTTTGCTTCCTGCATGTGGATATACACACCATAGAGCAACAATGCACTCTGACCTTGCTTACAGAGATATTTGGACCCTGAACAGCTTCAGTCTGAAAAATGACTTTTTGATGGTCCTAATTGATTCAAAAAAATGATGAGGGAATGATCTAATTAACAAACTGGCCCTTTTTCTTGCAAGTGTTTTAAAGCCTTGGTCAGAAATGCTGCATTTTATATTGTGAATAGTTTTACTCCACTGAGAAACACCTTGTGGCCGAAACGCGCTTGGTTTTGAATGGAATTTTCTACTACTTGTTATGCATTAAAGCCTCGTTAATTCAATGTATGCAAATCCATGATGACTCATTCAGTCATTAGGCCCGCTATCAACCCCTTTGGTTCCCTGGTTTTTCTGGGCTGAATTTTTTTGCTCCCCCCTTTTGTTTTGGTTTTGCTGCTTGCACCTGAGTACAGTCGACTTGTGTACTTGGCGGGGATCGCCTGGAGCCTAAAGGGGCCACGCTGGAGTCCGATCCCACAGCCAAACCACCCGGGGCTGTGCCAAGTCGCAACTCAGGAGACGGGGAAGCTGGGACCTGCTGGGACACCCTGCTGCAGCTCACTCGCACAAACGTCCTGAGCTTGCCAAAACAAACTAAGGCCCTTTCTGCACTCTCCTTTTAACCCATGTTCCACTGCAGTGTCCTCCAGGCAATTCTGCGCTAAGATCGTATTCAACCTTTTAAATCCATGGGTTTCCCCCCCATTCTGCACTAAAATCGAGTTCATCCTTTTCATTCCAGGTTTTTTCCCCATTCTGCATTGCATTCCCTCCCTTCAGTGGTCAGCCCAGTTTCAGCCTGCGGTTGCCCCCGGGTTATTTGGATGCTGTTTTGCTGTGGACTTAAACTGCTCCAACTCGAACACTGAGAAATCTGGAGCGGCAGGCAAACGCGGAAAGGATCTAAGAGCGTTTTAGAGGTAGTGCTGCGCTCAAGTTAATTGGTGTATCTCATCAGGGGGACTTTCCTCTTACGTCCTGACTTATGCTAATGCGAAAAAACCTGCAGAGTATCTACTTCATGTGAACAACCTTTGGTGGTGGAGACAAGGGCTGCTGGAGGTGTGGAAGGCGCCACGTCTTGCCAGTCGCTCGTTCCTTGGTCGGCATCTGCTTGAAGGTCTGAGGGCCTAGGAAGTCCAAAGGTACAAAAAGAATGCAAGCATTGAGAGTTTCAGGGTATAGCTGTGTTGGTCTGCAGTAAGAGAGCGACATTCGAGGCCAGTAGAACCTTGGAGGCCAAGAAGATTCTTGGGGTATAAGCTTGCAAGAGTCAAAGCTCCTTATATCTGACGAAGGGAGTGTTGGCTCTTGGCAGCTTATACTCGGAAAATGTTGTTGGTCCCTAAAGTGCTACTGGATTCAGTTCTAGCATCTAGAAATTCAACCATATTAAGCTGTTGTGGTCTTTGATTCAGGCGCTCTGTCACACTGCAAGCAGGGATCCTGCGGGTTTCACTGCAAACCCACTCAGCAGTCCAACTTGTGTTGTGACATTGTGCATTTCCCCACCCTTGCTTCTCACCCCTGGCTGCCCCCAGCAGGATGGGGAAAGACTCCAGTGTGCCCGATGTTCAGCCCCACTGGGCAAGCAGGCTACAGGGGCGCAGGAAGAGAACACAAGATCCTGGAGCAGAGCAGTGCTGTTTGGCCCGAGGGTGGTTAAGCCCAAACTGACCTCAAGTTCTTCTAGACTGGGGTGGAGATTCAGTTGGGGGGCCCCCTGGCCAGTTACAAAATCAGAGAAAGCGCCAAACTTGTTTCATTGGGGAAATGACATTAAGAAAGGAAATGAAGGTCAGAACAGAACCAATGGGTTGAAATCAAATCAAAATTGTTTTCGGCTAAACATTAGGAAGAACTTCCTGACAGGTAAAGTGGTTCCTCAGTGGAACAGGCTTCCTCAGGAGGTGGTGGGCTCTGCTTCTTTGGAGGTTTTTAAACAGGGGCTAGATGGCCATCTGACAGCAATGCTGATTGTGTGGACTTAGGCAGATCACAAGAAGGGAGGGTAGGGAGGGTTGCCTCAGTGCTTAGTTCTCATGGCCCTTTCTTAACACACCCAGGGAAATGCCAATTTCCACTTTGAAGAGAAGAAGAAGAGAAGAGACTGGATTTGTCCTCCGCCCTTCACTACCCAGATGAGTCTCAGAGCAGCTTACAAGCCCCTTTCCCTTCCCCTCCCCACAACAGACACCCTGTGAAGTAGGTGGAGCTGAGAGAGCTCCTGAGAGAACTGTTCTTGCGAGAACAGCTCTGAGAGAACTGTGACTGACCCAAGGTCATGCCAGCAACTGCATGTGGAGGAGGGGGATTCAAACCCAGTTCTTCCAGATTAGAGTCCACACTCCTAACCACTACACCAAACTGGGTTCTGGAAGCCTCTAGGCCAGTTTGGCCAGGGATCCTCAAGGTTTTTTGACATCTTCTGGGCATTTAACAGCTCACTGGGGGTGTGGAGGGGGAGGTATTTGTGAATTTCCGGCATTGTGCAGGGGGTTGGACTGGATGACCCCTGGAGGTCTCTTCCAACTCTAATCCACTTTCAGTGCACTTTCTAACTGGATTCTGCCAGTTCACACAGTAAAAATCCAGTTGGAAAGTGCTTTGAAAGTGGATTATGTGTTGTGTGTGATCACAGCCTACAATTCTCTGGAGACTGAATGAATGGCAGTCATGGCTTTAAAACTCAAAAAATTAACCTTTAGAAGTGTGTCAGGCCTGCCTGCTGCCTCCTGCTAGCCCATGGCACCCTGGCTTGCATGCCCCCCTTGCTCATTAAATTGGACCCCTGCCATTCCTTGCTTTCTACATGATTTGGGGCCAATCTATGCTTTAGAATGGCAGGAAGGGCTGCTGGCATGACTAACTCGGATGAAGCAGATGTTTGATGAAGCAAAATGTAGGATGTCGAACATATCCGCAGCAGACAAAACCTCACAGCAAAGCAGAGAGGTTAGCGTTGCAGAGGCTTTGTATCGAACACCCCCCCCCCCGATCCTTTTCAAATTGCTGACATTACATTAAAAGATCATAGCGTGCAGGGAGATTTTTCTCTTTTTTAAAAAAAGTGACAGCTCATAAAGGTATAAATGATCCCTATTCATACCACTTCTCCATCACTGTCACCTTGATTAAAAGCCTTCGGAGACATCCTTCAGGCAGAGATGTTTTGATCAGCTGCTGGGCGGAAAGGCGGTCCCGTACGGTGCACCAGAGTGGGTCACAGAAACCCACTCACGAGCCAGTCAGGCCCATATCCAGGATTTTGTGGCTTGTGGGGCAAATTTTTTCGTGGTGGGGCTGAAGTTCTCAGTGCAGAAAGGAAAGCTGTTTAGCCAACAGAAGGCTGTTACCAGGATAGATCTCTAAGCTGCAAACTGTCAACCACTTTAGATGAGAGTTCTCAGATGCTGCATTTTAATCACTTCTGCCAGCCTAACCAACAATTCTGATCACAAGCCGGCAGCTGGGGGTGATGACTTCCATAGTCAAGAAAGCTAACACTTGGGCAGAAAACCTCTCTTAAAGGAGACCAGTTTCTTGACACAGAGTTAGAAGGGATCCTAGAGGTCAACTACTCCAACCCCCTTGCTCAGTGTGGGAATTAGCCAACTACAGTACCCCACTCTGCTTAAAGGAGCGCACAGCTTTTTAAAAAATGTTTAAAATGACTGAAAAAAGCATTTACAGGAGAAATTCTTGTGGGGCTGTGCCTTTAAGAAAGGGGGCAGAGACCCCCAAAGCCCCACTGTAGCTACGGGCCTGAAGCCAGTCAAGACTTCTGCCTCCATCTTTGTTTCCTGTAGTTATTAATCCAGTGCGGTTTTATCCTGACCCTCCTCCCAGAAGCGCAGAGTGGCATACACGGTTCTACCCTCCTCCATCTTATCCTCAGAACAACAGCCCTGTGAGGCAGGAAGGGCTGGGAGAAAGAACGCCTGGCCCAAAGTCAACCAAGTGAGCTTTCGTGGCAGAGCTGGGATTCAAACCGAGGTCTCCCTGGTCCTAGTTTGACACTGCAACTGCTACACCCAACTTGTTCCTCCCCCGAGGCCGGGTCACCTTGGTTTGCTGCATTTGCAGACGGGATGCTGGGCCCCACCGCAAGGCACGTCTTCATGGCACACTCGCCCTCCGAACCAGACGCACAGCTCCCTGTGCACTCGGCCATCCATGCGAGGCAGGTAGATGAGGGGCTGGGCTGGGCTCGTACAGTAGGTGGCGTTGATAGAGCAGCAGTCAGTCACGCGGGCCAGCCGGGGATCGGAAGGACCCACGATATCTTGCAGGATGCTGCGGGCATTAGACCCTCTGAGGCTCACAGCCAGCATGGGCAGCTCTTTGTCTGGTGCGTAAGAAGGCGGCAGCGTTACTGCGGAAGGATAGCAAAGACGGGTGGGCTGACGCAATGGAATGGCCCTGGCTCTACCACTTTTGTGCCGGCCCCCCCCATCTCTCTGCTTCGCTGTTGTGGCCTGGGAGAGGGTCAGGATTCTCCACATGCTCACCCACCAAAGAGCAAAAGAGAGGGGGCAGAACTTTTCTCTTCCTCTCATGCCAGCTCTCTCTTTGCATGCAATTTTTTAAAAAAGTGAATAGAAAAGCAAAACTGGACTCCCTCAGGTGCAGGGGCACAAGGTCTTCTGTTGCACCAGGGCTCTGCCAGGTCATTCCCACCTCATACGCCAGCCGGGGCCTGAGATTGTATGGGGGTCTGAGTTCAAGAGACCTGCTGCTCAAAAGGGAAGCATCAGCAGCATTTATTTTATTCTTATTTTTTAATACATTTGCATTAGTCTGCCTTTCTCGTTGAGACTCAAGGTGGATTATACAATGTACATCAGTGCAGTCAATAGAATAAGATACCTGATAAGTGAAGCGATAGGGTTACGATTACAGAATTCTGAAAACAAAGTGTAAATAATAGACATGATGATGATGATGATGATGAAGAAGAAGAAGAAGAAGAAGAAGAAGAGGAGGAGGAGGCAGCAGAGGAGGAGGAGATTGGATTTATACCCTGCCCTTCACTCGGAGTCTCAAAGCGGCTTACAACCTCCCCTCCCTTCCCCTCCCCACAACAGACACCCTGTGAGGTAGGTGGGGCTGAGAGCGCTCTGACAGAACTGTCCTTGAGAGAACAGCTCTGAGAGAACTTGTGACTGACCCAAGGTCACCCAGCTGGCTGCATGTGGAGCAGTGGGGAATCAAACCCGGCTCTCCCAGATTAGCGTCCGCACACTTAACCACTACACCAAACTGTCTCTCAACGGTGCCCCGAACTGAAGTTACATAAGTAGAAAACAATGTCATGAGAATAAGATAATATACACGGCAAACTAATAACATGTCTATACACGACAGTGTAGCTCACAGCCCAGTCCCCTTTATTAAAGCACCTTGCTGAACCAGTCCACCAAAAACATATTTTTTAATTTATTTAGAAAATTTCTGTGCTGCCTTTCAACCCAGCTCAGGGAACGAACCCAAGGCGGGGGATGTTAAAACATGTCAAGCATTAAAACATTTTGAGCGTTAAGAACAGCATTTAGAATACAAACAGGGCTATTTTTGGGCAGGAATGCACAGGAACGGAGTTCCGGGTGGCTCCCAAGTTGGCCACGCCCAGCAGGAACTCATTAGCATAACAGGCTACACCCAACAGCAGAAACTCATTAGGACTGGCTACACTAGGGGTGTGTGGCCTAACATGCAAAGGAGTTCCTGCTACAAAAAAGCCCTGGGTTTTGACAACAAACAAGGTTAACAGAATAAGGAGCAAAAGGTGGGTGTGGCTGGATGACCACACTTCTGGCAACAAGGGGTGTGTGGCCTAATATGCTAATGAGCTGTGGTACCAGGGTGTGGCCTAATATGCTAATGAGTTCCTGCTGTTGGGTGTGGCCTATTATGCTAATGAGTCCCTGCTGGGCTTTTTCTACAAAAAAAGCCCTGAATACAAATATGCACGAACTATTTAACACAATCAAACAAAAGACACAAACAGGGAGGAGGGCAAACAAGAATTAGTGAGGGGACACCAGACAAAGCCTATGGCCCTGTCGCCCTCATAAAAATGTGATTCACGGTTTGTGGGATGCCGGAAGTGTGGGAGTTTGCCTGGTCTCCTCTGGAAGCCCACTCCCATAAGGCTGGGGGCCCCAACAGAGAATGCACGTGGTCAGGTAGTTGCTGGTCTTGTCATATGCAAGGTGGCCCTGGCAGAAGGCCCAGCTCAGATGAGCGGACCTTTCACGGAAGCAGGCCCGTAGTCAGGATTTTTTTTTAATTTGAGGGGCCTTTAAATAAGTCGGGGGGCACCCCTGCACAGGAACACGCCCTGTGAGTAGCCCTGCTCCCCCGCCTTCCCTGCAGCTGAGTGGCGGGTTTAGAGATGTGAAGGCCCGGGGGAAAAAACGGAAAAATTCGGGGGGAAACCAGGGTTTTCCCCATTTTTTTCCTGAAGCCTTTTTTGTTTTTTTCCGAAAAATTGGAAAAAGAAAAGAAAAGAAAATTGATTATGGAACGTGATAATGACAGACACAACAGAGTAGCTGCAGAAGCAGAGATGGAAACTGATACTGATAATTACAGCTCAGAAAATGATTCTGATTAAATTTCATGCCCATTCATTGAAACTTATTCCCACACTCCCTTCTATACATTTCCCCCCCCCTTCAATTCTTTTTTATGAGAATGGGTTTTTTTTATTTTATTTAATACTGTGGAGAGGAAATACGAATAATTGTTACTTCTGGATTTTTAAAAATTGTTTTGTGGAGGTTTTTTTGTCTGTTCCACATAAACGAGTAAACAGTTCAGGAGATTGTTGCTCCATTTGTTACAATTACAAATAAATATTATTAAAAAAGTAAATTCTGTTTGTAATAATTGTTTGGATACACTATGTTTTTAATACGCTAGTTGTGATAATTTCATGCCAAGTAAAATTGTCCATAGTCATATTTTATGTTCCTAAAGTAACAGAATGACTTTCAATCTGGAAAAGAAAAAAGAAGAGCTAATGTAGCATTTTTTTCAATTTTTCTGAAAATTTCCATTTTTTCCAGAAAAAAATGGGAAAAAACTGGGGTTTTTTCCAAGCTTCAAAATTTCCGGAAATGTTACATCTCTAGGCGGGCTGCCAGGGCAGGAGAGTGGCAAGCCTGCCCAAGAAGGCTAACTTCATTGCCTGTCTGCCGCCGCCGCCGCAGTGCCTCCCCCCATTCCCGCCCCTGGAGGCTGCTCCTCCTCCTCCTCCTCATCCCCCAGCCGCAGCTGAATGGCAGGCGGGGAGAGCCGGAGTGGGTGCACGCACGTCTCCTCCGCCAGCGCCTGCTCACCTTTTGGCTGGCGCTCCTGCTCCGATAGTGGGGAGGTGAGAGAATGGCGTGGGACTGGAGGGCGGGGCAGGGCTTGACTTCTTGTGGGGGGGTGATGCAAGAGAGTGGCCGTGGCTGGCGAGAGGTGTGAGAGAGATAGCAGTGCAGGGCTTGCCAGCGACAAGTGCAATAAATAAAATTTAAAAATGGAAGTCTGGGGGGCTGGGCTGGATGGGAAGTCAGGGGGCCTTGGCAGTAAGTCAGGGGGGCGGGCCCCGAGAGGCCCCAATGTAGCTATGGGCCTGCATGGAAGGGAACAGGGGGAGAGGCGGTCCTGTAGATATGAGGGCCCAAGGCCCTGAAGGGCTTTTATATGATTGCCCATACACTGAGCCCGGTAACAGGTTGAGTGTGAAATGTACTGGGTTCGACACGCGATTAGCAATCAGCTCATGCTTTATTGTGAATCAGCTCAAACTAAAGACAACTCTAGTGGGACTGAAGCCCTGCTTAAATCTGTCCCCCCCCAGACCACACCCACCCACTCCCCGTGACAGGCTATTTACAGAGGTGCTTCTGGTCGATAGGTTCCTGCCAGGATCCTCGCAGTCTATTGTCCTGGGTTCCCAAGCTGGGTCTGTCACTGTCGGGCCCAGGACATAACAGTGTGTAAGATGTGTGCTCCGCCTAGCGCTTGATAGTAGCCAAGCTACTGCGTTTTGTGGCAATGGGGCTCTCTGAGTTGACTTCAAGGGTAAAGTTGATGTGACAAGGCAGGAAATGAAAAAAGTGAATTTGATCTGGAACAAAGTGGCTGATTTTGCACTAGAGCTGCCTCGATGTTGCACCACTGTTTGCCCCGATACTATTGGTCTATTTCACACCCAAAGCCGCGGGGCTGCATTTGACCCGCAGCTTCGCCTGATTTCCTCTGCAGTTTCGTGATCCTCAAAAAACAGGATCACGAAACTGCGGGGGAAATCAGGCAAAGCTGCGGATTTGGGTGTGAAATTGACCAATAGTATCAGTGCAAATGGCAGCGCAACATCGAGGCAGCTCTAGTGCGAAATCAGCTAGTGTGTGGACAGAGGCTGGACTCTAGAACAAGAAGGGGAGGTCCTGGCTGAGATGATCGCTGTGCACTAACCGGTTCACATTCACCATCATCAGAGGCTGTGGAATACCCTGCCAACAAATCCATCAGCATCTTTTCCCAGAGGATATTTTTTAACAAAATGCAAGATTTCTAAAGTCCTGGGGGATTCTTTGGTGGGCTGCTGGATCCGTTTTTTTCAATCACGCCTTTACCTTTTAAAAAAACCATTTTTTGTTTTACTGTGCCTGTAAGATGCTTTGAGCCGATAGGAAAGATAAAAATGTCAGGTCTACCGCTGTTGCAGTGTAGGACCAAGGGCTACACACTGGCCTGTTACCTGCACTGGAGAGCAATATGTCGTATGGAGGGTAGAGCAGGCGGAGTCCGCAGATATCCAAGCCGGAGGCCAGGATCAGCTGGAACGTGTGGTGGACTGCCGTGGGGTTTCTGAGCAGGGTTTCAAACAGCAGTGCCATGGCAACCTGGAGAGGGGAGGAGAACAAAATGGGCAGTTCAAGCACTCCAAACGAGGGAGGGGGCCACTTTCCTCCCCAGGGAAGGGTGTTTTTCCAAGCCCCCTCCCACCTCTCAATGAAGTCCTCATTGGTCTTTCTGCAAAACTATTTGGAACGCAGGAAATGGAATGTAAGAAAGAATGGCTGTTTTCAAGAACGCACAAAACAATTCGGCGTCAGCTGAGGCACTGAAGGCACAGCCGCTGGTGCTTTTGTGTAATTCATGACAAGAAGGAGAAGAAGAAGAGATTGGATTTATACCTCAACCTTCATTCAGAGTCTCAGAGCAGCTTACAACCTCCTTTCCCTTCCCCTCCCCACAACAGACACCCTGTGAGGCAGGTGGGACTGAGAGAGCTCTGAGAGAACTGCTCCCGAGAGAACAGCTCTGAGAGAACTGTGGCTTGCCCAAGGTCACCCAGCAGCTGCATGCGGAGGAGTGGGGAATAAAATATGGTTCTCCCAGATTAGAGCCTGCGCTCTTAACCAGTACACCAAACTGGCTCTCCATATGGACAAATATGAAGCTGCTTTACAGTATGACCGACAACTGGCCCACCAGGCCCAGTGGTCTTCAAACCATGGCAGGTGATGAGCCCCTGCTAAGGCACCATATCTAGAGGCTCGTGACCCATATATACATATGTAGAGTTCTGGAGAGCCAGTGTGGTGCAGTGGTTAAGAATGACGGACTTTAATCCGGAGAACTGGGTGCGATTCTGCAGTCCTCCACTTGAAGCCTGCTGGGTAACCTTGGGTCAGCCATGGCTCTTTCAGCGCTCTCTCAGCCCCCCCCCCAATAAGTCTAGCTCACCACCTAGTGGTGCATAACACAAAATGAGTTAGAACTTAGGCCTGCCAGACAATCTTCGGCTCTCCTGGCTATACTACACATAATGCCATATGATAATAATATGAATGAAATGGGTGCTATTCCTCCATCTTCCTCTCTTTGTATGCAGGCTGAGAGCGCTGGCATGGTGACAGGGCAAGATCCCTCCAGGGTGAAGAGGTCTGCTCCATGGTTTTGGCCCTTGACCTTGTCAAACCTTGCTACCCTGTGCTTGCTTGGGTTGCCATAATTCTTGGGGGGAGGGCGTTCCTGAGGGTGGGGGCGAGTGTGTGTGGGAGGGAATGAGACCTTTGCTTTTAGAAGATGCAACTTTTCCACAAGTCATCCTCCTTCCCCTCCTCCTTCGCTTTCCCAGGGGAAGGTGGCCTTGAACACATTCTTGTGCCATCTCCGACTCTAGGTTACCAGGACATATATATAGCCTCTCCTGGTTGCCATGACAATTAGGCGGAGTATGTCTGTGACGTATGCCTGGGGGGTGGATGGGATCTGCTTGAATTTCCTATAATAAGATTGTACCTGCCAAAAGCCTTCAGTTCTAACACAAGTGACTTCCTGGAACTTGCAGATAACTCAATAAACTTTCACCGCCAAAAGAGAGTGGTTGAGTGTAACTGGACTGGGCGTCTGACAGACCTCCTCCTTGTCACAGTAAACCTGATGTGTGGCTCATGTTCCTTGTCCCTCGTTCTCTTGGCTTGCCTAGCTTTGGCACAGCTGAGCCCATAACTCAAGCAATCCCTCTTCCCATCACAAGATTCTGATGTGCTGCCTGGGATGGGGTTAAAATGTGAGTCCAGGTCTGGAAAAGGCTGAAGGCCACTGACCTAGGCCAACACTGCCTACAGTGGGTCTCAGGCAGAGGGGGCAGGCTTCTCCCAGTCCAGCTGCTGGAGATTGTGTGGACTGGAGACACTGAGGATAGAACCTGGGACTTCTGGCACTGGAGAGCACTTGCTCTGCTGTTGAGCCATGGCCCTTCCCTTTCTCACTCAGTCTGGCAATTAAAATGGAATTAAGTTGTCAGTCCCAAATTACTTAAGCTGGTGTACGACATGCATTTGCACCCAGTCTCTCATCAGCCAGCTCACCCCGCCCATGGACCTTTTCATTTGGGTGCTCTGCCCTGCTCACCCTCACCCTGCCCATTTGGCTGAGTACAGCTATGGCAGAGATCACTTATTAGCTGATCAAGGACCGCCCTCCTCCCAGCAGTTGGCTCTCTGCCATCACAGTAAGCACGAGGGGTGTTTGCTCAGTACAAACTGAGCTGAAAAATACCAGGAAAATACCTTATCAGTATTTGGGGGGGCATTTTCTCAGCTGGATATCAGACAAGGTATTTATCTGGCTATCTTGATACAGCCAAGCCTGGAAAATCCCGAAAATATTTGGGATTTTTCAAGGCCACCAGATAACTGGCGTTAAAAGGTGTTTAAAGGGATTGCAGTCCCTTTGAACACCTTCTGGGTGAAGCCGTGGCTTAGAGAAGGCATTTAAAGGGAATGTAAGCTCATTAAATGCCATGGGAGTTCAGCCGTGGCTTGCAAAAAACATTTAAAGGGACTGTGTTCCCTTTAAATGCCTTTTTCCTCCTCCATTGAAAACAATGGAGACTGGGGGTGCCTTCTTCTGGGGCCCATAGAATTGGACCCCCTGGTCCAATCTTTCTGAAATATGGGGCGGGGGGTTTGAGGAGAGGCAACAGGAGTTATGCTGCAAATTTGATTCTTCTACCTCAAAAAGCAGCCCCCAGAGACTTTCAGATACCCCCAGATCAATTCACCATTATTCCCTGTGGGGACCCTTGACTACAATGGTGCCCATAGGATACAAGAGAACCAAAAAAATCAGCAATCCCAAATATTTACTGAATCCAAATACTATGCTGGAATTGGGATTCAGGGATGTTGGGAAATACCGATAATTTTCAGGTTCAGTATACACAAAACTGAAAACTGTGTGGGTTTTTTTGCACACCCCTAGCAAGCACGCCTGCCGTAACAAGCTGTGGCATATGGACACGATAGCTCTGGGTAGAAAAGAGAACCACTATGCTTCGTGGTCTGGTTTTCAAACTGCACTGCAAAGGAAATCCTTGTTTGCATCTGCCTATATACATTTCATTACTGGAAAAATAACAGTCATCTGATGGCTGGAGTCTAGGAATAGAGCTCTCCACTTGGAACTGCCCCCAAGAACGAGCTCTGTTGTTATGCCAATAAGCACCCAATGAGTCCATCATTACTGGGCACTCGAAATGGAGTGTTGCCAAATGCTCTGTTCCTTGTAAAGACATACTGAGGTTTGCTCCATTATAATAAACACAGTTGTAAATCTACCCAAGTAATAAAAAGGCCCATTCGGCTAGAAAAATAAAACCTATTCTGCTCCACTGAACTAACGGGGCCTCCTTTGAAGGCCGGCTAAGAAACAGTCTTCCAATCAGCCCTGGGCAGCAAGAGTGGTAATAACAGACAATAATATTTAATGAGTGAGGCAAGGCGAAAGCACTTGGGGCTTTTTGCTTTAGAAAAAGATAAGGGAGGGGTGATGAGAGCCTACAAAACTATACATGCTGCAGGAAAAGTGTACCAAGATAAACCTTTCCCCCTCTCTCATCATACCAGAACTCAAGGTCACCCTGAATTAAGAGGAACAACAGGAAGTATGGCTTTGACACAATGTGTAGCTGGCTTGTGGAACTCACTGCCACAAGATGTGTGGATGGCCACTGGCTCAGATGGGTTTAAGGAGGAGTGGGACAGATTTATGGCAGATAGGTCTATCAGTAGCTATTATTGATTTCACAAATCTGTGCCCCGCTTTTCTGCTCTGATCAGGCCCACCAAGGCAGCTAACAAATTAAAAACACACACAATAAAATCACATCTTAAGAACCATTAAAACAAACACCATTAAAACAATTACAACAGCAGCTAAAGCATACGTACAGCAAGACCAAAACAACAGTTTCGGGCAGGAAGGAGGGAGCAATGAGGGAACAGCAAAAGAAACAAAGTCTTCACCTGCTGGCAGAAGATGGCAAGAGGAGGGGACAGATGAGTCTCCCTGGGGGAGAGAGTTCCAGAATTTTGGTGCAACAGCTGAGATGGCCCTCTCCCAGATTGCCACCCACGCAAGCTCAGAAAGCGGGGCCACTTGAAGCAGGCCTCGGATAATGACTGCAGTGATCAGGTAGGTTCACAAGGGAGTAGGCAGTCTTTCAGGTATGCTGGTCCCAAACCATACAGGGCTTTAAAAGCCAATATTAGCACCTTGAATTCTGCTCAGAAACAGATCGGGGGCCAGTGTAGATAGGCCAAGACTGGAGTGATATGGTCGTATGGAGTGATACGGCACCACCGCCCAAGGAGTATCCTTTAAAATGAGCTTACCGTCTCCCTTTTCTTTTCATTGCCTTCAGCTCCACAGTAAATGGAGAGGCAGGGCTCTTTTTGTAGCAGGAACTCCTTTGCCTATTAGGCGACACACCCCTAATGTAACCAATCCTCCAAGGGCTTACAGTAGCCCCTGTCAGAAGAGCTCTGTAAGCTCTTGGGGGATTGGCTACATTAGGGGTGTGTCACCTAATATGCAAAGGAGTTCCTGCTACAAAAAGAGCCCTGCAGAGAGGCTACCTCAGTTAGGGACCTGCAGGCAGTGTTCCTTCTCAGCTGAGTTAGTGTGAGCTAGGTGACAGTTTTTTAGTCTCCGGCTCACACATTTTTGTCTTAGCTCGGGAAGGATGGCTCCAGAGCAAACCAATTCATGCAATCGCTCACTCGCAACTTTAATGCCAGTAGCTCACAAAGTAGAATTTTTGCTCACAAGATTCCACATCTTAGGAGGAGCATTGCCTGTGGGACCTCTTCCACTTCCTCGGGGCCTGCAAGACGGAGCTCTTCTGCCAGGCCTTTAGTTGAGGCAGCAGGCATCCATTTGTGACTAGGCCTCCCCCCCCCCCATGACTGCAGATCCTGAAAGACAGACTGGGACCACAGGATCTGGCCACTGAGATGCGTCGTTGTTTTAAATGCCAGTGATCTTATGGAATTAAGGTTAATGGTTTTATGTTTTTTAACTGTTGTTATTGTTTAAATTGTAAATCTGCATTAATTGTAGATGTATACATGCTAGTACCCGCCCTAAGCCTACAATGTGGGGAAGGTGGAATATAAGCTTAACAAAATAAAATAAATAAACACCTGGGCTCTAACGCCTGAGAGAGGGTGCCTGGGAGCCATAGTGTCAACCACCCATTCCGGAGGTCAACCAGGGCATTAACAGAAGAATCAGCCATATCAACAGGAAACCCCCCCTTGTTGTTGTTCAGTCGCACAGTCGAGTCCGACTCTTCGCGACCCCATGGACCAGATCACGCCAGGCCCTCCTGTCTTCCGCTGCCCGCTGAAGTTTGCTCAATTTCATGTTCGTTGCATCGATGACACTGTCTAACCATCTCATCCTTTGCCGTCCTCTTCTTCTTTGACCTTCAGTCTTTCCCAGCATCAGGGTCTTCTCCAGTGAATGCTCCCTTCTCATTTGGTGGCCAAAGTATTTGAGCTTCAGCTTCAGGATCTGGCCTTCCAGGGAACAGTCAGGGTTGATTTCTTTTAGGATTGACTGATTTGATCTCCTCGCAGTCCAAGGGACTCTCAAGAGTCTTCTCCAGCACCATAGTTCAAAAGAATCTATTCTTCGGCGCTCGGCCTTCCTTAAGTGTCACTAGAAACCCCCTAAGTGTCACTAGAAAGCCATTCAGATGCATCTGGCTCCAGAAGTGGCTCATTTTAATCGATCCCCCGCCCCTGCAGAGTCTTAGGATTACTGTAAGTCTAAACCCCAGCAAATAGAGATCTGTACATGACCAACTGGCATCAGTTCCTCCACCCTTGTACTGCATTCATCCCACCCGGAACAAAACACCAGACCAAGAGTGTGACCTGCAGAATGTTGTAGGAGCAGCTATGACTTGAGGCAGACTCGTGGTTGTCATGGAGGCCATGGAATCCTGAGTGGCTCTTGACATGAATGCTGAAGTCCCCCAGAACAAGCATCCCCAACACAACCTCCCCAAGACCACCTCGGTCAGCTCAGGCGGGAAGATTATATAGCAGCAGGGTGGGTGGTGCATTAACAGGATACCAACATTAGGTCGGTAGTCTCAAAAGTGGAAATGTCCTGGATGGGAGTATTATGGTAGGAAGACAGAGTCCCTAAGGGCTTCAGTGGCACAACCTTCAGTGACATCTTTGTTCTACATCGGGGTAACAAAAATGAGGAACAAACATACTGGATGGGGGATACACTTCTGAGTAGCAGTCTGTGTGAACAAGATCTTGGGGTACAGGTGGACCGTAAGTTAAATATGAGGAGCCAGTGTGATGCAGCGACAAAAAAGGCTAATCCGATCTTGGGGTGTATCAACAGAGGCATAACATCCAAATCACAAGATGTCATGGTCCCACTGCACACTGCATTGGCCAGGCTACACCTGGAGTACTGTGTGCAGTTCTGGAGGCCTCTCTTCCTGTTATGTTCTCAAGTAAACCGCGCACGGGGACAGGCCAACGTGGCCAGGCAGGATGAGCGAGCTTCGCTCCAGAGACAATAGAAACAGTGGATCCTAGGACTAGCCAACCGGCAAGCCCGGTCCTAGAGAAGGACCTATGTGAGACTAGTCTTGTAAATAAACCTATTGGGGTTGTGGGTGTGTTGGGTGTGGTTGTGAATGGGAATATAAGCAGGCAATCAGTCCCACTTAAGCATCTCTTGTTCTTCTACCTACAATAAAGTATGAGCTGAATTCACTCTGCTGTGCATCAGTCTCAGTACTTTATACCTCCAAAGAACGTGGACAGAATGGAGGGGTAATGGAGGAGAGTGACGAGGATGATTGAGGGCCTGGAGACCAAGAAGCCCTCTGAGGAAAGGCTGAAGCCGCAGGGCTCTTTTTGTAGCAGGAACTCCTTTGCATATTAGGCGACACACCCCTAATGTAGCCAATCCTCAAAGAGTTTACAGAGCTCTTCTGACAGGGGCTACTGTAAGCTCTTGGAGGATTGGCTACATTAGGGGTGTGTCGCCTAATATGCAAAGGAGTTCCTGCTACAAAAGAGCCCTGGCTGAAGGACTTGGGAATGTTCAGTCAGGAGAAGAGGAGGTTGAGGGGGGACAGGATGGCTCTCTTTAAGCATTTGAAGAGCTACCACTTAGAGGAGGGCAGGGAGCTGTTCCTGTTGGCAGCAGAGGGCAGGACTCGCAATAATGGGTCAGAGTAGCTCAGCAGTGGAATGGGCTGCCTAGGGGGAGGTGGTGGGCTCCCCCATCCCCGGCAGTCTTTAAGCAGCGGCTGGACAAACACTCATCAGGGATGCTCCAAGCTGATCCTGCACTGAGCAGGGGGTCGGACTAGATGGCCTGCATGGCCCCTTCCAACTCTGTGATTCTAGAATTCTATTATTCACCTCTCTGTCTGCATATATTTCACCTCGTACCCCAGGAAACACAGTTGTGAGGGGTTAACCCAGGGGTCCCCAACCTTTGGAGGCAGTTTGGTGTAGTGGTTAAGTGCGCAGACTCTAATCTGGGAGAACCAGGTTTGATTCCCCACTCCTCCACTTGCACCTGGCTGGATGACCTTGGGCAAGCCGTAGTTCTGACAAGAGCAGTTCTTGAAAAAGAGCGGTTTCTGTCAGAGCTCTCTCAGCCCCACCTCCCTCACAGGGTGTCTGTTGTGGGGAGGGGAAGGGAAGGGAGTTTGTAAGCCGCTCTGAGACACCTTTGGGTAGTGAAAGGCGGGGTATAAATCCAATCTCTTCTTCTTCTTTCTGAGCCTGTGGGCACCTCTGGCATTCTGAGGAGGGTTGGTTGGGTGCAGCCACAAAACGGCTGCCGGGGGAGGCAGGGCCACCCGTACACGCAGAAAGCCCAAGCACAGGGGACAAGAGGAGTCACTTCTTAAAAAACAGCCCCAGGAAAGAGGAGAGCGAGAGAGAATAAAGCCAACACTGGGGTGGCCGCTGCTGCCAAAATAACATTATTTTAATCTGCACAGTCAAGCAGATCTCCAGTGGGCAACCAGAAGCCCTGCTTGGCAGGAGCCCCCCCCCCCCGGCCCAATCATCCTTCTTAAAATACTTGTTGGGCACCATGAAAGGTGTTGGCGGGCACCACTGTGCCCACAGGAATCACGTTAGGGACCCCCCTGGGTTAGCCGCTCCCCCGTCCCCGAGCCAAGTTTCAATTATATGTGTCAGGTCAAGCCTTTCAGCCAAGATTAAACCTTGCAGGGTTGCTGTTTTTCCTGTGACCCACCAGGCATTCGCCAGCAGGATTTTATAGCCTGGCAGGTAGTTGATAACAGCTACCATATTAGCCATGGCAGCTGAACAGGGCCTCAGAGGCAGAGTGCTTCTGGTTGTCAGTTGCTGGGGACCAGTCAGTAGGGGAGGGCTCTGGGTCTGCAAGCCCGGCTTTGTGGCTACCCTATGGCGTCTGAGTGACGATGGTTGGAAACAGGGTGCCGGACTAGACATGGGCCATGCAGCATGACTTCTGTCGCTTTTATGGACTGTCTTGGAGGGAGGCAGCTGTTTTCTATGTACCAACAGCTTTTGACTGCCCCCAAACTGGCAGAAAGGAACACATTATACCCATTATGAATCACCTTGGCTGGAGCAAGGTAGATGAACTGGACCAAACCCAACTCCTCTGCTCATCAGATAGAGGTAAAAATATACCCCCCAAAATATATCTTTCCCCCCTGATTCAGGTCTATTGGACCCAAAAAATATCAGTGTTCCCGAATATTCCCAAATCCCAATATCGGTTTTGTATTGGGATTTGGGTAAATATTCAGGGAACCTGAATCTATTCAGCTACATTATACCCTATGGGGACCATCCCCATAGGGAATAATGGAGAAGGGATTTAAAGTTTAAATGCTTGCTGAGTCGTGTTGCTGCCATGCTACGACTCTGTGAGTGAACTCAGAAGGCATTTAAAGAAACCACAGTCACTTTAAATGCCTTCTAGTTGCACCTGAATAAAAGCCGAATAATATCGGCTTTTATTTGGGCACGCCTGTTTCAGTAAGCCAGTTACAAAACTCTGGTCTGTAATCAGCTGAATAGATACCCGAAAAATACCAATAAATTATTGGGGGGGGGGGGGATTTATTCAGCTTGGTATATACCGAGCACACACTCCTAAATGTCACCCACCATTCTGGAATTTGTCAAAGCTCCCTGTCCCATTCCAGACACGGTGTAGGGTTTGTGCCATGTGTGTTTTACCTCAGTATCTGTATCACCGCTCTCTCTGATGTCACTGCTGCCAGCGAAATATTTTTCATCTGTCTCTACCGTCTGCCAGTAAAACCCAGCTGGCACCGCGCAGGCTTCCTCCACCGCCTGAAACACACAAAAGAAGAGCTGTTGTTTGCGAATTATCTCGGTTCTTCAAAGCCGGAGTGGAAAATAAAGACAGCCAGAGGGAATGCCAAGGATGGAAAGCATAAGAACCGATGGCGCAGCAGAGGCATTAGTCACTGACACCTCATTTCCTCAACCGTTTCTGTGCCAACCGGGCTGGCATGAGGGACAACCAGCTCGAACCAATGGCATGGTTGGCTGCAACTGACACTGGGGGCAGCACCAAATCCAGAAAACTGCACTCCAAATCCCTGTCACCTTTGGGGTTACATGACTGCAAAAGACATGGCCCAGAGTCTCACACACGTAGTGGGGCTCAAGAGCGTTAACACCAGGGCTATTTTTGGGGAGGAACGCACAGGAACGGAGTTCCGGCTGGCTCCTGAGTTAGCCATGCCCAACAGAAACTCATTAGCATAATAGGCCACACCCAAGAGCAGAAGCTCATTAGGACTGGCTACATTAGGGGTGTGTGGCCTAACATGCAAAGGAGTTCCTGCTACAAAAAAGCCCTGGGTTTTGACAACAAACAAGGTTAACAGAATAAGACGTCAAAGGTGGGTGTGGCTGGATGACCACACTTCTGGTAACATGGGGATGTGGCCTAATATGCTAATGAGCTGTGCTGTCAGGGTGTGGCCTAATATGCTAATGAGTTTCTGCTGTTGGGTGTGGCCTATTATGCTAATGAGTTCCTGCTGGGCTTTTTCTACAAAAAAACGCCCTGGTTAACACCATTCACCAAATGCTCCCAACAGCTCGCCCACACTGACCATCCCCCTGCACAAGGTAAGGTGACAGATTTTGGTGCACCATTCAAGGAGATAATAATTTCATCCATTATTCTATTATTTTTTTCCCTCGGCAGGAGAGGCACTGTTTGGATTTTCAGCCTCGGGGTGTGGTTAGAGAGAGACAAATAAAGCAACCTTGCAGGAGTTAAGTGAGCCTGGCTAGGAGCCATCCCCAACAAGCTGACTGAAGTTCCACAAAGGAAGAATGGCGGGATATCAGTGCAATAGACCATCAGCTTCTTGGGCTATATCCTGCCACATACAAAAGTGAAGGACATGGCTTCCTGTCCCATCTGCCTTTGGGAGAGCTGTCTCTTTTTTTGTACTATGGTTTACAGCAGGGGTAGGAGCTGCGGTGGCTCAAGTGGTTAAGACGCTGAACTGCAGGCTGTGGAAGGTCAGTAGTTCAGCAGTTCAAGACCCGTGAGTGCCGCATGATGGGGTGAGCTCCTGTCTCTAGTTCCAGCTCCTGCCAACCTAGCAGTTCGAAAGCAAGAAATTGCAAGTAGATAAATAGGGACCACTTCGGTGGGAAGGTAACAGCGTTCCGTGCGCCTTGGTGTTTAGTCATGCCGGCCACATGACCACGGAAACGTCTTCGGACAGCGCTGGCTCTTCGGCTTTGAAAAGGAGATGAGCACCACAACCCTAGAGTCGGATTCGACTGGCTTTCGAGCAAGGGAACCTTTACCTTTACCTTTACAGCAGGGGTGTCAAACATAAGGGCTCTTATGTGGCCCACAAGCAACTAGTGCAAAACAGGGAGGAGGAAGAAGAGGAAGAAGAAGAGGAGGAGGAGATTGGATTTATAGCTTATCCTTCACTTGGAGTCTCAGCAGGGCTTTTTTTGTAGAAAAAGCCCAGCAGGAACTCATTAGCATAATAGGCCACACCCATCAGCAGAAACATATTAGCATATTAGGCCACATCCCTGACAGCACAGCTCATTACCATATTAGGCCACACCCCCATGTTACCAGAAGTGTGGTCATCCAGCCACACCCACCTTTTGCTTCTTATTTTGTTTACCTTGTTTGTTGTCAAAACCCAGGGCTTTTTTTGGAGCAGGAACTCCTTTGCATGTTAGGTCACACACCACTAATGTAGCCAATCCTAATGAGTTTCTGCTGTTGGGTGTGGCCTGTTATGCTAATGAGTTCCTGCTGGGGGTGGCCAAGTTGGGAGCCAGCTGGAACTCCGTTCCTGTGCGTTCCTGCCCAAAAATAGCCCTGAGTCTCAGAGAGGGTTACAAACTCCTTTCCCTTCCCTTCCCCTCCCCACAACAGATACCTTGTGAGGTAGGTGGGGCTGAGAGAGCTCTTTTCGAGAACAGCTCTTTCAAGAATAGCTCTGACAGAGCTATGGCTTGCCCAAGGTCATCTGGCAGCTGCATGTGGAGGAGTGGGGAATCAAACCTGGTTCTCCCAGATTAGAGTCCGTGCACTTAACCACTACACCGAACTGGCTCATTGGAACAGGAGACTGCTGGGGGGAGTGGGGGGAGCCACGCCAATTGTGGCTTCAACATGGTGGAACAACTTCATCTGCAGCAGTCAAGCAGCGTGGGAGCATCTGCCAAGTGTTGCACCGCTGGCCCTTCAGTCCGCCCATGTGGGCTTCCTCTGCGCCCCCTCCCAGCCTATGGGGCCTTGCAGTGAGGACACACCAACTCAGAGCTTACCAGCTACTATCCTTTATACAGTTTATATCTCTGGTACTTGGCATTACATTTTATGGCACATATGGCCCAGCACGACAAAGTGACATTTATGTCAGGACTGGCCCTCGTAACAAATGAGTTCAACATCTCTGGTTTGTAGCTTTTGACCATATAAAACTGCTTCTTCCTAAATCAGATCATAGGCCCATCTATGTAAGTACTGTCCCTCCTGACAGCCAGTGGCTCCTGGTAGGAAAAAGATCTTTCTCCAAAACTGTCACCCTAAGACCCAGGGAGGGAACACAAGACCTTCGACAGACTCCAACCCCGGCCCTCCTTCCTCAAAGATACCAGCAACTGGCACAGCCCACTCCAGGCTGTTGCTTCAGGAGGAATTGACTTGGGGTTGTTGCTAGCTGGCTTCCGTCATAATGGCAGCAAATGCTGGGTTTTGTAAGCTGTCTTGAACGGCTGTTGAGTGTGGGACAGCCATGACGCGTGTATTTGAATCAACTAGTGAGCAAACTTTGTATCAGATCAAGCCAGCACCCTGGCCGGCACAGTGTGTCTTCTTGCACCAGTTTGTGCTCTGGTTCATTTGAACTTCAACACAAATGCTCATTAAAAACAACGGACGTGGCTTCCCAACACATGCGCTGGCAGCAGATTGGGCAGAAAAGCCAAATGCTCTCTCCCTCTCTTGACTGATTAGTGCACAACTCAATCTGCTGGGAAGTTCTCCTGTGCAAGTTCCACTGGAATGAATGAGATCTGGTTGTCCTGGAATGCAGGCAGACTAAGGCCACAGACCTGGGCCACAGAGCTAGATCACAGCCAAGAGTCCAGTCCAGGGACCAAATACCAGTTTAGCAGCACTCAGAGTTCACAGGTTGTTCAGGAAAGCAAGCAGAGTCAAGGCAGTCCAAGGTTGTTGATCAGCCAGGTTCAGGCAGGTCCAAAAAGCAGAGTCGACGGTCACAGTAGGCAGGTAGAGTCTGGAGTTGTGGTCACAAAGTTCACAGACTTGTGACATGTTGCTTCCACAATCTACAGTTCTCCAGGTCAGATTTATATAGGCACTCCTTAACAAGCCTGATTTACGGCCATCTGCTTGGAGGTGATCCTGCACTTACTCAGAACTGCTATTCTTAAGCAGCTGGTGCCGAGCCAAGAGGCGAGCACCCTGCCTGTGTGTCCTTAAGTCTTGCTGGAGCGTTTCCCTTCGCTGTTCAATTAACAAGGGGGAGCCTGGTGGACTGCTTTCCTGCAGCTGTGCTTTGTCAACTACTTCAGAGCTGTGGGTGGGTGGGTTGGGTGGGTTGAGGCAGCAGCCGGCAATGAATCCTGAGGCTCCTGTATCTCTGATTCACTAACTTTAGCTGGTTCAGAGCTGGCTGCATCATGTGGCTCCTCGACTTCTGAGGAGTCTTCAGCCACATGGGACTCGGGCAGGTCAAGCTGGCCCACGACACTGGTCAGCAGCACAGCTGTGATCCTTCATGGTTCCCATTAATCACAATGAGGTCTGTGCAGGAGAATTTTCCAGAGGATTGTGCACCTCTAGGCAGATCTGTCTCCAAGTGTGTCACCCTTAATGACATCCCAGATCTGCCTTATCGGATCTCAAAATAAGGCCGCCTCTCTAACCCTTAGTGCAGCTCTGCTTTTACTGAAAGAGTTTAACTCAGGGGAAGAAAGTGTGCATATCTTTCTGCTAAGGGGGTTACTGGAGTTTGTCTGCATTTTGTAGGCAAAAGATGCCATTCGTACATGGGGGATGAGGTCGGACTGGCAGTTAGAAGCACGAGGAAGTCATGGCAAAAAGACCCGGAACAGGTTTGTTCTGGGTTTTCCGGGTCACACTGCACCAACTGATGTGGGAGCATACAGGGGAGGAGGGGCAAGGGAGCGTTTGCACTGTTGGCCCACCCCTGGCGGAGGTGCGGCTTTTTGTAATGTAATCTGATTATATGAGTTTATGTGCTTATGCGCATAAGTGTTTGTGCGCATAAGAGCATCCCTACCCGATCAGCTTGTTCGTGTTCACACTTCTGGGAAGCAGGATGAATGCAGGATGAATATGCTCTCCAGGGTTTGCTACCACTTTCAACTGGTATCTTTTAAACTCGGGAGGGAAGAGTTACAAGATGGGTTGAGTACGGCTGGGGAACGCCTGACAGATGTGCCTGTGTGAACCGGCTCTTTAATCTGTTTGTGAAACGTTTCTGAAACATGCCTATATAGGGCCAAACTGCCAGGCTGAACTCGGCCGGGGTGTGTCCCCCACACACACACCCTTAGCAAAGGACGCCATGCATGTGTCTTTTGTACCCAGGGACCCCTTCCTCCAGAACAAAATGGCATCAAGGAACCGGCCCTACTGCAAAGATCCATTTTCTCGCTTGCTTCAAGAGACGGGCTGATTGATTTTTGTACCTTGAAGGGCTTGCCAAAAAAACAAAAGCCTCAGCAGAGACGGAAAAGAGACAATACTAATTTTTAAAATATCATTAAAGTGGAACCTGGAGCCACTCTTCTGCTTGAGTCAATATCTCGGAGACAGAAGTAAAAACATTATGCACGGCCATGTGGAGGGACTGCAAAGTACGGGGACATTATAATTTCAAATGCAGGGAAGAAAAATGAAAGGAGGGAAGGAGCCCCTGAGGCTGGTTCGCACTGGGAACCTGCCTGTCAACGGTGCCTCCCCGCCGTCACTCGGTTCATGTGAAAAAGCAGGTTGTACAGCTTGGCTTGGAAACAGTGGGGAACTCTGGTTTATTTTAACCATGGCTAGCTTATGAATCGGGTTGTGGTGGCTCAGAAGTTAAGACGCTGAGCTGCAGACCAGAAGGTCGGTAGTTCAGCAGTTCGAGACTCAAGTGCCGCATGACGGAGTGAGCTTGCGTCTCTGGCCCCAGCTCCTGCCAACCTAGCAGTCTGAAAGCAAGAAATTGCAGGTAGATAAATAGGTACCGCTTCGGTGGGAAGGTAACAGCATTCTGTATGCCTCGGCGTCTAGTCATGCCGGCCACATGACCATGGAATCGTCTTCAGACAGCGCTGGCTGTCTGGCTTGGAAAGGGAGATGAGCACCGCCCCCCTAGAATCGGATTCGACTGGCTTTCGAGCAAGGGAAACCTTTACCTAGCTTATGAATCCAGGATGCAGTTCACAGGTAGGGTTGCCAGGCCTGGCCTCATTCCCAGCGGGGACTTTGGGGGGGGGGTGTTCCTGGAGGGGGTGGGGTGTCCCCAGTGCAATGATGTCACATTGGGAATGGCCCCACCCCAAACCCTGCCCCCGACAATGACCACCTGCAGCCACTCCTCTCCCTTCCCTCCTCCGAGATTTAAAGGGTCCGCTGATCAGCTGGAAGGCCCTTTAAATCTTGCAGGAGGGGAGGGAGGCGGGTGGCCACTAGCCATGTGCCTGAAGTCCAAGCGTCGATGCCACTGGGAATTCAAGCCTGTGAGGCCCAGTTTCTGGCCAGTGCACCTGAATCTGAAGTGATGAATCGCTGCTTGGATTTCAGGTGTGTGACCAGCGGCCGCCCCTCTCATTCCCCTCCTGCATGATTTAGAAGGCCCTCCAGCTGATCGGCAAGCCACATTGCCCCTGATCAGCTGGAAGGCCCTTTAAATCTCTCAGGAGAGGAAGGAGGGGCGGCCACAGGTGATCGTTCTTGGGGGCGGGGCTTGGGGTGGGGCTTCCCCCACTGGTCAGCTGGTTGGCGGTGGACTGAAGTCCCTAAAATCAGGGGAACCCTCACCCAGACTGGGGGTCTGACAACCCTACTCACAGGATATCCTTCAGATCTTAGTTTGCTGCAACCGGGGCTTCATTATATTTGCCCTGGCCGGAAGTCCCTGTTGGCCAGGGAGCATGTGAAGACGGTGCTGGGCAACAAGCCTGGGTGCCGGCATTCGTACATTATGGAAAAACGTAGTTAAGGCTAACCAGGGCTTTTTTGGTAGAAAAAGCCCAGCAGGAACTCATTAGCATAACAGGCCACACCCAACAGCAGAAGCATAGTAGGCCACACCCCTGACAGCGCAGTTCCCTCCCAGGATTGGTTTCCCCAGGTGCCCCGTGGCTTGCAGGGCGCCTGGGGAACTCGAGGAGGGGAGGCCGTTTAAACTGCCTTCCCTCCCTGGATCAGCTTGGCTTCCCCAAGTGCCCCGCGGCTTGAGAGGCACCTGGGGAACCCAAGGAGGGGAGGCGGTAGGCATGGCCAACTCAGAAGCCAGCCGGAACGCTGCTCCTGTGCGTTCCTGCCCCAAAATAGCCCTGAGATTAACTATGGTGAACAAGCCACAGTCTTCCCGCATCAAGCTCTGACAGACCCCGCCCTTGAAGACTGGAAGGTACAGCTGATGCAGAACGCTGCAGCCAGTGTTTCACCGGAGTGGGCCCCGTGGACCACAACTCTCCCGTCTTGTGCCATCTGTACTAGCTCCCAATGTGCTTCTGGGCGATCTTCAAGGACTTCTCAGTTGCGGTGCCAAAACTTTGGATCCCCCCCACCCCAGGAGATCTGTCTGTCACCCTGCATGGTTGCCCTCCGCCAGTGGGTGAAGACCTTCTTGTTTCATTTGGCATACCTCCAATCGACGCGCCCTCTAAGCTGCGTAGTCTCGTGAGCAAAAACTCTGCTTTGTGAGCTACTGGCATTAAAGCTGTGAGCGAGCCATTTGGCCACTATGTCAATTAGTTTGCTCTGGAGCCATCCTTTCTGAGCTAAGGCAAAAAAAGGCTAAAAAACTGTAAGCTAGCTCACGTTAACTCAGCTTAGAGGGAACACTGCCTCCAATAACTGGCACTGGCACTCCTCCCTGGTTTTGGTGTTTGTGAGCCTGTATTTTAAATGTTGTTTCAATTTTCAAAGGTCTTGTGTTTTCACGTTCCCCCACCTTGGAAACCCTATTTGGGTGGAAGGGTGGCGCAAAAATGTTTTAAATGGAGAAACAAGCCTTGTCAGCAGGCTGATCTACATTGGGATGATCACGCAGACCAGAGTTAAACCACAATTTCTGCGTGATTCCTGAACCGCTATACAAAAAATTAGAAAGCTCACATGACGACGGGGCTGCCGCAGACATAACACCGCCGATGGCTTAAGTGCAGAATTTGAAGCCACGATCTGAAGCTGGTTTCAGATCCCGGGTTAAGCAGGAACATAACCACAATTAACAGCACAGGGAGTGTAACTGATAACGATAATTAGGTTTGATGGAAATTCACGCTCCAGAAAAGAGGGGAGGGGTGGAGAAGGAGCTCAGTCCCACGGCTTATTTCCCAGTTGCTCAAGCAATCGGCAGCAGTTGCTGGTTTTAGATCTAACTCCGGTTAGCTCTCACCAGAGTTAACAACACAGGACCAGTATAACAGTTCACCGGAGACAGGCCAAACAGGGAGGATGCTCAGTCCAGTTTGGTGTAGTGGTTAGAAGCGTGGACTCTCATCTGGGAGAACCGGGTTTGATTCCTCACTCCTCCACATGCAGCTGCTGGTGTGACCTTGGGTCAGTCACAAGTTCTTTCAGAGCAGTCCCCGAAAGAGCTCTCTCAGCCCCACCTACCTCACAGGGTGCCTGTTGCGGGGAGGGGAAGGGAAAGGCGATTGTAAGCCGCTCTGAGACTCCTTCAGGTAGTGAAGGGCGGGGTATAAATCCAATCTCTTCCCTTCTTCCAGAAAAGAAGGGAGCATGAGGCCTGGTGGCCTATCCTTTTGTTTGCTTACCTCTGATGGACTGCCAGTGTGATGGCAAAGCCCAGAAACACCGAAGTGTGGAAGCGCCCCTTACCTGAGGATCCGAGTCAATGGCGGCGATGTCACTCAGGCAGATGTTGGGAATTTCGGGGAGGAAGGGGTACGGCTGACCCCGCAGGCGACTGGCTACCTCTGCCTCCCACCAAATAACGCTCTGGAGGGAAGTCTTGGAGAGAAATGCGGAGGTCTGCTGACGGAACAGAGATGTTCTCTGAAGGGATTCCTCCTCGGGCTGCCGAAAGGACACACGGTTAAAGCTGTGGTTGGGAACTGAATTCAGGTAAAATAGTGAAAATGGCAGGCTGGGGAAGGACTCAAAGGTGAATATGTTGGCATGCAGTTCATAGAATCCCAGAACCCCAGAGTTGGAAGGGGCCACACAGGCCATCTAGTCCAGCCCCCTGCTCAACGCAGGATCAGCCTAGAGAATCCCTGACAAGTGTTTGTCCAGCCGCTGCTTCAAGACTGCCAGTGAGGGTTGAGCTCCCCACCTCCCTAGGCAGCCGATTCCACAGTTGCAGGAACCTTACTATAAAGAAGTTTTTCCTCATATCTAACCAGTACCTTCCCACCCTTAATTTAAACCCATTATTGTGAGTCCTCTCCTCAGCTGCCAACAGAAACAGCTCCCTGCCCTCTTCTAAGTGGCAGCCCTTCAAATACTTAAGGGGAGCGATCATGTCCCCCCTCAACCTCCTCTTCTCCAGACTAAACATTCCCAAGTCCCTCAGCTTTTTCTTGTAGGGCTTCTTGGTCTCCGGGCCCCCAATTGTCCTTGTCGCTCTCCTCTGCACCTGCTCCATTCTGTCCACATCCTTTTGGAAGAGAGGCCTCCAGAACTGCACACAATACTCCAAGTGCAGCCTGGCCAATGCAGTGTGCAGCGGGACTATGACATCTTGCGATTTGGATGTTATCCCTCTGTTGATACACCCCAAGATCGGATTAGCCTTTTTTGTCGCTGCATCACACTGGCTCCTCATATTTAACTTACGGTCCACCTCTAGCCCAAGATCTTCTCCACACGCACTGCTACCCAGAAGCAACGCTCCCTCTAAGCTGTGGAGTCTTGTGAGCAAAACTTCTACTTTGCGAGCGACTGGCATTAAAGTTGTGAGCGAGCGATTTGGCTGCTGCATAAATTAGTTTGCTCTGGAGCCATCTTTCCTGAGCTGAGACAAAAATGTGTGAGCCAGAGGCTAAAAAACTGTGAGCCAGCTCACACTAACTCAGCTTAGTATCGGCGGGTCTTTATGCTTGCGAGATTTAATCTCTTTCCTTCGGCTGTTGTTTCAGGCAGATATAGGGGTATCCCCTATAAGGATAGAACCTGCAATTGCCTCTATGGTGAACCTGATTCAGTTGCTCATATCCTTCTGCGCTGTCCCCAATACTCTACCATGCGCAGCTATTTGATCAGCCCCCATTTACCTCCCACAAGGAATCCGACTGACGACAATCTCAAAATTTTATTGTCTGATAAGTCCTCGGCAATTACTCTGTCTGTTGCTGAATTCTTAGCCTATGTTTGGAAGCTAAGGGTAAGGGCGTACCAGTCTTAATTTCCCTTGTGTTCAATTGGATTGTTATATATATTTTTTTCTTTTTTAACTGTGCTCACTACTTCTGAGAAGTTTAAAAATGACCCCTTGTTGGTGTAACTTGGTGTAGTTAGTTATGACCTATTAATTTGCTCTAATAGTCTATTTGTTCCATTGCCTTCTCTACTGCTACTGTGTTATGCCAATAAAGGTTTATGTATGTATGTAACTCAGCTTAGAGGGAACGCTGCCCAGAAGTGTATCCCCCACCCAGTATGTTTGTTCCTCATTTTTGTTACCCGGATGTAGAACAAAGATATCACTGAAGGTGACATCACTGAAGCCCTCAGGGACTCTGTCCTCCTACCACAGGGCCCCCATCCAGGACATTTCCACTTTTGGGACTACTAACCTAATGTTGGGATCCTGTTAGTGTACCCCCCACCCTGCTGCCTAATAATCTTCCCGCCTGAGCTGACCGAGGTGGTCTCGGGGTGTGTGTGTGTGTGTGTGTTCAGTGTTCCCTCCAAGCTGAGTTAGTGTGAGCCAGCTCACTGCTTTTTAGCCTCCATCTCACACATTTTTGTCTTCGCTCAGGAAGGATGGCTCCAGAGAGCAAACTAATTAATGCAGTCGCCAAACGGCTCTCGCTCACAATCTTAATGGCAGTAGCTCACAAAGCAGAATTTTTGCTCACAAGACGCCACAGCTTAGAGGGAGCACTGGTTGTGCTATGGTCCACCCACACCCCAAGATCTTGTTCACCCACACACTGTTCAGCACCACTTCCTTCATCCTGGCCTCTTTGTAGTCAACCAGATTTGCTCTCGCCAAAGACCAGTCCTTCTATCTGGCCAATAAAAAGGACCTTTGCTTAGAAGGAGAAGCGTTGCCGTCTAAGAGCTGAGGCATCTTCCTTACCAATAAAGACAAAGGGGCTTTTAGTGGAGACAAAGGGGAGCAGGAAACAATAGAGGCTTTGGTCTAATCTTGTCAGATCTCAGAAGCTAAGCAAGGCTAGACCGGGTCGGTACTTGGATGGGAGACCACCAAGGAAGTCTGGGGTTGCTACGCAGAGGCAGCCAATGACAGACCACCTTTGAATGTCTCTTGCCTTGAAACCCCTATGAGGGGTCACCAGGGGTCATTTTGTGGAAAAAGAGGTGCAGGAGCTCATTAGCATAACTCATTTGCATAACTTATGTGCATATGCCACACCCCCTGACATCACCAGAAGTGTGTCAGAAGGCAACCCCTACCACTCAGGCTCCATCCCTAGGGACTGTCTTTCCACTCTGGGGACTGTCATTCCAGTCCCAGAGTAGCCTACCTGGGACCAGGAGGAATGCTACACGTGCTGCTTTGCGCTCCTGCTGGGAGCTGGGGGCAGGGCATGCCACCACCTGTGCTTCTAACTGCCGGAGCTCCGCTCCTGTGCGCTCCTGCTCCAAATGACCCCTGGGGGTCACCGTAAGTTGGCTGCAATTTGACAGCAAAAATAATCATAATAAAAGCATGGCGAATATGGAGGATATCCAAATGTCTGTGGACAAGCACCAAGGAGTCAGTGGTGAGCTTCTGGGATGCCAGGTTACCAGCGGGAGAGGAAGGGTTCCAAGCTTGGGTGGCTGTTTGGCCCAGGCACCAAGAGCCGGGCCTCTATCATCTGGGGCCCCACAGGAGGCGCACGTGACAGTGAGGAGAAAATGGAACTGTTCAGTGAGTTCCATGGAGAAACAGTGGGAATAAAGACGAATTAACACGGTAAAGGAGAATACACATCCGTCTAATTAAATGGGTAAAACGGTGATGTGTTTGTGAAATGCTGGTTGTCCTACAAGGGACCTTGAACTTGTTATTGGATGAAAGGCAGCCACATAAATCCACACACACACACACACACGCACGCACGCACTGTAAAAATGCCCCGAGCCAAGTCAAAGGAACCAGGAGGCATTGATTCCCTAGAAGATACTTCCAGAGATAAACATGTCAGATTTTTTTTTTTTTTAACGAGGTGTTGATTAAGGAGGTCACGGAGAAGCCTGCCTGTTGCCGGTGCTGAGAATTAAATCCGAGCAGCTGAAAAATCCCCCAGGGACGAGGCAAGGAGAAGGGCTTGTTTGCTTTGTCTTTGCTGCCGCTGACATTTTGGAAAGACTGGTGTGTGTGTGTGTGTGTGTTTTCCATCAGATCTCGCATTCGGTGTCAGCTGTACAAAGCCCTCAAGAGACCGAGAGCAACAGAATTCGGGGCTGTCGGAGAGAAACTTGAGGTCACCTTTGTAACGAGAAGAAAACGCCAGCAGCACACTGGCCACCCAAGATATACAGGAAATACTAGAACATGTCGTTTGATCTGACACCTAGTTTTACTGTATTTTGGTGCACCGATGTTCAGGTATGCCATATTGCCTATGACAACAAAACCTCTAACCCCCCCCTCTGGAAAGCTGGGGGTTAATGCGCCAAAGAATGTGTCAGCAGCAGCTGCTGGCTGAAGCTGCCTAAGGGCGATTCGGCATTGGCTTTTCCCTCCGTTATGTTACCAAACCCACCTTGGGACAGAAATTCCCCTCCGCATTGTGTGCTGCTTTCACTCTCTTTGTGGGGCTGTGCTTTTAAGAAAGGGAGGCAGAGCCCCCAAAGCCCCACCATAGCTACGGGCCTGGTCTGGAGCTCCAGGGCACAGGCTTGGTCGGGCCCCCTCCCAAAAGCCAGCAGGGAAGCCCTATTGAACACACTGGGGCATGTGTCTAACCGAGTTGCCATGTGGATGTTTACTGGTGTAGGTGGGACAGGAAGGATACTGAATGTCCATCGGATGCTTTGCAGTCTACATTACTGTCCGCGCGTGGAGCCCCTCTAAGACCTTCAAGCGACACAGCTGGGCAATTTTAGACTTTGAACTTGCCTGGCTGTTTCACTGGCCCCGTCTCTGGCTGGCATTCAGAGGGCAGCACTGCAGCTTCTAGCCCAGCGGCGTCAGGTGATGTCAGTTGTCCAAACGGATTCTGACTTGGGCTGGAGGTCGGACCGTCGCCAGGCTGCTGCCGTGAGCTCTCAGACTCCTGCTCCCCTGGCTTACCTGCCCAGCAGCCCACCTATTGGCCGGCTCATCTGTCTGCCATGCTTGCCTCTCCTCCTGCAGACAGCCGTTTGTGACAGTCCGTCCATTCTGAGGAATGGAGTTTGCCGTGTATCCTGCGCAAAGGAACCCCTGGCTTAGGCAGCCATGGAACAGTCCGTGCATCAGTCCCTGCAACAGTGGAGTCAGCTGCCTCGGGAGGTGGTGAGCTCCCCCTCCGTGGCAGTCTTCAAGCAGCTGCTGGACAAACACTTGCCAGGGATGCTCTCGGCTGATCCTGCACAGGGCAGGGGGCTGGACTAGATGGCCACTATGGCCCCTTCCCACTCTGAGATTCTGTGATTCTAAGTCTCTCCCACAGGGAGCACCCAGCAGCCTGTTTTCTGTGCTATAAAAAAACGAAGCACACATTCCAGTTAATAAATAATGCAAATGAAGCATTGCTATTATTGGGGAGGGGGAATCTTTTGCTGCTGCTGGTGGTCCCAGGGCACCTCAGAGGGTCCCCTCTTCTCCTGCTTTGGGCAATTTATTCACAAGCTGTTGCTCGCGCCCTTTCAAGCTGAGATTTGATTCTGGAGGGCTACTCTACCCTTTAAACAGAAGAAGGAAGCTGATACTCCCCAGTGGTCAGCTCCGTGCTGTCAACAGCAATTCGACATTTGCATGAGCACCAAAACAGAGCAACTTCCAGTAGTAAGGAATAGCTGAGGAATTCGTGGGCCCTGGTCTGGGAACTTGGGTTTACCGACAAATAGCTTCTGCAGGGTGACAGATGTAGTATGCGTAATGCTTCCCACATCTGCCCCTTTTCTCCAGCCACTATCAATGCTCCCTGTAAGCTGTGGGGTCTTGTGAGTAAAAATTCTACTTTGTGAGCTACGGGCATGAAAGCTGTGAGCGAGCCATTTGGCCGCTGCGTAAATTAGCTTGCTGTCGAGCCATCCTTCCTGAGCTAAGACGAAAATGTGCAAGCCAGAGGCTAAAACCCAGTTGGGCGTAGTGGTTAAGTGCGCAGATTCTGATCTGGGAGAACCGGGTTTGATTCCCTATGCCTCCACTTCCAGCTGCTGGATGACCTTGGGTAAGCCATAGTTCTGTCAGAGCTGTTCTCTCAAGGACAGTTGTGGAAAGAGCTCTCTCAGCCCCGCCTACCTCACACGGTGTCTGTTGTAGGAAGAAGAGAAGAAGAAGAAGAGTTTGGATTTATACCCCGCCCTTCACTGCTCAAAGGCGTCTCAGAGCGGCTTACAAACTCCTTTCCCTTCCCCTCCCCACAACAGACACCCTGTGAGGTAGGTGGGGCTGAGAGAACTTCTGACAGAAACTGTCCTTGGGGAACAGCTGTGCCAGAGCTTGTGACTGACCCAAGGTCACATCAGCAGGTGCAAGTGGAGGAGTGGGGAATCAAACCCGATTCTCCCAGATAAGAGTCTGAGCAGGGGAAGGGAAAAGAGTTTGTAAGCCGCTCTGAGACTCCAAGTGAAGGGCGGGGTATAAATCCAATCTCCTTCTCCTCCTCGTCTTCTGCAACTGTAACTGTAAGCTTATTGACACTAACTCAGCTTAGAGGGAACACTGACCACTATCCCCTACAATATGACAAGTGTACGTCTGGGACCCGGGGGGGGGAGGAGGTCGGGGGAGCGGATACGGGGGGGTGGGGAATGGCCTGCTGCGTCTCCCCTACAAATCACTTCCTTCCCCTGGTATGAAAGGAAGGTCTATGCCCACGTTTCAGCTGCAATATAGTTGGAATACATTGCAGCCCTTGCGGCGGGCCATGCCAGTTCTCAAAACGATGCCTCCCGAGAGTTTATTCAAGAGAGGCCTCACTGACAAGTGGCAGCGTGCAGGGGGCTACAAGCCCCCCACCGTAAGCAGCAGAAACATTACAATCCGGCCACAGACAGATCTAAAAGTGCACCTCTTCCGAGTCCAGGTCAGTGTGCCTACTAGAGAAGCCAGGTCCCTAGATGCTCATAATTTATCTGGCGCCACCCAGAGTGTAGCCAAGAAAGAGGCCAGCGCCTGAGACATCAGTGTATTTTGCTGCAAAATCACAATATTTGGGCCGTTCCTGACGTACCCAAGGAGTCCCATCTGTTTCATGCAATCCCCAGTCCAGGACTTTCCAATCACGTTCAAAATTCTCGCTGCTTCTCCCTCTTCTGCGACAGCAAGCTCTTCTCTCCAGCAGCCCTGGACTCGGCTGCTCAAGCAACAGAAGCGACATTTCCCAGCCCGTGTCCGAGAACCCATAAAGTAACGGTGGCGCCTGCTATGCTTTTATTTTTTGGTAGGGACTTAATTGATGGTGACATCAGAAGTTTGATTAAAAACTGCAGGGGGGCGGGGCAGCTCTCTGGGAAACTGGGATTTTCAGATGCGAAGGCCGGCAGAAGACGAGCGATAGCCAAACAGCTCAGGGCTGTTTGCAAGGGGGCCGTGTGGGACATTTCCCGGGGGCGGGGAGACTCAAATTATTTTTCATTCCCTGTCAGTTATCTATGTCTGAACAGAATAGGTTTGTCAGGTGTATTCCCCTCCCCGCCCATCTCTTAATGCTCGCTTTTATTACAAGCTGAGCAGGAAATTGTTACTGGCTGCAAAGAAAAATAAGATGGACATCGAGCTTAGGCGATGCCTCAGCGCTTGGGCAGGTGACGTCAATCAGACTCAGGGCAATTCTGCATCTGGCGTTCGCTCCACATTTCCTCAACACTGGGCGATTCCGCATTGGCTTTCCCCTCTGTTGTTTTACCAAACCCACTTTGGAACAGAAATTCCCCTCTGCATTGCATGCTGCTTTCGCTTCCTTTGATCATCGGGTTTTATGGTGCCCTCCACACTGCATGCCGCTTTCGCTTTCTTTCATCATCAGGCTCTATGGTACCTTCTGCATAGATTTATGGCCGTTCAGGGGTGACTTCGCAGTCAGTGCCCTTTCTGTTCCTTATGTAAATCTGACTGCAAGTCCAGTTGTGCACCTGTGACCTGGGACGTGTTGGGCACAGCAGCTGGTTACACCCAAAATGCAACAGAGAACTGACCGGCAGCTCCCTCCTTTTATGGGCTATCCTAATAAGGCACCAGGACTGGCCACTGGAGTCTTTGATTTGAGATCCAGAGCACCTTGTCAAACCTCCCTTCTCAATTTCGCTCAGCTGGAATCAAGACACGCAGTTGTGACATTCCATTTGTCAGCTGTGGACACCAACACACAGCATGGTCTACCCCCCCACCCCCCAACTTACTTCATGTTCCTGAAGTCCGGGCACACTCTGTCCATCTGACTCATAGACCGGGTTCAAACAAGCTCGCAGTGCCAGGCTGCCCTTATGCCAGGCTTGCTGCAGTCCCGACACGTGGAATGGAGCTTTGCTTTCTCCTTTACCTCCAAAACAGGGTACCTGTGAATGCATTTGAACAGACAGCTTGTGTGAATCAGTGACCACCACAAAATACCTGGGTCAGAAGTGCAAACTATGGAAAACAGATGGGAAGTGATTCCCTTAGGTAGCAGGGTAAAGGAGGAGGAGGAGGAGGAGGAGATTGGATTTATACCCCACCTTCACTACCAGAAGGAGTCTCAGAGCAGTTTATAATCTCCTTTCCCTTCCCCTCCCCATAACAGACACCCTGTGTGAGGTAGGTGGGGCTGAGAGAGCTCTGAGATAACTGCTCCTGAGAGAACAGCTCTGAGAGAACTTGTAACTGACCCAAGGTCATGCCAGCAGCTGCATATGGAAGAGTGGGGAATCAAACCCAATTATCTCAGATTAGAGTCCACGCTCCCCTAACCACTGCACCAAACAGACTCTCAGCAAGGTGTGGTGAGGACTCCTAGAAAATGGTCCTAGTACTTCTGGGCATATCAGTAAGGTGGTGAAATGGGATCAGACACAAACAAGGCAAGCACTCAGGGAAAGGAAATGCCCCATAAAAATGGACCAAGTGTGGAAGTACGTCACCTAAGGGGGATGCACAGAGCCAACTAAAAGGGAAGGAGGGAGGGGAAATAAGCCTGACTGAGTGTCAGGTAGCCCTGTCATGTGAATGGAATGCTGAGGGAGTACTTTCAGTCTCCCATCCTTTGTACTTTTACTCACCGTCTATTATCAGGTCTCCGACCTTGTATTCTCCAGCTACCGGAGTCTTATGCCGGGAACCAACAGTTTCTAGATGTTGTGCTTAGCTTTGCCCGCTTGCTTTGCCCACGTGTGCGGAATGTATTCATTGGCTTCAGCTACATGGGGGGGGTGCTTGAATGTAGTATAACGTAGAAGGTCTTATTCTATGTGGCCATTACTGACACAAGCAGTACACGTGTCTTTAGTTCTGATTCACCATTAAACATTGTCTTCTGAAGAAGTGTTGTGCGACCTGACTAAGGAGCCTGACTCTGAGCTACTCACAACTTGCCGTATGCTGGAGTTCGATATCCCTCCCCACAGTACAACCCAGGATAATGTGAGAGAGGCATTGTGGTGCAATATTTATAGGCCCTTCCTGTACTCTGCTTTTAATCCATGTTCACCGTAAGAACATAAGAACATAAGAGAAGCCAATGTTGAATCAGGCCGATGGCCCATCTAGTCCAACACTGTGTCACACAGCGGCCAAAATATACCAGGTGTCATCAGGAGGTCCAGCAGTGGGGCCAGGACACCAGAAGCCCTCCCACTGCTGCCCCCTCCAGCACCAAGAATAGAGTGCATCACCTGCCCCAGATTGAGAGTTCCCATCTATACCCTGTGGCTAATAGCCACTTGATGGACTTCTGCTCCAGATGTTTATCTAATTCCCTCTTGAAACTGTCCATGCTTGTAGCTGCCACCACCTCCTGTGGCAGTGAATTCCATATGTTAATCATATGGTGTCCTCCAAGCAATTCTGCACCGTGGTGTCCTCCAAGCAATTCTGCACCAAAATCGAATTCAACCTTCTTTTTAATCCAGGGGTTTTTTCCATTGAGTTCAACCTTCTTTTTATTTGGGTTTCCCCTCCCCTTCTGCATTACATTCCCTCCCTTCAGTGGTCAGCCCGTTTTCAGCCTGCTGTTGCCCCGGGTTATTTGGATGCTGTTTTGCCCTGGACTTAAATTGCCACGACTCCAACACTGAGAAAATCTGGAGTGGCAGGCAAATGCGGAAAGGACAATAGTGTCAGATAAAAGCTAGAAAAGGTAAAGGTTCCCTTGCTCAAAAGCTAGTCGAAGAGATCGGATTTATACCCCGCCCTTCACAACACTAGGGTTGCGGTGCTCATCTCCGTTTCCAAGCCAAAGAGCCAGAGCTGTCCGAAGACATTTCTGTGGTCATGTGGTCGGCATGACTAAACGCCAAGGCACATGGAATGCTGTTATCTTCCCACCGAAATGGTACGTATTTATATACTTGCAATTTCTTGCTTTCAAACTGCTAGGTTGGCAGGAGTTGGAACCAGAGACGGGAGCTCACTCCGACATGCGGCACTCGGGTCTCGAACTGCTGAGCTACCGACATTCCAGCCTGCAGTTCAGCCAAGAAACTCTATGGATGACTTTGGGCCAGTCACACACACACTGTCTCCGCACGATATACCATTGTGTAGACAGAGCAGGGGAAGAGAGAACCATGTGTGCTCCTTGGAGGGATGGGTGGGATTTGAATGTACTAGACAGATACGAAGCATTTCAAAGATCCGATTACTTCTGAAGCAAAAAGAGTCCCGACGGAGCAGGTGGGAGGGGTTTAATTAACGCTGGAGGAAAACCACCTGTCCTTCGAATCCACAATTAATTGCGTGGAGGCACCAAGCATTGCTGAATCCCGGAAGAGGACAGAACAGCATGAGGAGGGGGATGAAACCCGGGTTGGTTGATGCATGCTGTCAAGGTGCACAAACGCCAAATCAAATGTCCTCCCCCCCCAAACATTCTATACAGGGAAGGAGGGAGAAAAATATCTAGAACAGTTAATTAATTATTAATTAAGGTGCGGTGGCTCAAGTGGTTACGACGCTGAACTGCAGGCTGTGGAAAGTCAATAGTTCAGCAGTTCGAGACCCGAGAGTGCCGCATGACGGAGTGAGCTCCCGTATCTAGTTCCAGCTCCTGCCAACCTAGCAGTTCGAAAGCAAGAAATTGCAAGTAGATAAACAGGTACCACTTCGGTGGGAAGGTCACAGCGTTCCGTGCGCCTTGGTGTTTAGTCATGCCGGCCACATGACCACGGAAACATCTTTGGACAGTGCTGGCTCTTTGGCTTTGAAATGGAGATGAGCGCCACAACCCTAGAGTCGGATTCGACTGGCTTTCGAGCAAGGGAGACCTTTACCTTTACTTTAAGGCCCGTTTCCAACAGTCAGTTCTGCTCTAGAGCGTTGGAGAAAGAGGACCCAGGCTTGATTCCCACATTCTAGTCACAGAAGCCAGCTGGTCGCTGGGAGCAGGCCAATTGTGAGGGTCCCACTGTTACTCTTTCCGCTCTGAGGCAGGTTCTTCCCGCCAAAATTCTTCGTTCCCTTCAGGTGCTGAGCTGGCCCCTGGCAACATGATGACATTTGTGGCTTTATAGAGCTTCATGGCCGAGGTGGGGGGTTTGAATGCAGGTCTCCTAGCCCTTGTCTGGCACTATGGCCCTTTTCGCATTTGCCTGCCACCTGGATCTCAGTGTTGGCGTCAAGGCTATTTAAGGTCCTTTCTGCACTTGGATCTCATCCCTGGTTTTATCAGCTTTATTTTATCAGATTTGGCTTTTGCCCAGCCCAGGAACTTGTCAGGAGAAAACAGGAGCCCCTCTTTTGAAATCCCTTGAAATTGCACTGGAGGCTGGGTAACAGTGAACAATAATTAAGATTTTATTTAATAGGCAGGGGTGGCATGGGGTAGTCAGGTACTGGAAAGGCTGAGGGAAACATTGTTGGTAAAATGGTATATTTTTCAGCGGACAAGGCTTTCACTCGAAAGATAAGCTTAACTTTTCTCCCATATAACTGCACTCCAAGGGGAAAAGCAAAGTGTCCCCCTGCTATTGCCCTTACTGATGGGCTGTGTGTTTGAAGAAGAAGAGAAGAGATCGGATTTATACCCCGCCCTTCGCTACCTGAATGAGTCTCAGAGTGGCTCACAATCTCCTTTCCCCTCCCCTCCCCACAACAGACACCCCGTGAGGTAGGTGGGGCTGAGAGAGCTCTTTCGAGGACTGCCCTTGAGAGAACAGCTCTGAGAGAACTCGTGACTGACCCAAGGTCACACCAGCAGCTGCATGTGGAGGAGTAAGGGAATCAAACCCGGTTCTCAAAGATTAGAGTCCGTGCTCCTAACCACTACACCAAAATGGCTCTAAATCCCTACATCAAACTGTTTGCGTCTTGTTATGCAGAGCCCACAATGATGCAGTGCAATGATGCAAACTTCCCCTCATTCCCCTCTGGGGCAGTCCTAGCCAATGGGCAACAGGGGTGGCTGCTGCCCTGGGCCTTGTGCTTGGGGGCCCCGACTGCCCACAGCCCTGCCTCCTCAAAGGAACTGTGCGGGGGGGGGGTGAGTAGAAGAAGAGCAGGCTCCTGCCGCCACTTGCCCTTGCCCTTGCCCTGTCTGAGGCTCAGGCAGCTGACTTCTGGCCGCCGTGCTCAGGCGGGGAATCGTCCAACTCCTTCCTTGTCTCCAGTGCGAAAGGGCGATGATTTTGAGGCACCATCCTGGACATCTTCCCAGGGCCCCGGGATCACTAAGACCGCCCCCTCCCTCCCCACACGGCCTTTGTAACATACAGGCTTGACCATCATAATGGCAGGCTAGGAGGAAATCCTGCAGCAGAACAAAACCTATGTGGAGCACCAAGAGGCACGTTGCAACTTCGAAGGGTCTTTACGATTTACGTTCCCTCCCAGTCCGGCATAGTTGTTAAGAATGTGGACTCTAATCTGGGAGAACCGGGTTTGATTCCCCACGCCTCCACATGCAGCTGCTGGTGTGACCGTGGGTCAGTCACAAGTTCTTTCAGAGCTGTTCTCTCAGGAGCAGTTCATGAAAGAACTCTCTCAGCCCCACCTACCTCACAGGCATTAGATAAACATATGGAGCAGAAGTCCATCAGTGGCTATTAGCCACAAGGTATAGATGGGAACTCTCAGTCTGGGGCAGGTGATGCACTCTATTCTTGGTGCTGGAGGGGGCAGCAGTGGGAGGGCTTCTAGTGTCCTGGCCCCACTGCTGGACCTCCTGATGGCACCTGGTATATTTTGGCCGCTGTTTGACAGAGTGTTGGACTAGATGGGCCATTGGCCTGATTCAACATTGGCTTCTCTTATATTCTTATGCAGTGTTCTCTCTAAGCTGAGTTAGTGTGAGCTAGCTCACAGTTTTTTAGCCTCCGGCTCACACATTTCTGTCTTAGCTCAAACTAATTTATGCAGTAGCCAGATTGCTCGCTCACAACTTTAATGCCAGTAGCTCACTCCACAGCTTAGAGGGAGCATTGCTCACGGGGTGGCTGTTGTGGGGACGGGGACGGAGATCGTAAGCCGCTCTGAGACTCCTTCGGGTAGTGAACGGTGGGGTATAAATCCGATCTCCCCCTCCTCCTCCTCTTGTTCTTCTCTTACACACGCTGTACCCCTCATGAGAGACACGTTGGCCCATGCGGGTCCCCCCTTTCCCTGCTTTCAAAGTGTTGCACTCCGATAGCCGGGCGAGACCCGTAACTCCAATTAGTTTCCTGTAGCAAAGATGAGAACGAAGAGTCCTCATCGACTTCATGTTCTCTGCCGCGGCTACACGGTACATTGCCTTTATTGACGGTAATGGGGTCGATGAGTTCCGCTAAAAATCAATGCTAAGTGATTATGCTGTTATAAGGAGACGGAGCATGGCTTTCGGCGAGGGTTCGTATTCCGCCCCCCCCAGTAATGCACACTAATAGGCCCAAGCTCATCACTCGCCTTTTGGTCTCACTCTGAACAAGGCGGAGAGGGGGTTTGGGGGGGGGGGGGTTGCCCTTCCCTCGTTGCTATCTTTGGTGAGGGGAACAAAACGCGCTATTTAATTTAAAACTCTCCTCCGAGATAGGCTCTAAAGCAGCCTCTCGAATGAGGCTGCGCGGAAGGAGGGCCCACAAAACTTTTCACTCACCGACCTTGCAAAGCTGCACAGGCCTATGTCCGTCATTTGCTACTTTAAGGGCGGAGGGAAGAACCAAGCTTATAATGCTGTCCTGTCTGGGAACTTGGAAGTGGTTTCTACTTGCCAAAGGTGATCAGGCCAATGGATATTTCCCAAGTATTCTACACAAGGATAACAAAAAAACCCCAAGCATTGAACAAAGTTTGAGCCCAGCAGCACCTTTAAGACCAACGAGTTTAATTCTGGGTATCGGGATGCACGCGAAAGCTTAGACCCAGAATTAAACTTTGGTCGAATCTGCATTTGCATTTTTAAATCAGTTTCGTGCTGCTGTGACGCCGTCTTTTTCTCTATGCTTGTTTGAATGTTGTTTGGAGAAGATTCTTTTAAAGCAGTGCGGAGGTGCAATGACAGTGGAGCCGCCACGAAAGGGCAATAACATATGCAGAGGTGCAAAAGTATGCTAGCACTGTTGAGGTGTGAAAACGACACCAAATGTAGACAGCTTTTTTAAAGACGGTGTCAGAAGGCTGGGACACCGGTGGGAAAGACAAATGCAGATTCGACCTTTGCTGGTCTTCAAGGTGCCGCTGGACTCAGACTTTGTTCTGCTGCTTCGGACCAACATGGCTACCCCACCTGAATCAAAATCCCCAGCATAACAGGTCACAATGAGTGACTGTCCGATATCTAATGATATATGAATGTTCCAGAGAGCAAGCAAGGCGTAGCGGCTACAGTGCTGGACCAGGATCTGAAAGATCCAGGTTCAGATCCCGGCTCTGCTATAGAAGCCAGCTGCATGACCTTGGGTCAATCACATGCTCTCACCCCAGCCTACTTCACAGGGCTGCTGTGAGGATAAAAAGAAGGAGAGGGGACTGGTGTAAGTTGCTTTGGGTCCCTATTTCTAACATAAGAACATAAGAGAAGCCAATGTCGGTTCAGGCCTAGTCCAACACTCTTGTGTCACACAGTGGCCAAAAATACCAGGTGCCATCAGGAGGTCCAGCAGTGGGGCCAGGACACTAGAAGCCCTCCCACTGTTGACCCTTCCCTCAAGCACCAAGAATACAGGGCATCACTTGCCCCAGACGGAGAGTACCTATCTATATTAGGCAGTTGGTTCCCTTCCTCAAATGCAATGACCTGGCAACAGTGATCCACGCAATGGTTACCTCGAGACTGGACTACGGTAATGCTCTCTACATGGGGCTGCCCTTATCCCAGATCCGGAAGCTGCAACTGATGCAGAATGCGGCTGCCAGGCTGCTGTTGGGTCTCCCTATGTGGGAGCACATCCAGCCTGCCCTAAAAGCACTGCACTGGCTGCCTATAGCATACCGAATCCGGTTCAAGGTGCTGGTTCATACTTTTAAAGCCCTATATGGTCAGGGTCCTACATACCTAAGGGACTGCCTTTCCCAACATGTTCCCCAGAGAGCGCTATGATCGGGGACCCAAAATCGTGTGGCCCTCCCGGGTCCTAGAGAAGCCAGGCTAGCTGTGATGAGGGCCGGGGCCTTTTCAGTGGCGGCTCCGCACTGGTGTGATGAGCTCCCTGATGATATCAGGGGCCTGCGGGACCTTTTATAGTTCCGCAGGGCCTGCAAGATGGAGCTCTTCCACCAGGCCTTCGAGTAGGGAGCCGCCATCAATAAACCGAGGCCAACATCAGTATTAACATCACTCTCAACAGCCTGTCCAGACTGTGATGTTAGCTGATTATGGGTTAAAGTTGGACGCTGCTAATGCCCACCACCGCTTACGAATTTGCACTAGCATCTTACGCTATTACAAGCATTTTGTTGTGGTTTTATTGAATTCTGTGTTTTAGTTGTTCAATATATTTTATGTAAGCCGCCCTGAGCCTGCCTTGGTAGGGAGGGCAGGATACAAATTAAATAAATAAATAAATAAATATTTGTTCAAACTGGTTTACAATCATAGCCGTATTATCATACAGCACTGAACCATACAAGCCCATGAAAAGCAGCAATTAATTACTAACCGAAAGCCGCCCCCCTCCCCAAACTCATCTCTCTCTCTCCCTCCCTCTCTCTCTCTCTCTCTCTCTCCCTCTCTCTCTCACACACACACACACACAAAAGCAAGCCCACTTCAAGAACTGCTAAAGACCTATCAAGAAAAGCCCACTGAACTGGGACTGCCAGAGAGAATACTTTGTGTGCTGCTTCTGGGAGCCCTTTTCCGAGTGATGCCAAAACGGCAGACGTGAACAGCACCCTCAGCAAGGGCACAGCAAGTAAGCTCTGGAAGGTTCACACAGGAAATGCCACATGTGGGTTCAGTCGGAGCGCTCCCTACTTCTCCAGTTTCATGTCTCTATGCTATTAATGCCACCCACAAGTATAATGCATTCCCACCCCCACCCCCTGAGCACAAAGAAAGTCCTGGCTTGACTACTGCAATGCACTGGGCTGCCCTTGGAAGCATTCAGAAACGTCACTGGGTCACAAAAAAAAAAGGTCATCGACCACATTGACGGCATTAAAGATCTTAATCTGGTTTCAAGGCGCAATTCAAAGCTCTGGTTGCCGATACCTAACCCACACACCCTTCCATCTTAAAATTCCCACATGGATACTCTGAAGATTCCCCTCTGGCTCTTCAAAATTACCAGATTACACCACCATGTCTCCTCTTTTCAGTGCGGAATCGCTCTTCCTGGTGGACAACATGTATCCCCCTTCCCTACGTCTTTCACTTGCTTAGCGGCTGCTGTCAGTACCGAAAATGTAGGCCACGACTGGATTAATTGTCATGTTAATCTTTCGAAATGAGATCCAAGACTCCCGGCCTCTGTGAAGAGAGGCACAAACCAGGTATTGTTCTAGAAAATACTTCTGGCTCCCTCCATTTCCCCAGGCGCTAAGAAGATCCCGTAGTTGCCTTTTCCAGAATCAGATTCCCCAGTGCAGAAACACCACCAGCAGCACACGACATCACGGTAATATCTGTTTACTTGCAGATAAACAAAAACCGAGCAGTGGGGAGCAGGGGAATGCTCGGGCGGCCGATGCTGGCATTTTGAGAGGCGCCGAGTTCCTCCGAAAGGAAAGATCATGCCCTTGGAGCACCACTTTCCCGTCAGCCAGCTGCACAACTGGAGATCCGATCTTCTTTACTGGCCGCCTTCCAAAACTCCCTCAAACTGTTCCTCACCGGTCCCGACCCAGAAAGGTAGAGGGTGCCCAGCACCTGCTGGCCACCTGCTACCAAAGGCAGTAAGAGTGGGCATTCGGCAAGCTATTTAGAGAAGAGAAGAGAAGAGAAGAGAAGAGAAGAGAAGAGAAGAGAAGAGAAGAGAAGAGAAGAGAAGAGAAGAGAAGAGAAGAGAAGAGAAGAGAAGAGAAGAGAAGAGAAGAGATTGGATCTGTACCCCTCCCTTCACTACCTGAAGGAGTCTCGGAGCAGCTTACAATCTCCTTCCCCTCCCCACCACAGACACCTTGTGAGGTAGGTGGGGCTGAGAGAGCTCATTCAAGGACTGTCCTTGAGAGAACAGCTCCAACAGAACTTGTGACTGACCCAAGGTCACCCCAGCAGCTGCATGTGGAGGAGTGGGGAATCAAACCCGGTTCTCCCAGATCAGAGTCCGCACTCCTAACCACTACACCGAAAGAAGAAAGGTGTTATAAAAAATACACTGGGAAAGAAGAATGAGAGAATGAAACGAACACTGTGGTGGCAGCTGCCACTGAAACAACGTTATTTAAATCTGCAACGCTAATCAGATCTCCAGTGGCCAATCAGAAGCCGTGCTGGGCAACAGCTCCACCTGGCTCCACCCACCTTCTGAAAACAGTTGGGTCAGGTGAGGTGTTGCCAAGTGACATCACACCCATGGGCACCACATTGGAGATCCCTGCATCAGGCTACTGATATGGGTACCGACATGTTTTGCTTCAGCTGGGCCAAGCAGCCCAGGGCCATTTGAAAAGAGGAAGACAAATCCAAATGCCTACAATTTTCAATTTTTTTTGCACACACAACTCCTAGCCCCTCATCTGGTTTGGCCAAAGCCTGCCTGTCTGTTTGCGTGCCCGTCCGTCTACATATCTCCCCACTGCATTCGACTGAGCAACAAGAGGAAACCAGAGCCACCATTCCCGGTTGTAGAAGACTGCTTCCATTGATCCGCTTGTGACTCCTTTTCTGCCAGAAATAGCTATTTATTACGATGATCTTTCGCTTATTAGCTCTTCACGGGCGCCTTGAAACGAAAGCCAATTAAAAAGGGCTGCCATTCTCTCTTCTTGCCTACACATTTTTATTAGCAACCAAATCCTGACATTAAGTGAAAAAACAAAAAAAACCCACCCCTCCCCTCCATCCTAACCCATCACATTTAATTATGCTCGGCTTGTTTCTTCCCCTTGTCTCCCCCCCCCCACCCCCTTTACGTGACTTGAAAACTAAAAACGGGATTTCGCCTGCTGACTTTAGAGGCAGCCGGAGAGGATTGTGAGACCCTTGTGTTTTGCATGGGCTTGGCTGCTGCCGTAATACACGGGAAACAAAGAAAGACTGAGAGGAGATACACTCCCCTGGAATCTGGGCTACATTGGGGACCAGTGTTCCCTCTAAGCTGAGTTAGTGTGAGCTAGCTCACGGTTTCTTAGCCTCCAGCTCACACATTTTTATCTTAGCTCAGGAAGGATGGCTCCAGAGCAAAGTAATTTGTGCACTAGCCAAATCTTCTGCTCACAGCTTTAATGCCAGGAGCTCACAAAGTAGAATTTTTGCTCACAAGACTCCACAGAGAGGGAGCACTGCAGGGGAGGACCCCTTTGTTCAGCCTCGGCTGTTCAGCTCAGCTACAGAAACACTGGAAGCTCCAGGAAGAAGGAGAAAAATCGGGTGGCGGAAGAGGTCGGCTAGTTTTCTGCCTGCTCCAGAGCAGATCCTGGTAAAAGCTAGAGGGCAGGCACATCCCTGCTGTCAGGACCCCCGAGGCTCAGACTCGGAGACTCTGAGAACAGAGTGTGGAAGCCCATGGGTTGGTGAGGCCTCATAAATCAGAGGGTAGAACCTTCTGGGATGGGGTGGAGGTTCAATGCTCCCTCTGAGCTTTGGGGTCATGTGAGCAAAAATCCTACTTTTTGAGCTCCCGGCATTAAAGTTGTGAGCGAGCGATTTGGCTACTGCATGAATTACTTTGCTCTGGAGCCATCCTGAGCGAAGACAAAAATGTGTGAGCAGGAGGCTAAAAAAACTGTGAACTAGCTCACACTAACTCAACTTAGAGGGAAGACTGGTTGGGATGTATGGGGAAGGCAAACGCTCTTAAGCCAAGCTGACAACAGCGTGGCCCCTTTGATTCCGGCAAATTCTGGGATCCCCGTGAAGGTAGCAGGGGGTGTTATTGTAACAATATGAAGGGGGTGGGGACACAGGGGACATGTTCCAGCCACAGTTATTCACTCTTACTTATGTTACTGTTATTCTCCTTTTTTTCAAGGATCTCAGGGCAAAATCCAGACAATTTCCCCCCCCCAATATATCCTAATAACAGCCCAGTGAGGGAGGTCTAGCTTGGAGAGCCAGTTTGGTGTAGTGGTTAGGAGCGTGGACTCTAAACTGGGAGAACCGGGTTTGATTCCCCACTCCTCCACATGCAGCTGCCGGTGTCACCTTGGGTCAGTCACAAGTTCATTCAGAGCTGTTCTCTCAGGAGCAGTCCTCAAAAGAGCTCTCTCACCCCACCTACCTCATAGGGCAGTGTTCCCTCTAAGCTGAGCTAGCTCACATTTTTTTAGCCTCCGGCTCACACATTTTTGTCTCAGCTTGGGAAGAATGGCTCCAAAGCAAACTGATTTATGCAGTAGCCAAATCGCTCGCTCACAACTTTAATGGCCAGTAGCTCACAAAGTAGAATTTTTGCCCGCAAGACCCCACAGCTTAGAGGGAGCATTGCTTACAGGGAGGGGAAGGGAAAGGAGATTGTAAACCGCTTTGAGACTCCTTCAGGTAGTGAAGAGTGGGGTATAAATCCAATCTCCTCCTCCTCCTCCTCCTCCTTCTTCTCTACCCTAGGGCCATCTAGCAAACTTTCCAGGTGAACAGGATTTGGAACCCAGGTCTCAGCCTGACGCTCCTGACATCTAAGCCACACTGGCTCGCTGACGGCGAGGGGAGAGATTTAAGGATGTTTTTAACTTTCCCACTGAGTTCAACGGAATATAAACAGACTTAGCTCTGCCTTGCAGTCTAATGTATTTAAATTAAAGTTGTTTAGACAACCATTTTAGCCAATTAATTTGTTTAATAAACCACTGAGTGCTTGTCAGTCATCACGATGTTTCGTGCTTGTCTGTCGGAACATGGGAAGGAAGCTGGTGTCTCAGGACTGAGCAGGGATAAGACTCCGGGAGATCTGTGACTGGTCGAGTTGCCAACCTCCAGGTGGGGCCTGAAATTCTCCTGGAATTATGACTGGTCTCCAGACTACAGAAATCAGTTCCACTGGAGACCATGGCAGCTCCAGAGGGCAGATGTGGTGTAGTGGATAACAGCAGTGGGCTCTAATATGGAGAAATGGGCTTGATTTCCCCACTCCTTCTCCACATGAAGCCAGCTGGGCGACCTTGGGTCAGTTACAAGTTCTTTCAGAGCTCTTCTCTCAAGGGCAGTTCTCTCAGAACTCTCTCAGCCCCCCCTACCTCACAAGGTGCCTGTTGTGGGGAGAGGAAGGAAAGGTGATCGCAAGCCGCTTTGAGACTCCACAAAGTAGAGAAAAGTGGGGTATAAAAACCAACTATTCTCCAAACCCTGTGGTACGCTACAGATCCTAGTTGCAACCACTCCTCAAAACCCCCTTCCACAGGCACCGGCCCCAAATCTTCAGGAATTTCCCAAGCAAGAGTTGGCAGCCCTAGGGACCAGATCTTCCCAGCTTTCCTTTAAAAAAAAAGGTGTAATGTATCCACTGGAGAACATGGGCTCTGGACAGCCATGTGCTTGGACTGGTTCAAACCGGTCCACCATGTGGCCAGGCGAAGGGCCTGAGCTTCGCCCCGAAGGACAATGGACTAGTGGATCCTGACTCCCCTCCAATGGAGGAGCAGGAGTTAATCCAATCAATGTAAATAGCGAATCACTGTGTGTGTGTGTGTGTGTGTGTGTGTGTGTGTGTGTGTGTGTGTGTGTGTGTTTGGGGTGTGGGTCACTTGGGAATAAAATCAGTTGTCTTGTTCTTCATCTAATAAAGTATGTGAGAGCTGAAATCACTAGTAAGTCTCAGTACTTTTCAAAAGGAAAGGAAACAGCTGGGGGGGGGTAAAGCAGTTTCCTTGTCGGTCTTTTTTCTCTTCCAAGGCGAACAACAGCCAAAGGGAGGCGTGAACGGCATTCCCATCAGATGTCGGCAGCTAAGCAGGGTCAGCCCTGGTTAGTACTTGGATGGGAGGCCACCAAAGAGGTTCAAGGTTGTCGTTAGGCAGAGATCAGGCAGAGTTTGGCTGCGGTCAGACACACACTGAATAATCCACTTTCAATCCACTTTCCAACTGGATTTTGCCAGTTCACACAGGCCCATTCTGCATCTGGCTTTCGCTCCGCTGTTCCAAACCCACGCTGGAACAGAAATTCCCCTCTGTATTGCATGCCACTTTCACTGTCTTTGATCGTCGGATTTTATTATAGCCTCCACACTGCGTGCCGATTTCACTTCCTGTGATCTTTCACTTTTATGGCACTGTCTGCATAGATTTATGGGCGTTTTGTGGCCAGTTCAGGGGTTACTCTGGAGTATCCGAATGCGGTTTTGAGCCACACCTTTTTCCGTGTGGGTTTAGTAAAACCACGGAGCGATTGCTAGATGCAGAATGGGTCACAGTAATATCCAGTTGGAAAGTGCGCTGAAAGTGGATTGAAAGTGGATGATTTAGTGTGTGCGACCGCAGCCTTCGTCTCTTGCCTCTGAAAATGCTACGGGGGGGGGGGGTGTCTCCATAAGTCAGCTGCAGCGGACGCCAGAGAGGTTAATTCCCCCTCCCTCCACATCGCAGCCCTGACAGAAACAGCTCTGCAAATTGTCTTCTTAAAGGACCAGGAAGAGCCAATCACGGATCTTGCAGCATCTCATCTAGTTACTGGGCAACTGGGTTGACAACGGCCGGCGGGTTTCCCCTCACTTCGTCGTTAAGTAAAAGTGGTACAGGTCTTAATTTTAAGTTAAAAACGGGAGGATTTCGGAGATCTGGAATATCCATAAGGGGACAGCCCCCCCCCCCCCACAGTGGACCAGATTGTCTAGCATTCTTGACAGGAAACCCGTGAAGCGGACAAGAGCAGACGTCTCTTTCTTCTCCTGCTTCTGATCTGCCACGTGAATGCCAGCATGGGAAGGAGGATAGGAGAATGAAGGAGGCCTCTGGAGACAGTTCTCGCTCTGTATGAGGAGGGGCGACCCCCTCCCTCCCTTATTGAGAAAGGGGAGGGTCTTGACCTGGATAGTCCCAAGGCAAGCCCTATCCCATCAGATCTCAGAAGCTAAGCAGAGTCAACCTTGGCAAGTACTTGGATGGGAGACCTCCTTGGAATACCAGAGGAGGGAGGCAAGGGCAGGCTTTATTCAGCCACTTCTCTGAATATCCTCCAGGCCCTCAATAGGGGTCAGTCACCAGAGGTTGCCATGACTTCCAGGTGCGCACATGCACATATGCAAAATACAAAAAAATACCCAAAATAAAAAGAAGAAAAGGGGGGGATGCTGTTGCTGATCATCTGCAGCCTGGCCAATACCAGACAAGAAAGAATCATCCAAACTGAGGGGGCGGGGTGAGCATAAGAAGGAAAACTACTGAGGAATTTTTTTTTCTCTCCCAAAATGATGGAGACCCAGGATCACACACTCTCCCCCCCCTGGGTATTTTAGCTGCAAAAAGCAGCTGAAATTAGGATGTTATAGGTCAGAGGATAGATCCAGGTGGGCAGCCCTGTTGGTCTGAAGCAGTAGAGCAGATTTTGAGTCCAGTGGCACCTGTAAGGCTGACAAGAGATTATTCAAGGAATGAGCTTTCATCTGCACGGAACACTTCCTCAGATACACTGAAGTGGAAGTTAACAATCCATATATATATATAGGTACACAGGCCAGCCCGATCTCGTCAGATCTTGAAAGTTGAGCAGGGTGTATCCTTCTACAATGTACGTACCTCCCAGTTTTGATAGAAACTGCTACAGATCTGCTCCCCCCCCCACACACACATAACTCCAAAATCCATCTGCAGTGCCAACACCACTCTCCCATTTCCCCATCATCCCTCACACTCACCAGGGAGAGCAGCCAGGTCACAACCGCAGGGTAGACGTTGGCAGCCGAGGAGGACGTTTCCGGGAAGGAGCCCCTCTGCTGTTGACCCAGGGAAACGCACCCACAGCTGGACAGCCCAATCGTCATCCGGAGCATCTCGCCTCTCGAGCCTTTCGGGGCAGGCAGCGTGCAGATGGGCGCGAGGTAGGAGACCTCCTGTTGAAAGAGAGTTGGGGACATCAAGATAATGTCTAATGCTTGTCAGGAAGCGGCTGTCAGGGCCAGCCAAGGGCACTTCTTCCTTAGGAGCTGGGTTTTGGGGGAAAGGCAGTGAGGCTGGATTTCTAGGCGGGCTTCAACTTTGGCACCTCTGGTTATGGAACTCAAGCACCAGCTTGTTTGATTTTACCTAAGATATTTATACCACTTCCAATGTTAGGAGGAAAGAAAACGATGCTCTTAAAAACAAAATCCAATGGCAACTAAGCCATACAGCGATTTATGCGATACCGCCTTAAATGCCTTTGGAAGCAACACCCATTTAACCTGCTGTTTGTATTTCAGTAGCGAGAGGCCACTGGGGAGGGAGGGGAGGCAAAGCAGGGGCCACCACTTAAAAGGCCTTCTCGCGCACAGAGCCACCCCCGTGTGAATTCGTAAATGGGCGGAGCACAGGCATCAAGCCACGCAGGAATGGCAGCAGCCTGTCAGAGGGAATGGGGATCAGATGACGGAATAGGGTGAAATAACCCCATTTTAGACTCTTTTTAGAATCTACGGTGTTAGAAAGTGCCATCCAGGGTTTTCTTTTCTTTTTTGGCTGAGCATGTGTGTGCATGTGTCCTTGCATGCCTAGAAGTCGCGGTGACTTTTGGCGACCCCTAGAGGGGGGCTAAGGCATTTCAGAGAGGTGGCTTGATATTGCCTGCCTCTGCATCCCGGCCCTGGCATTCCTTGGAGGTCTCCCTTCCAAGTACTTGCCAGGGTTGGCCCTGCTTAACTTCCAAGATCTGATGCGATCGGGCTTGCCTGGGCTATCCAGGTCAGGGCTCCATCAAGAGATATTCAGAGGTAGCTTGCCACTTCCAGCCTCTTCTTCATGACCCTGGCCTTCCTCGGTGGTCTCCCATCCAAATACTAACCGAGGCTGACCCTGCTTAGCTTCCGAGATCTGACATGACTGGCCTAGCCTGGACCATCCAGCTCAGGGCAGCAGAATCTATATGAATGACAAGCTAAGTGATTATGTCTCCCTAACGTTCCAAGCCTGGTGATTATCTTTTATATTTTGTTAAATCTGCTATTGTTGTTGCAGTGGCTAAAAGCCAATGCGCTGAACAGATTTCCCTGAATAAGGAAAGATTGGTGAAACGCTGGCAGACACCTGGGCCTGCACGACTTGAGCCAAACATAGTAAACTGGACAAACAATGTGACTTGCCTGGTGACACCCCCACCCCCGGTCATTAAAAGCTACCTTCGTTTTTAGACCAGCTAACCAAATACAATTAAAAAAAAAAAAAAACCACAAAAGATGACCACAAACTTTTCTGTGGCACTTGACAAGAGGCCAAAAAAAATACCGGTAGACGTTAAAACAATTATTGTGCTCGATTGACATAATTAGCAAATTAGTTATGTAAATCAAGCTGCCCGGACGTGGGGAACTGGAAAGTGACAGATCCCAACAGATTCCCCCTCCTCGCCTTGCGCTTCTTAACGCCCAGGAGCCTGGCAATTATGTCAATCTCCCCAATGAGACGCAGCTAAATTTTGCCACTCAATAAAGACATTTTGAAAATGTCAGCGATGTGCTCCTCTCCATTCTTTGGGGAAGGCTAAAATAACGACAACACCATCTGTTAGCCGATCTGAAGTTCCACCACGAAGTTGTAAAACAAAACCTGGAAGCTGGAGGAGAACTGCTTTGCCGCTTGGAAGGAGGGGGAGGGGGGCCTGGATTCCCCTGGACAGGTCTACTGTGACCAGAGACACCGCTCTGGCAATGTAAAGATGAGCTGCATTACCCCCAAACGCCCTCCCGGTTAATGCTCTTCGCTTGTGAATTTGTATTCCATAACAGTAGCAGTTTTTGGCACATTAAACATTCCAAGGTTGCTGATCTGAAAAATATTGTGTCAGAATGGATTGGGCAGCGTGGATCCTTTCCACGTCTTCCGGAGCGAGAATCCTTCTGCTGACCTCGTGCTGGAGGGAAGTGCCACTGTTACTGGAACAGGCATATTGGAATTCCTGGGGCCTCCACTGCAGATTTGTGAACCGGGCAAAGGATGGAACTCCCCCTTGCAAAATAAGTGATTCCAAAGCCCTGCCAAAACAGAACGGCAGATATTAAAAAGCTTGATGCGCTGTCTGCAAAGCTCATTTCCCTGAGCATCTGTGGCCGGGGGCTCGCCGGGATTCCACGGCAGTGTGGAAACGCTGCAAGACTGGCGGCGGGATTCAGCCTTTCTCTCAATTTTAGCTTTAAGTTTTGTAATCAACACATTTCTCATCCTTACAGCTAAGATAATATGCTCGCCTGCATGGGCCATGTCTGATGAAGTCTCCAAGAACACGATGGTAAGAGGTTGGGCAGAAGTAAAATAAATGACGCTGAATGGGCTTTATTGGCATTTGTTATGGATGTCAGAAGTTAGCACTTACGTAAGAACGTCAGAAGAGCCCTGTTGGATCAGACCAACAGTCCATCTAGTCCAGCATCCTGTCTCACACAGCGGCCTCAGCCAGTTCCTCTGGAGGGCCAGCAATGGGGCATAGAAGCCGAGGCCTTCCCCTGATAAGAACGTAAGAAGAGCCCTGCTGGATCGTATCAATCTAGTCCAGCATCCTGTCTTACACAGTGGCCTCCTCTGGAGGGCCAACAACAGGACACAGAGGCTGAGGCCTTCCCCTGATAAGAACATCAGAAGAGCCCTGCTGGATCAGACCAGTGGTCCATCTAGTCCAGCATCTTGTCTCACACAGCGGACAACCAGTTCCTCTGGAGGGCCAACAACACGGCAGAGAGGCCGAGGCTTCAGAGAGTTTTTCTCTCTGAGAAGAACTGTTAAGTATGAGACTTAAGGCAGCAGCTCATAATAAATGATTCAGCTTTATTTACAAGATAGGAACAAACACCAAAACAAGAGAGCAACAGGCCCTCCTTTTAAACTATCCGGGCTGGTATAACCACGTCCCTTGTTGCTTTAAGAACCAATCAGAACAGTAACATAACAACCAATAAGAACATCTCCCTCCAGAACCTTTCTAGTATCCTGATTGGTGTACTACGCAAAGTAGCCAATCAGAGTTTGCTGTTTTCAATACCAGGCTTAGATAGGGGTGAGATTCAAGCTCAGGCTATTTATGTATACACGATACATAAGAAGAACATAAGAAGACTCCTGCTGGATCAGACCAATAGTCCATCTAGTCCAGCATCCTGACTCACACAGTAGCCTCAACCAGTTCCTCTGGAGGGTCAACAACAAGACACAGAGGCTGAGGCCTTCCCCTGATGTTGCCTCCTGGCTCTGGGATTCAGAGGCATTAATTGGAAGACCGTTCTGGGTAATGCTGCTCACGTTTACATATGGTTCACATATGGAACATCATGTGGTTTAAGAATTAAACAAGCATCTCTTAATTCACAAAGGCAATTAGTCCAGCAGGGTCTCCTCAGAACTAGAGGGGTGCATGGTACTGCCAGTGACCACTGCACAGGAAATAATTTTCACAGGTCTGCCCGTATCAACGGTTTTTCGTGCAGTCGGCTATGGGCATTTTGCTAACGGAGGGGGACACACAGTTCTCCCCCGCTGAATTCATCGTGATTTATGCTTCAGATTTTGGTTATTTCTTTCTACCCCTGGCACACAGAAACGCTAGTATCTCTACGAAGAGGCAGATGGGCTTTGGCCTCTTGGTCCAGGCGGGAGTCTTGTGCTGTTCTTTCTTCCAGCATCGTCAACCTTAGTTAATTACGGCTGCACTCCTAGATGGCTACACGTGCAGGCAGGCAGGGAAGAGGCGTGCATGCAGCCGGAAGTGCTCTGAACATTTTTCACTGCAGCTGATCGCCCAGCTGAACAAGCAAGTGCATTTTAAATGGAAATGTGGCCTGTCCGGTGAATAGCCATAGCAAAAAAAACCCTTCCAAATGTCTCCCAGCTGTATTTGCACTTCTCCCTGTCCTGTTCCCAACCCCACACATATTTAGATGTAGATCAGAACAAAGTTTGAGTCCAGTGGCACCTTTGAGACCAATGAAATTTAATTCCGAGTATTAGCTTTCGGCTGAAGAAGTGTGCATGCACATGGAAGCTTATATTCAGAATTTGCTGTTCTCGTTGGACTTGAACTTCGTTCTGCTGCTTTGGACCAACCCAGCTACCCAGCTGAATCTATTTAGATGTCGATTGTAAGCCACCTTGAGTTTTGCAACGGAGAAAGGCATCTAATAGAGGGAATGCTTATTAAATTTGCAGATGATACTAAATAGGGAAGGGTAGCAAATACAGTAGAAGACAGAGTCAGGATACAGGATGATCTTGATAGGCTGGAAAACTGGGCTAAAACAAATAAAATGAATTTCCATAGGGATAAATGTGAAGTTCTATATTAGGTAGAAAAAATCAAATGCATAATTATGGGGTGGGGGAGACTTGTCTCGGCAGTAGTATGTACAAAAAGGATCTAGAGGTCTTAGTACACTGAACATGAGTCAGCAGTGTGATGCAGTTGCTAAAAAGGCAAATGTGATTTTGGGCTGTATCAACAGAAGTATAGTGTCCAGATCATGTGAAGTGATGGTATTGTTTTACTCTGCTCTGGTTAGATCTCACCTAGAGTATCGTGTTCAGTTTTTGGCACCACGGTTTAAGAAGGATGTAGACAGGCCGGAACATGTCCACAGGAGGGAAGCAAAGACGGTGGGTCTGGAGACCCAGTCCTATGAGGAAAGGTTGATGGAGCAGGGTATGTTTAGCCTGGAGAGGAGACAACTGAGAGGTGATATGACCACCATCTTCAAGTACTTGAAGGGCTGTCACATAGAGGATGGTACGGAGTTGTTTTCTGTTCCTCCAGAAGGCCGGACCAGAACTAACGGGATGAAATTAAATCAAAGGAGTTTTCAGCTAAACATTGGGAAGAACTTCCTGACAGTTAGAGCAGTTCCTCAGTGGAACAGACTTCCTCAGGAGGCGGTGGGCTCTCCTCTTTTGGAAGTTTTCAAACAGGCAAGATGGCCCTCTGACTGCAATGCTGATCCTGTGACCTTAGGCAGATCATGAGAGGGAGGGCAGGAAGGGTTGACTCAGTGTTTAGTTTCCGGGGCCCTTTCTTACACACCCAGGGAAATGCCGATCGCCACTTTGGGATCAGGAAGCAATTTTTCTCCAGGCTAGTTTGGCGGGGGACCCTGCAGGTTTTTTGTCACCTTCTGGGCATGGAGCAGGGCTCACTGGGGGTGTGGGGGGAGGTAGCTGTGAATTTCCTGCATTGTGCAGGGGGTTGGACTGGATGACCCTGGAGGTCCCTTCCAACTCTATGGTTCTGTGATTCTATGATTTTAAATAAGGCTGCCTAGGGTTCAGGCTTTTGGGTGCTCATTTTGCCTGCTAACCCCTCTTGTGTTTTTCATCTACTGGTTCAGGAAGGTTCTGGACAGGCAAGCTCTCACGCGTGTGCATTCAGATGGCCGGCTGTTCTTCTATGAAAGAGCTTTGGGAGACCCCCCCTGCTCCGCTGGTCAGAAACAAGGCACTTCTGTCTCTGCCCCTGCTTGGAAAATGGGGTTCACCAGGGAAGATCTGCTTTACTGCCTGTTTCCAGCCATTCCAGACATTCAACGGGGATGGATTGGATCACAGGGACCTCTGCTGGTTGCCTCATCCAGGCTGAGGAATATTCCACAGACGGTTCATTTTCTCGCGGATGTTAACCTCCTCCCCCCTCCCCCCAAGTCAAAGCAGCAACTGGTTTGGCCTGTCAAACTCCATCAGGGCTATCTTCAATAATAAAGTGAAAAGTTCACTTTAATCAACTCCGAGGAATAGGGAAAAGACTCAATTTGTCATATTTCTACCCAGGCTGTTTAAAATTATCTCTAGACAAAGAAGACAGGAAAGAGCTGGGACTCCGGCGAGCCCCGGGAGTCTTTTCAATTTCGGCTTTATAATTGGGAACTGGCAGAGGCACATCTGAGACCGAGATATATGGCGGAGCTCACATCTGTTAAATCTAGCCTCTGCCAACGCTCCGACTCAATTGATACGTGCAGCACACAGAGGGGACAGGGGCTTTTGCGGATTGTACCAATTCAGGCAGAGGAGGCGGGCTGGCATGTCTCAAAGTTTCCCCTCCCAAAAAGAAGTCTCCTTGCTTCTCCTGGCGTATCGAGGAGAAGGATAGCCATGGTTGTTTTTTTCAATGGCGTGGAAATGCACGAACTCTCGCCTGCGGCCTCAATTGGTACGGTCCAAAAAAAGCTTTCCCCATATTGTTAAATAAATGCCCGAGGAGGTCTAATGCCCTGACCGGCATAGCCCGGCTCAGTCCAATCTCATCAGATCTTGGAAGCTAAGCAGGGTCAGCCCTGCTTCGTACTTGGATGGGAGACCACCAAGGAAGTCCAGGGTCCCTATATGGAGGCAGGCAATGGCAAGCCACGCCTCTGGTCTTGAAAACCCTATGGGGTTGCAATAGGGCTGCCAGGTCCCCTGGGGTGGCGGGGGGTTGCCCGCTCTAAGGCCTCCAGGGGGAACTCCACCCCCAAAGTGCCTGAATCGGGCCAACATGCCCGGCGCAATGACGTCACCCGGAGGTGAGGTCATCGCACTGGGCACGTCATCGGGGGACACTCTAGGATCTGACCTTAAAACTCTATGGCACAATAGAGTTTTGTGCCCGAATGCTAGAGCATCCCTCAACAACATGCCTGGTGTGATGATGTCACTTCCGGGTGACGTCATTGTGGTGCACACACGCTATGCGGGCGTGGCTCCCGGACACACAGCCTCTCCCCTCCCACTGAATGCCAGGTAGGGATCTGGCAACGCTGGGTTGCAATAAGTTGGCTGAGGAGAGAAGGAGAGAAAGAGGGAAAGAGGGAAAGAGGGAAAGAGGGAAAGAGGGAAAGAGGGAAAGAGGGAAAGAGGGAAAGAGGGAAAGAGGGAAGGAAGAGAAGAGAAGAGAAGAGAAGAGAAGAGAAGAGAAGAGAAGAGAAGAGAAGAGAAGAGAAGAGAAGAGAAGAGAAGAGAAGAGAAGAGAAGAGAAGAGAAGGAAGGAAGGAAGGAAGGAAGGAAGGAAGGAAGGAAGGAAGGAAGGAAGGAAGGAAGGAAGGAAGGAAGGAAGAGATCCTAAGACCTGCAGGGCCAGCAATAAGCAATGGGGCAAAGGAACTGCTATAGTGACACTCTACTGAGAACCTCTCAGGACCTGACTTCCTTCGGGTGGTGGGAAGTGCCGTCAAGACACAGCTGACTTGTGGTGACCTTGTAGGTAGGGATGCCAGCCTCCAGGTGGGACCTGGGGATCCCCTGGAATTACTGCTCCTCTCCAGACTACAGAGATAACTTCCCACAGAGAAAATGGATGCTTTGGAGGGTGGACTCTGTGGCCTTTTACCCCCACTGAGGTCTCTGTCCTCCCCAGGGTCCACTTCCATATCTCCAGGAGTTTCCCAACTGGGATCTGGCAACCTTACCCTCCCCCCATCCCCTGCCGGCGACCAAGGGGGACCTGGCTATCCTACCTGGAGACGTCCAGAGGTGGGTTGCCATTGCTTGCCTCTGCACTGGGACCCTGCACTTCCTTGGCGGTCTCCCATCCCAATAACAGCCCGGGCCCACCCTGCCCTAGCTTCTGACACCTGACGAGATGAGCCAGGCCAGGGCGACCCAGGTCAGGGTGACTTCCTTCTAGGTGCCAAAAAAGTAACCCTTTTTTGGGTCTTTTCATCACATCTAAACGTGCGCCCAGGCACAGGGGCTCACAGACCTGAACCCTGCCGCTTTACAGCCCCCTCCGCCACACCTGAGATTTATTTACTATCCTTCCGAGATAAGGCAGCCGCTTCGATCAACAGGGTTAACTTTATTTCAGGAATGGCTCGCTATTTCAGGTGGCAACACGGTGAGATTCAGGGGCCACCTGGTGGCTCCCTGATGTAACTGCCGCTCTCTGGAGGCCTGGCGCTGTGCCCAACCGTTTTGAGGATTTTTATACCACTGCCTCCCTCTGGCGTGTTATCGGTTCCGTGTAGGAAACTGCACATACCCAGCATGTAGCATTGCCCGAACAAGTGCACGGGGACCTATGACACTGCACATAACACATGGCAAGAATCAACGGCATGAACCGTGACAGTTATGCGTGATGGAGTGGATACGTGGGCGCTCACTGAGCAATGAGTGCATGGAAGGTATGTATACATTCAGAACAACAATCCCCAATGTGGCTGCCATGGCATCTGTGTTTCTTGGCATCCACTTGCTTCCTGAGCATGCGGGGGGGGGAGGCGGAATCCTAAGCATGTCCAATGACAAGAGGAGGTCTTTGGGTAGCTGCCTAGTGGTGGAATAAGGAGCAAAAACTGTAAAGTTGATATCACACAGGCCTCTCACAGCCAGGTCCATAGCCACGGGGGCATTTGGGGCAATGCCCCCCACAGATAAGTGCTGCCCCCTCAGACAAAAAATATAAAAAAAAGATCTGGAAAAATTTAATACATACATACATACATACGTATGTATGTATGTATGTATATATATATACAAGATGTATGTGGGTGTTCCAAAATGACCCCAGGCACAGTCAGGGAACCTTCAGCCTCATTTTTTTTCTTTTTTCCCAGGCTGAAAAATAAATAGGTTTTTAAAAATGCAATAAAATAAAATAAAATAACATTGCAAAATGCAAAACAGAGTTGGAGATTCCCTCCCCCCTCCCTGGCGTACACAGAAAAGCAGCCCAGAATCGAGTCTCTCCAATCAAAAGGACTGGAGGATGAGAGGAAGACGCAGTCGCAGCGGAGCCAGATCCGCTTCTTGTGTGGCTACGAGAGAAGCAGCAGGTGTGGCCGGGGTGCCCCCCCAGATTTCCCCATGCCCCACCAACCCAAATTTTCTGGCTACGCCCCTGTGTGCCCTTGGCTTGGTCACAGACAGAGATTTCCATATGACTCTGCACTTGGCAACGTCTCCTTGTGGCTTTGCAGGGAGAGAAACCTGGAGGGGCCGTGGCTCAGTGGCAGAGCACTTGCTTAATATCTAGAAGATCCCAGGTTCAATCCCAGGCATCCCCCGTTAAAAGGACCAGGCAATAGGCGATGTGAAAGACTTCTACCTGAGAACCTGGAGGGCCGCTGCCAGTCTGAGTAGATGATACTGACCTTGAATAACCCAGGGTCTGAGTCAGTATAAGGCAACTTCACAAACCTCTGTCAGTTTTTTGGAAACGGAAACCAAACAGCAAAGAAAAGGGTCGATCCCACCAGTCTGGTACAGCGGTTAGGAGCATGGACTCTAGTCTGGGAGAACCGGGTTTGATTCCCCACTCCTCCACATGCAGATGCTGGGGTGACCTTGGGTCAGTCACAAGTTCTCTCAGAGGTGTCCTCTCAAGGGCAGTCCTCGAAAGAGCTCTCTCAGCCCCACCTACCTCACAGGGTGTCTGTTGTGGGGAGGGGAAGGGAAAGGAGATTGTCAGCTGCTCTGACACTTCAAGTGATGGGCGGGGTATAAATCCAATCTCTTCTTCTCCTTCTAATGGCAATCATTGTGTGGCAGCCCTGCCCCCGACACCTGCCCCTGTCCCAAGAAACAGACCACCACAGAGCCTGCCACTGCAGAGAGGGAGAAGCAAAATTCAGTCTGGGCGGCAGGAAATTACATAACATCAGGGCTATTTTTGGGCAGGAACGCACAGGAACAGAGTTCTGGCTGGCTCCCAAGTTGGCCACGCCCAGCAGGAACTCATTAGCATAACAGGCCACACCCAACAGCAGAAACTCATTAGGATTGGCTACATTAGGAGTGTGTGGCCTAACATGCAAAGGAGTTCCTGCTACAAAAAAAGCCCTGGGTTTTGACAACAAAGAAGGTAAACAAAATAAGAAGCAAAAGGTAGGTGTGGCTGGATGACCACACTTCTGGTAACATGGGGGTGTGACCTAATATGCTAATGAGTTTCTGCTGTTAGGTGTGGCCTGTTATGCTAATGAGTTCCTGCCGGGCTTTTTCTACAAAAAAAGCCCTGCATAACACTATTTTTTGCATTTGAGGGGTGAGCTTACTTGAGCTAGACTGCATGTTCGGAAGTGAACCGAACTTGGGAGCAACTGAATATACGTTTTGCAGCGCTTCCCTAGATTGGTTGCCTGGAGCCGATTCACGACCACCATAGACGACCAGGCGAGTAATGATTCGCAAACCCGGCTTATTTGGCACACTGCTGAACTCCAGATCTGCGCAAGTTCCCGAGCGCTCCCCCTTCAACAGCCAGCACTTCAGACCTCCCCTCGCATCGGTCCGTGGACACAGAATCTGCGCGGCTCCTGATTTAGCTCAGCAGACCACACTGAATTCCCGGCTCCATTTATACAACACCAAAAACGGAACTGAAGCAGAGAGCGATCCCACAGAAGACCAGGGAGGGAGGCATCCCCAGAGACAGTGCAGAGGGGTAAGCTAAGGATAGAGAGAGACCACAAAGTCTAGATTTCCCTAAACGAGCTGAGGCCATTAATGCAATTGCTAATGTACTTTTTTTTTTAAAAAACAACCACCACCACCGAAAAAGAGCATGTTACTTTCTAAGCACCTTCATTAGCCACCGAAGAGCTTCCAAGCTCCTCCGGTGTAATTACTGTTCAGCTCAATTACTAAGGTGCATTATAGGAACAGCCTGAAAGATTTTCATGTTCCTGGTCTAAATATCTGGCGCAGCAATTCTTAAACCGCAGGTACACACTAGTTACCACACTGGAGCTGCTTAGCGTCTCATGAAAAAGGACGTGATTTCATTGAAGGCTCCCAGGATCTCAAAGTGCTGGATGTTGCCCGCTGCGTCTCTGTATGATTTATTATCATCGTTTTGTCTGTTCCCTGTTGGCCTTTGCCGAGGGCCCGTAATAACATCAGGCTCCTGGCAGTGAGCACAACCAGTCGAGCCAGTCGGTTCCCCCCATGCAGAGAGGCCTTAGAATTAGAGAATGCTTGTTGAACTTCAGCATAAGTTGCGGCTCTGGGCTTGTGTCCATCTATCCCGACGCATCCATCTTGCCTTTCCCCCAAGGAGCTTCTTGCTTTCCCTTGTTTCTCCACACAACCCTCAAAGGTAAACTAGATGGCGGGTGTCTGACTGACCCAAGGTCACCAGTGGATGGATGGGAATTTGAGTCTGAGGTCTCCCAGGCCCTGGGGTCGCCAACCTTTTTGAGCCTTTGGATATAGGCGGGTGGGCACAACCACAAAACGGCTGCCACACAAGGAGGAGAAGAAGAAGAGACTGGGTTTATACCCAGCCCTTCACTACCCAATGGAGTCTCAGAGCAGTTTACGATCTTCTTTCCCTTCCCCTCCCCACAACAGACACCCTGTGAGGGAGGTTGGGCTGAGGGAGCTCTCTCTTATTTGTGCGCGGACTCTTATCTGGAAGAACCAGGTTTGATTCCCCACTCCTCCACTTGCACCTGCTGATGTGACCTTGCGTCAGTCACAAGCTCTGGCACAGCTGTTCTCTCAAGGACAGTTTCTGTCAGAAGTTCTCTCAGCCCCACCTACCTCACAGGGTGTCTGTTGTGGGGAGGGGAAGGGAAAGGAGTTTGTAAGCCGCTCTGAGACGCCTTTGGGCAGTGAAGGGTGGGGTATAAATCCAAACTCTTCTTCTTCTTCTTCTTCTCGAGGACTGCTCCTGAGAGAACAGCTCTGAGAGAACTTGTGACTGACCCAAGGTCACACTGGCAGCTGCATGTAGAGGAGCGGAGGAGGAGGAGGAGATTGGATTTATACCCCACCCTTCACTCAGGGCCGGCCCCAGGTGTCTGGGTGCCCTAGGCAGGACAGCCTGGGGCGCCCACCCCACCGGGGATGCCAACCTCCCAGTGGGGCCTGAAGAGGGCCCAGCCTTGTCCTGGGCGCCTCGTGCAGCTGCGAGGCGCCCGGGGAGAGCTGGGAATGGGGCGGCGCGGCTCTCCCGGGCCCCTCGCAGCTGCCAGGTGCCCGGAGAAAGCCGGGGAAGGGGCGGCGCAGCTCTCCCGGGCCCCTCGCAGATGCCAGGCACCCGGGGAGAGCCGGGAACGGGGCGTCACAGCTCTCCCGGGCCCCTCGCAAGTGCAAGGCGCCTGGGGAGAGCTGGGAACAGGGCGGCGCGGCTCTCCCGGCCCCCTCGCAGCTGCGAGGCGCTTGGAGAGAGCCGGGAATGGGGCGTCGCGGCTCTCCCGGCCCCCTCGCAGCTGTGAGGGGCCCGGGGAGAGCTGGGAACGGGCGGGCTTGGAACGCCCGCCCCTTCCCTCCCAGCGGCAGCGCAGCTGGGGTGGGAGAGAAGCCGCTCCGCCACCCCTGCCTCCTCTCCCCCCGGCTTTGGGGAGAGGGCAGGCAACCTCCGCTGCCGCCTGCCGCCTCCTGAGCCCCGGCAGGGCGCTCGGGGAAGCGGGGGGGCTTTTCCTGGGAGGGGCCGGGCGCGGTTTGGCGCCCCTGCAGCCGGCGCGCCATGCCCCCAGGGAGGAGGGGGAGGGCGACTTGCGCCCTCGGTGGGCGTTTTTCCGCGGCGGCGGCAGCAGGGGGATCCTGCTGGCCACCGCCGGCCACTTCCTCCTCCTCCCCCCCCAGGGAGGAGGGGGAGGGCGACTTGCGCCCTAGCCGGGCGCTTTTTGTGGCGGGGCACCCGGTTAGGGCGGCGGTGGGGGGCTTTGGGGAGGGGAGCGGGGCGCCATTTGGCGCCCCTGAGGCCGGCGCGCCCTAGGCGAGCGCCTAGTTCGCCCAATGGGCGATCCGGCCATGCCTTCACTCAGAATCTCATAGTGGCTTACAATCGCTTTTCCTTTCCTCTCCCCACATCAGACACCCTGTGAGGTAGGTGGGGCTGAGAGAGCTCTGAGATAACTGCTCTTTCCAGAACAGCTCTGGGAGAACGACCCAAGGTCTCACCAGCAGCTGCATGTGGAGATGTGGGGGAGCAAACCCGATTCTCCCAGATCAGAGTCCACGCTCCTAACCACTACACCAACCTGGCAAGGCTGACCACACAGAGGAAACCCAAGTGCAGGACAAAAGAAAGGTAATTCAACAAATCCTCTGGGAAAGAGGCATGAGTGCGAGAGAGTGGTGGCAACTTCCACTGAAACAGCTTTGTAAGATCTACACAGCCAGTTGGCTCTCCTGCTGGGCAAAAGGCCCACCCACTTCTAAAAACATTTGATGGGCATCAGGAAAGGGGACAGTGGGTACCATGGCACCCACAGGCACCATGTTGGCGACACCTAGTCCAACATCCTAACTCCTACAGCACATTGGCTTTCTAATTTTCTTTTTGTAAGGAGGCCCGGCCGGATCAGGGAGTCATGCAAAGTAAGCTCTTCTAAGGGTTATAGATCCATACCCCCCCCGACACTAAAACGACATCTTATGCAGTACAAGGGTAAAGTGAGTCTACAATTTTAATTGAGAAAAAAAAGCATGATTCAAATATCAGAAGTCTGGAAAATGCTGGGTTAGGACTACTAAAAATAGCACGTTTTGAAAATGTTGTGCCTAGAAAATATATATATGTGTGTGTGTGTGTATTTCTATTAGTCATGCTCGTATCCAAATCTCTAAGGGACACGGCTGCCAAATTATGACTGCTTTGGTTTCACATGTCAAAACAATTTAGATCTTCAATCTGTGAGTGCATCCGGGGGGGGGGGTTGAGAGCTAATGTTCTAATCCAAGACACCAAAAGTGTGGCTGTCAAGACTGTCTTTGGGGCCCTTCTGAAAAAGGGAGAGCCGTGCACGGCCTAAAGAGGCCATGACTTCTTTTGGCTTTGAATGTTTTATAAACAGATGCTTATGAAGAATACAGATCTGTCAGGTGGAAGCGCCACTCGCGCGTGGCAAGCCAGGTGGAAAACTGCTCAGAGTCTGGTGCCCAGTCCGGCTGGATAGCAAGCTCGTGGGCATTCAATGAAATTGCTGAGCAGTCGGGTTAGAATGGATAAAAGGAAGTACTTCTTCACTCAAAGACTGATTAACACATGGAATTCACTGCCACAGGAGGTGGTGGTGGCTACAAGCATGGACAGCTTCGAGAGGGGATTGGATAAACATATGGAGCAGAGGTCCATCAGTGCCTATTAGCCACAAAGTATTAGATAGGAACTCTCGGTCTGGGGAAAGTGATGCTCTGTATTCTTGGTGCTTGGAGGGGGGCAACAGTGGGAGGGCTTCTAGTGTCCTGGCCCCACTGCTGGACCTCCTGATGGCACCTGGTATTTTTGGCCACTGTGTGAAAGAGTGTTGGACTAGATGGGCCATTGGCCTGATTCAACATTGGCTTCTCTTATGTTCTTAAATTCAAAGCGGTCTGGAGTCAGATGGATGTAGTGGTTAGGAGCGTGGACTCTAATCCAGGAGAACTGGGTTTGATTCCCCACTCCTCCACATGCAGCTGCTGGGTGACCTTGGGTCAGTCACAAGTTTTCTCAGAGCTGTTCTCTCAAGGGCAGTCCTCGAAAGAGCTCTCTCAGCCCCACCTACCTCACAGGCTATCTGTTGTGGGGAAGGGAAAGGAAAGGAGATTGTAAGCTGTTCTGAGATTCCAAGTGAAGGGCAGAGTAGAAATCGAATCTCTTCTCTCTTCTCATCTTTATTCATCAAGAGGGGTTGCCGTGATGCTCGCAGTAGCATTGCACCCTCTGCTGGAGCAGATGACAACTATCAACACTAAGCTGGACTCTGTCCAAAATCACCTGGCGCACATGGAAAAAAGAGCCAACAAGACAGACAAAAGGATTGAGAAAGTTGAAACAAGGACTATTGATATTAAGCAAGAACTGGAAGAAGTTAAAAAAGAAAGAAACACGGATAAAAATCAACTGCTTCAACTGCAACTGGAAAAATCTATGCATGTCCTATGCTTCCAAGGAGTTCTTGAACAGAAGAGAGAAGATTTAAAAACAACGTTAAGTGGAGCGATTTCTTCAATTTCAGTTCTTAAACAAGAGGATCTCCTGAATGATATGGACTTGGCATACCGTACATATCCTGATTTTATAAGAAAAAATAAATTACCTGGCAAAATTTACATCACATTCTTCAAGAGAACAACAAGAGACCATGTTTTAAAAGCTACAGCGGGAAAAGCGCTTAAAATTAAAGAGGAAGAAATTAAAATTTTAAAAGATATTCCATTCGGGATCTGGAAACGAAGACGACAATATAAAGACAATTCTTTTCCTGCAAAACAAATTAATAACCTACAGATGGACTTTTCCAGAAGGACTTGTGTTCAAATATGATGATAAGAAAATTAACATTGACTGTCCAAAAGGCCAAAAACTTTTTGAAACAGCAATCGAGTGCAGATAAAGATGGTGACTCAGATTTGGAGGAAGGAGAGGAACCCAGTGAGGAAGAATTGGGCAACACTTCAAGTGACTCTAGCAGCTCGACTTCAGAGTCCGAGAAAGGAGCAGCAGCACCCAAGACACCAAAAGTGAAGAAGAAAAAGCACAAGAAATAAACGTTTACTCTGGATTACAAAAGAGAACTTAGTGTAACTAAACTCTGTTTAACAGAGGTTTGCACTCTGTTTTCTTATTTTCTATTGCTATTACCCGAGTGATTTATGTAACTTAACACAAAATTCTTGTCTTAAGTTAGTGATAGTGTCTTCCCCTGTACCCTTACCCTTAGTTAGTAGGGTGTAGTTTATAAAATTAATAAAATATTATATATATATAAAAAAGTCGGCAGGCATAAAAGAGTGGGACTCTGTTTGGGATTGCGCTGCCAGTGGGGTGCGATGATCGGCGGACCGCACAAGGATGAGAGCGACCTGGGTTCAGATCCCCGCTCAGCCACAAAGCACACTGGGTCGACTTAGGGCCGCCCCTCTCGGCTTGGCCTGCTTCGCAGGGCTGCTTGTGCCGATCAAACGGAGGAAAGGGGAAGAAACGTTTGCCACTGGGAGATCCTCAAGGGGCGGAGTCAAATGGTAGCAGGCAGATCCTCCCCACCCCTTAAATTATAACCATTTCTGATACCCTATCATGACCTTGCCCTGACCTGGAGAGCCCCGGCTAGCCCGATCTCATCGGACCTCAGCTGCTAGGCATGGTCAGCCCTGGTTAGCACTTGGATGGGAGAGCACCAAAGAAGCCCAGGGTTGTGACGCAGAGGCAGGCAGTAGCAAACCACTCTGAGTGTCTCTGCCCTGACCTGGATGGCCCCAGGATAGCCCAGTCTCGTCAGATCTTGGAAGCTAAGCAGGGTCGGCCCTGGTTAGCACTTGGATGGGAAACCAGCGAGGAAGTCCAGGGTTAGGCAGGCCATGGCAAACCACCTCCGTTCGTCTCTTGCCTGGAAATCCCTATAGGATTGCCACGTCGGCAGTGACTTGAGAGCACTTTCCGCCCATCACCGTCACGACCTTGACCCGGGCTAATGACGACCCATAGGTGCCACGTGCTCCAGACCACTCCTGATGTGAAGTGGAAGACCTCTGTAGCCTCCTGCAAGGAAGAGGATTCAGTGGCAGATTTGGCACCTGGAAACTGCCACTGTGTATGCCCGTTTCTAGGGAGAGGGAGCACGCCGGGCCTGCTCCAGTAGGAAGACTCTCCCAGAACAACTTTAGCATGCTTCGAACTTCAGCTTCTTTCAGGAAAAAAAAGAAAAGCAACAGGAAAAGAACTGGGGTCAGACAACGAGCCAGCAGCGGGACACGAGGAGACGTCCTTCTGCAAAGCTGTTGCACTCACTGTGTGAAACAAGATGGGCGTCTGCTCCGCCATGGGCTGCTTCCCGGTGACGGAGAGCTGTGGCTTGGATCCCTCCAGTTGATCGCGGAGTCTCTGCCGCCTCTGCTTATCTTGGGCCTGCTTTTCTACCCGGTCTTCTTCTGTCCTAGAAAACGCAAGTGTGGGCAACTCTGTTGGTTTCTGAACCGCTCAGAGATCCTGCCCCCGCCCTCCTTGACAACCCTCACCCAAATGTCTCATGCCCTGTTTCTACCCACCCACCCTCCCTTTGGTTGCCTGGAGCTTGGGCACCAGCCCTGCATGTTGCAGATGCCCAGTTCAGTCCCCGGCATCTCCAGTTAAAGGAGCTCAGTGAGGACATGCTGGGAATGACCTTTCTCTACCTGAAACCTCGGAGAACTGCTGCGAGACAGAATAGAAGACAATGAACTAGATTGGACAATGAACTAGATTGGGACGGGGCATCTTGGGGCCCTGCCCCTTAATTCACAAGTATGCCCCACAAGAGGCGTGGGAGGGGAATGGTATGGAGAAGGAAACAGGTGGCTGGGTTGCTCGGAGGGTAGGGAGGATTCATCGGGTTTTGATTCTTACTAGTGAATCAACCTGGGGAAGGGTTGGGGGGGGGACAGGGGTGCCGAGCAATTCTCCCTCTAAGCTGTGGAGTCTTGTGAGCAAAAAATCTACTTTGCGAGCTACTGGCCTTAAAGCTGCGAGTGAGCGATTTGGCTACTGCATAAACTAGTTTGCTCTGGAGCTCATCCTTCCCGAGCGAAGACAAAAAGGTGTGAGCTGGAGGCTAAAAAACTGTGAGCTAGCTCACACTAACTCAGCTTAGAGGGAACATTGGTGCCAACCTGGGTGGATATGAAGGGGGTGTGTGAAACAGAAATGTAGATTTCTTCTGAATGCTGGGCCAACATACCACCTTGCTTGCTTCAGCCTACTTGCATATTATCTGTGTATAACCTAGCTACTTCTGGTGTATTGACCACATGCAGCATTGGTACTGGTACGTATATCCATAGATAACAGTGTATTATTTTTACGAAGCCCTTCACTCCCTCAAAATGAGTGACCCACAAGAAAAGAAACTGCCCTGCAAAACAAAAAATCTTGTCTACGGGCCTGAGCTAGATGGACAATTGGCCCAATCCAGCACCAGTCCTGACCTCCTACTTGAAAACCAGGGAGATAAAAAAACTATTGTGCCCCAAAATTTTCAAACAGCACCTTGGGCAGCCCGTGCCTTTGTCTTCTAAAGACGCTTGCGTTGTCTCCGAAGGCGACCCTTCCCCAATTTCTTTCTTGGGATCTCCTGAGGCATCGGTCTGGCTGATCACATGATCAAGGGAGGGGGCACTCTTTGCAATGGTGTCTGAAGGAACCGAGCCCAGTGAGGTCAGCCCACGCCATTTCAAGCAACGTCTTCCCCTGACTTTGGTCAGACCGGTTGCTTCCGCTGTTCTGAGATCCTGCCCCCTTCCTTTGTCTCCGGCAACCATTTCAGAGCCCTTCGTCAGAACCTGAGACGTTCTTTGGCGAAAGTGGCGTAGCTGTTGTAGGAGAAAACTCTTCCCGGTGCAATCTTTGCTAAATTAGAGGGAAAAGGACCAGTTAAAGCTGGCTAAGAATAGCACCTAACAGTGCAATCCTAAGAGCACTTTCCTGGGAGTAAGACCCACCAACCAGACCTCAGTTGGATTCTGAGCAGACTTGCTTAGGTCTAAAAGGCCCAAACTCTATGGAAACTAATTGGCCTGGCAGGCCAGTTCAAGGTGTCCAGGCACTGCAACAGAATGAATACCACTGGAGGGTAGTGGTCAAGCCACTGCCAGCAACATTACAATAGTAGTTGTGGATTTTCCAGGCTGTAGGGCCATGGTCTTGGCATTGTAGTCCCTGATGTTTCGCCAGCAGCTGTGACTGGCATCCTCAGAGGTATAACACAGAAAGATGGAGTACTCTTTGTGTCAATTGGAGAAGCAAATGGTAGGCAGGTAATTTACATCTACTCAGGAAAGCAAGGTAGGGCTGAGTCATTATCTTGCAGGAGTTTCCCAGGCTGTGACATGCTAATGGAGGAGCTTTACTGAGGAGGTTCTTTTGCATACGGATTGCCTGTTGAAATGCTAAACTTATCTGTAGTGCTGTTGTAAAATGTAGCGCATTTTGTTTTTTTCAGAACAGGAAACCATGCCCTATTTATTTTTAAACTCTCTTCCTTCCTGTTGAAATTGTGTTTATGTTTATGAATTTCAATGGCTTCCCTGTATAATCTGACATGGTAATTGGCTGTGTTGTCCAGCCTTTCAGTGTCTTGGAATAAGATACTGTGTTCTGTTTGAGTTAGGCTATGTTCAGTCACTGCTGATTTTTAGACTGGCCAAGTCTGCAGTGTCTTTCATTTTCTTTTATTTTTGACTGAATGATATGTTGTGTGATCCCAATGTAAACCTGCATAGAAGGGCACAAGTATGCTCCACAAGAGGCTAGTGCGCCTGAATGCCCGACCTTCAGCTGTGATGTCAGGAAGATTTAATGGGATTTCACACTCAGATCGACTCTGTAATTGCGGCAGCAGTCAGATTGACTCTGTGGGTCATATTTTGCTCGATTGTCCCAAGTTTTCAGCTCTAAGAGATGAACTGATCTCCCCCTTTACTGAATCAGGACTTCCTCTCTCCAGAAGCAAAATCATCCTGGTTACTTAGAGATGAAGACAAGCAAACTACTCTGAGTGTGGCAAAATTTCTAGCAGCTGTTGTCAAATCACCAGGCAACTTTTGCAGCAGCAACCTTTAAATTCTTCCATGTTTTCCTGTGGAATGAGGTTTATCGTGGGACGAGGGTTTGCTGTTTATGACTCCGGTTGCAAAAACAGTAGAGATAATAAATAAAATACAAGTGCAGAAAAAGCACAGAATGGGTTACCGGTTGCAGAATGCAGCACCCAGATTGCGTACCCATTTTCTTGAAACTCTTTGTATGCCATGATTCCCCCCCCCCTTCCCAAGTGTTCAAGGCCATTCACAAAATACAATCATAACAACAATAACATCCATTCAAAAAGCACTCAAACAGTAAACATTCCCTTGACAGAATTGCGGATTGCGGCAAGAACTTATTTGAAAACGGCCTTCCGAAATACACAAGGTCTTCAGTAACCAGGGCTGTCTTGTCTGTGGGAAACTTCAGACAGCAGAATTAATACTCTTATCGGGATTCACTGGAAGTCATAAAGCAGCAAGCTAGCTTTTAAGTTTCGGAGAATCCTTTCTCAGGTGGTGGTGCGGGGGGAGAAAGATATTGCTTTACATAACGGCACAGCGGAAACAGGCCCCCTAGCCCGGATTTTGTGGCTTGTGGGGCAAAAATTTTTTTGGTGGGGCTGAAGTTCTCAGTGGAGACAGAAAAGCCATTTAGCCAACAGAAAGATGTCACCGGGATAGATCTCTAATTTGCAAGCTGTCAAGCACTTTAGATGATGGTCTCAGCTGCTGCAAGTTAATCACTTCTGCCAGCCTAAGCAACAATTCTGATCACAAGCTGGCAGGTGGGGGTGATGGCTTCTTCAGTCAAGAAAGTAACACTTTAGGCAGGAAACCTCTCTTAAAGGAGACCAGTTTCTTGACACAGAGGTAGAAGGGATCCTAGAGGTCGCCTACACCAACCCCCTTGCTAGTGTGGGAATTAGTCAACTACGGCACCCCACTCTGCTTAAAGGAGTGCAGGTCTTTTAAAAACCATGTAAAAATGATTGAAAAAAGCATTTACAGGAGAAATTCTTGTGGGGCTGTGCCTTTAAGAATGGGGGCTGAGCCCCCCAAAATTCTACCATAGCTACAGGCCTGAACAGAAACCCATCTGTAATATACCATAGCCTTAAGATGGTGCTATAGGAAGCTCTTGGCTGACTACATTGGTTACTTAGTGCCAAAGATCTCAGGCAACACCCAAGCATGCTGGGACGAAGAAGCAGTGACTGCTCTCCCTCTGACAACCTGGAAGCCAGCAGTTATTCGGCTCTGTCTCTAGCACCAATTGAACACTTGTCATGAAAAAAGTGGAGCTCCCTGTCATGAAAAGAGTGGAGCTGCTTTATTTTTGTACCCTGGCAGTTGAGGAAACTCTTCCGCTCTCTCTTTTGCTTTTTCTTGGCCCATTGCTTTGGTATCTTCCTCGCTGTCCGTGGAGCTGTCGCTCGAGCTATGAATACAAAGGCGAAAACTCATTACTCTCCCCTTTCCAGTGCTATTTCTGTTCACTATCACAATCCCACAATGCCACAGGCCGCAGCAGAGCCCCTGTTCTAATGGAGAAAATTTGTGCCATCTCTTATACAAGAACAGCTTTATATAGTATACATAAGGGTCCCATGAGGAATGGCAGTGAAGATAAAGGAATGGGAAGTTGTCCCTTCCCCTTCCAGGAGACTATAAACTCTTAGGCGCTTAGTGAGGTTAATCTCTCCCTGCCTTCCAACACAACACACTTTTAACAGGTGCTCAACTACCAATGACATCTCGTGCATCCTGACACACATTCTGTTCTCACCAGGACATTGGGGGGGGCTTTATTCCAGACTTGAAGAATCCCCAATTATACTGTATGGTCCCCTTGCCGTCATAAATACACCTTTACTATCAATGGGAATATATTAGAGCACGCTCAGTTCTCAACCAGCCACATTGGGAGAGGCTGGGGTGAGGGGGCATAGTCCAATTCTCCTTCTCTCCCTATAGGCATGATTAGACCACCAAGTTTTGCTGTTATTAAAGGTGGAAATGCTCAGATATTGTAGTTGTCACAAACAAACAAACAAACAGTGAGGTCAAGTTGAAGACAGAAGAGATTGGATTTATACCCCATCCTTCACTCGGAGTCTCACAGTGGCTTACAATCCCCTTCCCTTCCCACAACAGACACCCTGTGAGGTAGGTGGGGCTGAGAGAGCTCTCTTGAGAACTGCCCTTGAGAGAACAGGTTATGACTGACCCAAGGTCTCACCAGCAGCTGCATGTGAGGAGTGAGGAATCAAACCTGGCTCTCCCAGATTAGAGTCTGCGCTCCTAACCACTACAACAAACTCCCCAATGGATTAGTAAAGAAGACCTCACCAGTCTGGTGTAGTGGCTAAGAGTGCAGACTCTAATCTGGGAGAACCGGGTTTGATTCCCCACTCCTCCACATGTAGCTGCTAGTGTGACCTTGGGTCAATCACAAGTTCTCTCGGAGCTGTTCTCTCAAGGGCAGTTCTCCTGAGAGCTCTTTTAGCCCCACCTACCTCACAGGATGTCTGTTGTGTGGAGCGGAAGGGAAAGGAGATTGTAAGCTGCTCTGAGACTCCAAGTGAAGGGTGGGCTATAAATCCAATCTCTTCTTCTTCTACACCAGTTTGGTGTAGTGGTTAAGTGCGTGGACTCTAATCTGGGAAAACTGGGTTTGATTCCCCACTCCTCCACTTGTACCTGCTGATGTGACCTTGGGTCAGTCACAAGCTCTGGCACAGCTGTTCTTGAAAAAGAGCCGTTTCTGTCAGAGCTCTCTCAGCCCCACCTACCTCACAGGGTGTCTGTTGTGGGGAGGGGAAGGGAAAGGAGTTTGTAAGCCACTCTGAGACTCCCTTGGGTAGTGAAGGGCGGGGTATAAATCCAATCTCTTCTTATTATTATTTGGACAAATGTTATGATTTTTTCCCTAAAAAAATTCTAGGTGTGGGTGGTCTGATCCCAGGTACTACACTGGCCATGGCCCCAGCTTGGGGGTGGTCTCCATTTGACTTTGATTCCTCTGTTCTCAGGTTCTTTGATTATGGGCAGCACCCCCCCCATCCCTGGTCACTGCTACCCACGATTCATCCCTGCTTGGGACCCTGTATGCTTGAAACGCATATTCTAACACCTACACTCACAATGAAGTAAACAGCAAGCCTCCCCAAATACTGCTTTGACATTGCCTTAACGTGCGATCCGAAACAGTCGGGGCTGCAAATGAATATCCCATTCTGTTTTCTGCTGAGACAGAGCATTTAAGCAATCAAAAGGCCTTCCCCGAAATATTTTTATCCCCAGAGTATTACAGCCAAATGCACAAAGAACAACTTGATCTTTATCGCTTATGATAAAGCTTCTTTTTTTTAATAACGGGCAATGTAATTAAGTGGCTCTGCCTGAAGTCTACCGCGGACTCCTCTTTACTCTTGATTAATATTGTCCTTGGGCCCGTTTTGAACTCTCTTTATTAGTCTGATGCTGGGAATACTTTTTTTTTTTTTGGCGTCTTGAGAAGAAACAAATAACCAGCTCCCTTGAGAGCCTCTGTCAAGAACGAGTAGTCTCTATAAAAAGTGGCAGTTTCCAGAATTCAGAGTGGCTTCTCCGAGTATGACCTCACTTCGGAGACTCTCCTGGACTTCAGTTTTCCATTAAAGGCATTAAGGGTAACCTGGGGCGTGGGACGGGTGTAATGTAGCATATGGATTGGGACAAATATGATATCGCCCTATTAAGTGCAAAGCTTGACCTCACTGAAGGCAGAAGGGCCACAGGAGATTCGGAGTGGAAAACTTCCAGGTCACGCCGAGTCATGGTAGACGTACAAGTCACCAGCTTGCCCATAGCCTCTCTGTGATGGGATTCTTTTGCCGGAAGGGGGCACTAACTTTTTGGAAACAGAGGCAGGCCCCATGAAGTCCTGCCTCCTTTGAACCTGGACTCTGGTCGAGTAAAAGCCCTCCATCAGGATCAGTGTGTCAGTAATGATTCTGTATTGTTTCACACTGTATCCATTGTGCTGTGTTCCCTATCTCGTCCCTGCTTTTGCGCTTGCGTAGGTATGCTAGCAGTAATGTGGGAGCTTCTTCCCTGCCACTCGGTCTTATCACGGTGGCCTTGAGTGCAGGCTTTGGGCTATTCTTCTTTGTATGAGAATTTTCCAGTCCTGTGAAGACGAGGGGAGGGGGGAGTCGTCTCCCGCCCATTAAGTAATTCTCCCGCCGGGAGAATTACTTAATGGGCTTGCAGGTCATTTGCTAGTTGCAATTTTGCATCACACTATAAACATGCTTGTGCCGCTTGCATCGCCATTCCTGACAATAACCTCTACACTGTGGGTTTTAGCACTGTATTCCAATAAAGCCCTTCTTACTCCTAAGAATGCTTGGATCTACTTGCTTTTGAACCTGACACAGTGTTCCCTCTAAGCTGAGTTAGTGTGAGCTAGCTCACAGTTTTTTAGCCTCCGGCTCACACATTTCTGTCTCGGCTCAGGAAGGAGGGCTCCAGAAGCAAACTAATTTATGCAGCAGCCAAATCTCCTGCTCACGACTTTAATGCCAGGAGCTCTCAAAGTAGAATTTTGGCTCACAAGACTCCACGGCTTAGAGGGAGCACAGGTCAGGATTATCAGCTGGATCACTAGATTGTGCACACCCCAGTTTCTTAGCTAAAGCGTGACAAGACCTCTTGAAGAAACTCTGCTCCGTGAACATGAGGCTTCCTGGTCCGGAATGTCTTTTTGTCTGTCACTTGGCATGTCTGTTCCAATGAACCCTGAACCCTAAGAGGTTTAGATGTGGAGCCAGTCCATTCCCAGTGACCCAACGCCAGAAAAACCAATTCCTGAAGTCCAGAACAAGCAAGACGTTTGAGCTTCATGTACTCCATTGAACAGACTCATTACAGTGCAATCCTAAACAGAGTTATACCTTTCTAAGCCCAGAAGGCTATAACACTGCTTAGGATAGCAGTGTTCCCTCTAAGCTGAGTTAGCTCACAGTTTTTTAGCCTCCGGCTCACACATTTCTGTCTCGGCTCAGGAAGGAGGGCTCCAGAGCAAACTAATTTATGCAGCAGCCAAATCGCTCACTCACGACTTTAATGCCAGGAGCTCACAAAGTAGAATTTTGGCTCACAAGACTCCACAGCTTAGAGGGAGCATCAGATAGCACTGATAACCAACACAAAGAATTATTTAATTTATCTACATGAATAGAAAATATCCCTCGCAAACTTGAAGGCTGGGGTGGAGGGACAGGCCAAGCTTCTCATTTGCTCTGGACCCCTGGCATGGGTTGAATTAGTTGCTCAGTGTTCCCTCTAAGCTGAGTTAGTGTGAGCTAGCTCACAGTTTTTTAGCCTCCAGCTCACAGATTTTTGTCTTAGCTCAGGAAGGAGGGCTCCAGAGCAAACTAATTTATACAGTAGCCATATTGCTCACTCACGACTTTAATGCCAGGAGCTCACAAAGTAGGATTTTGGCTCACAAGACTCCACAACTTAAGAGGGATAGCACTGACAACCAACACAAAGAATTATTTAATTCATCTACATGAATAGAAAATATCCCTTGCAAACTTGAAGGCTGGGGTGGAGGGACAGGCCAAGCTTCTCATTCACTCTGGACCCCTGGCATGGGCTGAATTAGTTGCTCAGTGTTCCCTCTAAGCTGAGTTATTGTGAGCTAGTTCACAGTTTTTTATGGCTCATGTCTTTGTCTTAGCTCCAGAAGGATGGCTCCAGAGCAAACTAATTTATGCAGTAGCCAAATCGCTCGCTCACAACTTTAATGCCCAGTAGCTCACAAAGCAGAATTTTGGCTCACAAGACTCCACAGCTTACAAGGAGCATTAATGTTGTTTTCGATATTGCAAGCCTGCACGCGATCAGACCCTCGACACGTTTTGCAAAACGTGCCCTTTCCTTCTGAAGCGAGCGGCATCTTTTTCTCGAATTAGCTACCGTTCAGTTCAGAAGGCAGGGGCATCTTTAATTCCCGCCCCCTTTTTGTTACTACAGTAACGCAAAGGAATCGAAACAGCCTCAGGAAAGGAGCCACTTCCTTGACCCGTGTTTCCATGGATCAAAATTACCCCCAGCCCTCCCGTTTGGCAATGGAAGCTGTAATCCTTTATTATCATTTAAACTGATTGAAGCTTCTGGCCCCGGCATTTTCGCCCGGCTCTTCCACCGGTAATCAGAGATTAGGCCACTTTTTACTTGCATTTAGCTAGAACAAAATAGGCACCTGCCATGCTGAGAGAGATCAGGCAGTGCTGGAATAATGACTAGAAGACTGTAATCTTTTGGGTTGTTGCTGATGCCTAGATGGATAAAAATGTCACCCGTGAACCAGTTTGCAGGACTGATTCTTTACATTTTATGGGGAGGGGTGCACAAAGAAGGTCTTCCCTTTTTAGCTGTTTCTGTTACACACTGGTAATTACCTCTGTGTCTCTTCAGCCAATAACTCACAGCTCTGTGATTTTGCGTCCCTTAAATCAATGTATACAGTTGGTGGTTCTGGAGGATATTGTAATTCCACTGGAGCGGAACTTCGACCATTTGTCGACGGCGCTAGGCAGGGGACATCTCTGAGAACACAAATCATGACGCCAACACGTTATCCGTCTTCACAAGACAAGGTGCAAAAGACATTTTTGCTCTAGCTAAAAAATGCACATTGACCTTCGCGATCGCTTCATTGCCGCCATTCTACACCCTCGCCAAAGAAGATTGCGATCCATTTCGCATCATGGATTGTCGTTAATAGGCATGTCTACCCTATTTGGTTTATGTTGATATATTTTGCCCTGCTTTGCGCCTTTTTGGCCCAGACGGGCTCCTGAAGAGCTGGCAGGAATCAGCAGAAAATAAGAGTGCTGATATGATGATCCCATAAAAACTATTTCTCAGAGGAGGGATTCTCTGCTAGCAGCTTCCTGCCCTGTCTCTGGTGGCCCTGTCGATGGAAGCTGGAGAAAGAGGGGCTCTCAGCATGAGCTGGATCAGGCCCGTAGCCAGGATTTTTAAAATTCAGGGGGCCTTTAAAGAAGTCAGGGGGCACCCCGCAACCCCCCCAGGGGAGCACCACAAATAAACTAAAACATCTAAAGTTGGGAGGCCTGGGTGCTGCATGAAAGCCAGGGGGCTTGGCAGTAAGCGGGGGGGCCAGGCCCCGAGATGCCCCACTCTAGCTACAGGCCTGAGTTGGCTCCAGGACTGAAAGAGGGGTGTCTGGCGGCTCCCTGCCCTTTATCCGACTGGCTGATCGGAGGTAGCTGGAAGCAGGAAAAAGGGGGTCATGAGAAAGGCTTTCTCCCAGCTTCCGGCCCTCCCACTGAAGGTTCCAAGCCTGTTTCAGACCCCTTCAGCCATCACTCCCCCCTGCCAATGAGTGCTGGAGACTATAGATATGGTGAAAGGGCTAAGGAGGCCAGTTTTTCCAGGCCGGTTTGGCCAGGGATTCCGGGTTAGGGTTTTTTTTTTGTCATCTTCTGGGCATGGAGCAGGGGTCACAGTGTGTGTGAGGGGGAGGTATTTGTGAATTGCCTGCCTTAGATGACCCTGGAGGTCCCTTCCGACTCTATGATTCTAGGATTCTAAGCTTCAACAAAGAAGTCATACAGAAACTGAAAACCCTGAGGGGCCTGAGACCAACCTACCTGAGGAACCACATCTCCCCGTATGTGCCCCAGAGAGCCTTGCGCTCTGCCAATCAAGATCTGCTGGTTGTCCCCGGTCCAAGGGACAACTGCTTATCCTTGACCAGGGCCTTCTCAGCCACTCCCCTCAAACAACCTGGACCTGGGGAATTTTGTCCTCGCCGTGTCCCCCTACTGCCATGGTAAGCCACAAAGAAGCCCTTGAGCTGGCCCTGGACTGCCCCTAATTTCTGGGCCGTCTAAATCATAAGCGCTGACAATGGATGGTCATAGGAAGTGAAAAGGTAGGAGAACTGACCTCCCGTCCCCCTGACCCTCATTAAAATGGGGGAACTTGGCAAGCCGTTGCCTCCGTTGCATGAAAAACGCCCTTGACTGCTTCAGAGACAGCTCTTTCAGCTTTCCCATGAGCTTCGCTTGCGACGCAGCCCTGCGGGTTTCTGAAGACAAAAACAAAAGGGGAGCGTTCGCCACCTCTTGCATTTCAATAGCAAGAAATCCCCACCCCCTGGAGCGGGAATTGGCAGAGGATGCAGCAAAAAGTTTCACTGTCCAACAAGAAGTGCTGTGAAAATTGAAACTGGAGCTTCCCATCCAAAGCGGCTATGCAGGAGACCATTTATGGAAGAAACAAAACAGCAACTGATAGCGCCAAGAGGTAGCTTTCAGGCAATACATGGCAAGTCATTTAAATACAGAGGCTACATCCCAGTTTGGGAGTGACACAAAACTACAGCTTATTCCAACTATGATTAACCTGCAAAATCAGGGTTCAGCTCACCAACTATCATTCTGATCCTCGTCTGCCTCAATGAATGCCAGCTTAACCTCCAATGCTAGGGTTGCCGGCTCTGGGTTGGGAAATACCTGGAGATTTTGGGGGGTGAAGCCTGAGGAGGGCGGGGTTTGGAGAGGGGAGGGGCTTCAATGGGGTATAATGCCCTAGAGTCCGCTTTCCAAAGCAGGCATTTTCTCCAAGTGAACTGGTCTCTGTCGCCTTGAGTTCAGTTGTAATGGCGGGCGATCTCCAGCCACCATCTGGAGGCTGGCAACCCTATCCAATGCACTGGCCAGGTGTTTCTGTAGCCACAAGGGCAGCCTAAGTGGGCAAGTCAGGATGAAACCGGAGGGTTGGATCTAGTCCATATTGGCAATCTCCACCAATCCCGCCGCAGGTCTCCCTTGGACCTGTTCCTCGGGATCTCCTGTCCCCCAGGAGTAGCATTCCCTGGAGATCAGTAGGCCGCAGTGGGGCAGGGGGAAGTTGGAAAGTTTAGCCAGGACCTGACCCATCACGTCTGCATTCCTACGTCATACAAAACTGCAGCTAGGACTCATCGTGGTTAATAAGCCAACTTCAAGCCGTGGTTTCAGATCCTGGCTCGATGTACACTGACCAACCAGTTAATGGAGTGACCGGTGACCTGAGGATCGCACAAAATACAGCTGAGTTCTATTAAAGCAGAGCTCCAAGTTATGCCTGGAGCAAGTGCACCATAACACTATTCAATCTCCCAGGTGGGGTAGGGGTTGAATTTCCCAGATTCTGTTCCCTATGGGTTAGGGTTCCACAGGGCCTGTAAAACAGAGCTCCTCCACCAGGCCTTCAATTAGGAGCCGCCACTAACACACTAATAACACCTGAACTGCTAACAACTGTACAGTTAAGGCCCTCTGGTGAGAGCAACGAGAACAGCTAAAGATACCGGCTTGGTCACATTGTACTATCGAAAATAGCCTTTGAGATGCTACTGCCATCTAAACGCAACAGGTGTCATACATCTCCCTGGTTCCCAGGCTGACCGGACAGGTGCTCAGCCTGATAACGATATCTCCTCCTCGGAGGGGGAGGAACAGCCCGCTGCAATAGATCCCATCAATCTTCATGGACAGGAGACGCAGGCTCTTGACCAAAAACCGGCTGTAACCAATTTGCCCTCTCCTCCAGCTTCAAGCAAGTTACTGGCATCAGACACAGAGGAGAGGGAGGAGGCCAGGCCCAGCGTTTCTCCAACGCCCCTTGAGCACCGGCGCCGTCAGTGGAGATCAGACCTCAGAGCCCATCGCAGTGAGCGTTTGATGATTCACAGACACCTGTCGCCAGATGAGTACTTGCAGGGATGCGCACCACAATTAGCAGCAGCTAACCAGCCCATGGAGAGTCAGCTATAAATCCAGGAAGGGAGAAGCTGCTCCTTGTGGACGCAACGTATACCACGGCTGCATCACCACCCACCTTGTCTCCTGGCTTGCTGACTGGAACCTCTGTTGCTCTGAACCTGGACTGGACACTGGACCACCTGACTTCTGGACCCCCGACTCTTGGACTGACTGACGACTCCCCTTTCTGGATACCCGAGCCTTGGGCTGCCTCTTGACCACTCTCCTGCTTGCACCTGTACTGTGAGTGATTACCTGGTCCCTTCTGCCCAGTTGTCCTGTGGAACTTCTGCCTGCTCCCACACCAGACCCACCGGGGCCGGTACAACAACACTTTATTTACAAACTGATTGTCTTGCCTGAATTTTTAGATTATTGCTTTGTTAATGCAACTATGTTTTATTGTATTCATTCTATTGTTTTAACTTGTTGTGAACCACCCTGAGCCTGCCCATGCGGGGAGGGAAGAATATAAATTGATGATGATGATAATAATAACAATAACAACATATTATTGTTATTAAATATTGCAAGTTATTTATTGTAATAAACAATAATTTATATTTTTACTATCACTTATTGTTATTGTTGTTATTATTATTTATTAGATTTATTTATCACCCTATCCCAGCATACGCCGGGCTCTGGGCGACGTACAGGACATAATGTCATAGAATACAAAACATTAAAATTCATATATAAATTAATAAAAATTCCAGTGTAGAGAAAAGATCCAAGATGGCAATTTTCCTATAATATTATTTATCCCAGTTCCAGACTATCAGCCCCTTTTTTCTGAGTGGGAGGGGGGGACCCAGGACATGCAGGTGGGGGGGGGTAAGAATCACGCCGGTGTGCACTTGTAATCTGGTTTCTACTCTTGTCGACACTCTACTGCGTTCCAAGGGGTGGGTACATATTTCCCAGCAAGCTCAAAGAATCATTTCACCGTGGTCCGTCAAAGGGAAAGCCGCTTCCTCTGCTGTCCGACTCCTTCTAGCCTCGCTTTGCGTCTCCAGGTCTTTCAGAACCTTGTCTAGATTCCACTTCTCAATGTCCTGAAAGAAGGAGAACAGTCGGTGATTGAACCGCTGCGACTGTAAAGCTTTGGTTTCACAGGACTGTGGACTTCCCTCAGTGGGCTTTTGCGGTACAGAATATGGAGAGATGCCAATGCTCCCTCTAAGCTGTGGAGTCTTGTGAGCAAAAATTCTACTTGGTGAGCTCCTGGCATTAAAGTTGGGAGCGAGCGATTTGGCTGCTGCGCAAATTAGTTTGCTCTGGAGCCCCATCCTGCCTGAGCTAAGACAAAAATGTGTGAGCCGGAGGCTAAAAAACTGTGAGCTAGCTCACACTAACTCAGCTCAGAGGGAACACTGGATGCAACTTGTCTCTGAGGTGATCACTTGCCGTTGCTGCTTCAACAGAGAACGGGCCTAGAGAGAGAACTGGGGGAAAGGAGACAGCCACGGTACCTTTCTCTAGCTACACTGCATCGTGCAAAGAGGAGCAAGCGCAAGTCCAAGCAAGTTGTAGGCCTGGCCTCCACACGCAGCAGAACGGGGGGAAAGAAATCTTGAGGCGGCAAGCTGATGTGGCCAGCTGGAGTGTGGAGTGCCAGTTTTGAATGCTACGCTATGCTACATAAAAGTTCCCTGTAAGGAGGAGAAATTCGTGCACTTGAGTCCACCTTTGTTCCTCAGATCAAAGCAAATTACAAAATCTGAATAAACAGTGGGATAAAAAAAGTATAAAGTATTCTGTAAACGAAGCAGCGACTGGATCACGAAAATCTGGAGTAAAAATTCCCACCTAGAACATCAACATTTTATATGTCATTGTCCCCATGTGTTATCAGCAATGTATGCTTGCTGCCTCTTGTTCGCCGCCCTGAGCCCATGTGAAAGGGCGGGGTATAAATCCAATAAATAAATAAATAAGGAGAAAAGGTTCTGGCTTTCCTTCCTGCCCAAGTTTGTCTATTTGAAGGAAGTTTTTAAGTATCAGAGCATCACAAAGAGAAAACCACGGTGGTATTATGATGAGAGTGGTATAATGATGAGATCCAGGTTTAGGGATGGCCACAAACTGAATTTTTGCGGTTCAGTTTGTGGCTGAACCACAAACTGATATGATGACTTACGAACTGAACTGGTTTGTATTCGTTCGTGACCCGATTTCCGTTCCCTGTCACTTTTTTGTGGGGAGCATAAAGCAGGGGTTTAAATGGCTCCGAGCCATTTCACCCCTTGCTTGATGCTCCCTGCCACTCAACTGTTTTTTGTGAAGAGCAGAAAGCAGGTTTAAGTGGCTCAGAGCCATTTAAACCCCTGCTTCCTGCTTTTCACGAACTGCCGCAAATTGCCTTAAAATTCATGGAAGTTCATGATGGCTCTTTAGTTCACGAATATTGCTTTACAAACCACAAACCAGCCAACATTCATGACGAACTTTCATTTGGGAGCTGGTTCATGGCCATCCCTACCCAGGTTCAAATACCCACTCCACCACAAAACCTGCTGGGAGATCTTGGACAGCTGCTCTCCCTCTGCCTAACTAACTTCACAATGAAATTAACAGGATAAAATGGAACTGTTTAGGCCTTCCAGATCTCCTTAGGGGACCGGAAGCTAAAGGTGTGCTCGGTAATGCTAGATAAAATAGTATTTCCCACCCATGCGCAGTCTCAGGTGGTACAGTCTCATTCTCAACCAATATGAGATGATAGAATGAACGGTAACGCTTCAGACTGGAGGAGGTGGAAGATCTGACCTATCATGCTTCCCTCCCAGGGCTTTTTTTGTAGATAAAGCCCAGCAGGAACTCATTGGCATAATAGGCCACACCCATCAGCAGAAACTGATTAGCCTATTAGATCACACCCCTGACAGCACAGCTCATTAGCATATTAGGCCACACCCCCATGTTACCAGAAGTGTGGTCACCCAGCCACACCCACCTTTTGCTTCTTATTCTGTTTACCTTGTTTGATGTCAAAACCCAGGGCTTTTTTTGGTAGCAGGAACTCCTTTGCATGTTAGGCCACACACCCCTAATGTAGCCAATCCTAATGAGTTTCTGCTGTTGGGTGTGGCCTGTTATGCTAATGAGTTCCTGCTGGGCGTGGCCAACTTGGGAGCCAGCCGGAACTCCATTCCTGTGTGTTCCTGTCCCAAAATAGCCCTGTTTCCTCCAGATACCTGCAAGAAGAAAGTCAGTACAGCAAAGAGAAGGCTGGCTGAGAGCCTCTCTCTGATGTTGTACTTTTGTACAGAGAGGGATTTTATTTTGTTTTGAACTAGTGGGGCATTCAAAATCTAGTACTTCATCCTACTAGACCAGGGCTTGCTGATCACACTTCAGAGACCAAAGAAATATATAATATAAGCACTTTCTGGCTCTCCTGTGAAACAAGAAACACTAGTGCAACAATTCCATCCATGTTTCCAAATGTTTGTTTCTGGCACATGGAGGGGGGGGGAGGAGAAGGAGGAGAAAGAGGAGGAGGAGGAGGAGAAACAACTCACTGATACTTTAAAATAAGAGCACAATGACATTTTTTGGCTCCCCCCCCCCACAAACAAGGCCAATGTTGGGTCTGCATTCCCAAATGACAGTTTTAGGGCAAAGCGTAATAGCCTCTGGCATATCGCTCCGACGTAAACTGCCAATTACAAATGAACAGCGCTGTGGTTACAACAAACATCCACGTCTTCCCTTTCATTCCCCTCCAAGCTAATGCGGATCTCACAGCCCATCATCTCCTTTGTCTGTCCCCATTGTCTCAAAGACAGAGCAGCTTTCTGCTGCTTGCTAGAGGATCAGCCTCGGAGAAGGCAAGGAGCCCTGATTAGTGAGACGCTGATATGGGCAAAGCTCGCTTTCGGCAGGCACCACGTTCTCCAATTTAATTCAGGACATCCTGGCTGCAGCGCATCGTAGCCTGGCAGCCCTGACGGGTCTCCCCAGAGACCGGGAGGTTGCCAGGCAGAGAGCCTGAACTGCTGCACATGTTTTCACCTTGTGCTTCTGAGATGAACCAGGACATTTCTGGTTCAAATCTGGCTTCAGCCATGGGTTTGCAAGAGGGCCACATGCATGCCACAGCACAAGGTGGTAAAAGAGGGGATGTGGACAACAATTTGGAATGCATGAAAAATTCCTCGCAAGTAGGAAGCTGAATTCTCCTCCTGATGGGCTTCAAGCTGGTTGGACCATACCTAACATCTCTATATATACAAATATTAGGCTGCATGCAGGCTGTGATTTTGTTCGAGGGTAGCAAACCTGCACGCTATGGTAGAAATCAGCTTCCCAAGAATCTCAGTTTGGTGTAGTGGTTAAGTGTGCGGACTCTAATCTGGGAGAACCAGGTTTGATTCCCCACTCCTCCACTTGCAGCTGCTGGATGACCTTGGGCAAGCCATAGTTCTGTCATAGCTGTTTTTGAAAGATTGGTTCTCTCAGAGCTCTTTCAGCCTGTGACTGTGGTGAGGAGGGGAAAGGAAAGGAGTTTGTAAGCCACTCTGAGACTCTAAGTGATGGGTGGGGTATAAATCCAATCTCTTCTTCTTCTTCATTATAAAACAGCAACCTTCCAGACTGAAGTTTGATAGAGACAGAATTCAACGAGATCTGGACACACTGGAAAGGTGGGCAGATATGAGTAAGTTGCAATTTAACGAGGATAAGTGCCGAGTTCTACATCTGAGTTAAAAAAAATGAGCAACACGCATACTGGATGGGGGGGTATACACTTCTGGGTAGCAGTGCGTGTGAAGAAGATCTTTGGATGAGCAGCCAATGTGATGCAGCGACAAAAAAGGCCGATGTGATCTTGGGGTGTATCAACCACAGGCATAACATCTGAATCACAAGATGTCATAGCATTGGTCAAGCCACACCTGAAGTATTGTGTGCAGTTCTGGAGGCCTCACTTCCAAAAGGATGTGGACAGAATGTAGGGAGTGCAGAGGAGAGCGACAAGGACGATCGGGGGCCTGGAGACCAAGAAGCCCTACACGAAAAAGCTGAGGGACTTGGGAGTGTTTAGTCTGGAGAAGAGGAGGTTGAGGGGGGACATGATTGCTCTCTTTAAGTATCTGAAGGGCTGCCACTTAAAGGAAGGCAGGGAGCTGTTCCTGTTAGCAGCAGAGGATAAGACTCGCAAGAACCGGCTGGATATGAGGAAAAACTTTTTTACAGTCAAAGTTGTGCAACAGTGGAGTGGGCTGCCTCGAGTCAGGAGGTGGTGAGCCTGTATGGCCCCTTCCATCTCTGTGATTCTAGGATTCTAAGACTAGTTCATGCGATTTCATGCTTTCAGGACTGAGAGGTGGTTACAATCCCCTTTCCTCCTCTCTTTGATGGCTCACAGAAACAGAACCGAACATTCAAAATATTATAAAATTCCAGAACAAATCAAGCTCGTTTCAAATCCCCAGCGTGGCGCAATCGTTCAAGGGCTGGACTAAAGAACTGGAAGACCTGGGTTCAAATCCCCGCTCAGCCACAACGTTTGCCATGTAACCACAGGCCAATCACTCCCTTAATCTATCTGACTGCACAGGGATGCGGTGAAGAGAGGGAGAACTCAGCGCGACACGTTCCATTCACGTTAGACCTTCCTATTCCATTGAAGAAATCTCTGATTACAAAAGAAAACCAAACCCACCGCCAAGGTGGTGGGGGAAAAAAAGAGAACAGTATGACCACACATACCTTGAAGGCAAACAGTGTTATCTCTCGAGGGTGTTTGGCCAAAACAGTGCGCTGCTCACGTCCCCCCTTCGCCGTTCTTCCTACGTTGTTATTATTGTTTTTTGGCGTCACCTTGGAGACGATTTTTGTTTCTATTAATCTCCCTCGTTCCTTTCCGCTATCAATTTCACTCTGTTTTTCTTTTTCGCTTAAAGAAGTCGGTCCTTCCACTGACGGTGGCTTATCGGGTGCTGAGCCCCAAGTCTCCTTGCCTTTCTTCGCCTCTGGATCCTTCTCTCCACGGGTTCCTGAGATGCCCTCGTTGGATTCACGCTCGTGCGGGGAGAACTCCAATGGAGTCGTGTCTCGTTCACTGGGTGGGTCTTTAACCCCAAGGCCAAAGCCGTCTCTGCCTAGTACGAGGTGTCCCTTTGAGCTGGACTGAGGTACACTCTCTTCTTCCTGGGAAGATGGAGTATCTAAATCTTCATTCTGGAGCTCTTGCGGATGTCTCGTGAATGTGGCCGTATTCTGTATGTAAAAGAGACACAAGTCACAGCTCCATAAAGGTGGGGGGGAACCCAGGTATTCCAAACAGGCCCGTAATCAGGATTTTTTTATTTGGGGGGCATTTAAATTTTTAAGGGGGCAGTTAAAGTATAGTTAATTGAATTAATCTGGATGCCTGTCTTTAAAGAGGGAAGCTCCGAGCCTGTTCCTGGCCCTTCCATTCAAGGGACAGGGCAGGGAGCGTGTCAGTTCCTGGGGAAAAGCAGCTCAGAAGACATTTAATTGCCTTCAGAAGGCATCTAAATGCCTTCTGAATTCCCTTCCACGGGGCAAGAAAGCTCAGAAGGGCACTCAAGAGTGGCACCTTCAATAGATCTCCTTTTCTGCTGGCCCTGTCCTGCTCTAGACCACCGAGGGCATGGTGAGTCTTTCAAAAGCATTCCCATGAGCCTTTGGGAAACACGCAATTAAATGCCCTCTGAGCTGTCTTTTCGTGAGTACGATGATGCTCCCCCCCCAATTCCACAGTGGGAGGGAGAGGGAAACCTGAGGACAAGCCGCGGTGCCCCCAGCAGTAGGAAGCCGGGGGTCTCTCCTCAAAAATAAGGTTTCGGGCATGGCTAGTTGTGGGGGCAGGGCTTTTAATTAAGGGGGCACAGTCCCAAAATGCCCCACTGTAGCTATGGGGCCGATTCCAAACCAGAAAGGCTTGTGAGTCCAAATATAACGGCACCCAATAACTGCATGCCTATTCCCCCTGTTACAAACAGCAGATTGCCTGCCATTATGATGGAGGGAATGGGCGCTGGGTGTGGTGTGGGAAGGTATTGTGCATTGCACAAAAAGCATCTCTTATCTGCACCGGATACTGCATTGTCCACGGGATCCCAGCAATAACTAAGCTACCAACTCTTATCAGTGGGGGGGGGTCAGGCTTCGCTTCGCTATTCTGCCTCCAAATCCACCGTCTTGCTTTTATCCATTGAACGAATGGTCGTACACAGGGGAGAAAATAAAGGCATGCAACCAGAACACCATGGGGGGATTGGAGCTAAACACACATACACACAAAATGTGGGAATTAAGGAAAATAAAGGTTTTCACTGGGGCCAAAGGGCCACAAAATGCAAGAGGTGTCTTGGATGGGAGAAATGTCCTGTATGACTGCTGGATGCTGCCAGGAGGTGGAGGCAGGGTGAAGCCACGGTGGTGGCTGGAATGATTCCTGATCTCCTGTGAGCTGGGTGCAGCAAGAGGGAATGTGTAGCTTAAGGCACCATCTTTAAAAGGGTCAGGGAAGGGACCGATCAGGATGCTCCAGGCTATCCACTCCAGGATGCGTAGGAAGGGAGCTGATGAGAAGAAGGGGGTGCCCACCAACCCCGCTGGCCCCCAAGTGAGGCTGGGGGGGTACTGGGGGGGACAGAGGAAGCAACGCTTGGCAATGGATATGAAACCCCCACCACGGAGGTAAGGTTTTATACACATCTGAGGTGAACTGTCACAAACTGCCCCCTGACGATCTATAGAACATTATGGCCCTGCCAGTTACATAAAATTTGTCCATGCTCAGTGTTCCCTCTAAGCTGAGCTAGTGTGAGCTAGCTCACCGTTTTTTAGCCTCCCGCTCACAGATTTTTGGTCTCAGCTCAGGAAGGAGGGCTCCAGAGCAATCTAATTGATGCAGGAGCCAAATCGCGCGCTCACAAAGTAGAACTTCTGCTCACAAGGCTTCACGGCTTGGAGGGAGCATTGGCGTGTATGTGTTCTGCCAGCGGAGGATATACTTCATGCATCCGAAGAAAGGGGCTCCAGCCCACAGTAGCTGACTCCACAAGAAGTCTGACAGACTTTTAGACACTACATTTCATGATGATGTGGCCATCATTCTGACATCAAAATAATTAGGAGAGAACAAACTCCTACATACGCGCCTCCAGACTCTTCTAGGGAAGGGATCCAAGGGCAAAAAATGAAAATCAGAAGCTGGCGTTATGCTTTCTAAATGGGGGGGGGGAACACCGTGGGAACTGCTAAAATGAGTGACAAACAGGCACTGCAGCCTCTCTAGCGGACCAGCATCCCCTGTAACTGTTCCAGCTAGAGTTCTCGGGTCATGTCTGGAAACCAGTGGGAGGGCTGGGGGTGGAGAGGTGGAGAGTATGACATCATCTGCGCCGCCATGTTACTTCTAGGGAAAACCCAGAAGTGATGTAGTGTAGCTCTAGGAATCGGTGGAAATTCTATGGTAAAACTCCGAGAGCTACCCAGCATCACTTCCAGGTTTTCCCCAGAATTGATGTGACAGAGTAGACAAATTCTCCCACTGCTACCACTGTGTCTGGCACATCTCTCTGATGATGGCTACTGCACAGCTGCTACAAGATTGCTTCTACAATGGAAAATTTCCTTGAGATAAGAAGAATACCAGTCCAGCAACCAGAAGAGCCCAACGGGTACCAAAGAGCTACTTGGAAATGCAGCCCAGCCTGGTGGCAGCAGGGGAAATCAGAGACCTGCAAGTTGGTTTTGTCCGAAGAAAAGTCTTCCAGTTCCTCAGACAGGTCAGGGATCAGGTTGGAAAGATCTCGCTGGAAGATGAAAAGGTCCCCGTCTCCATCGCCATCTGACTGTCAAGTGGCACAAAGGAAAAGAGTGAGACCCGTTCAGTAACAATAACACTGGGGAAGGAAGTTGGGCCTGGCAATTATTTAGGCATCTCACATGTCAGGATATTAACAGGAGGTTAGAAAGACTTGAACTGGCTGCCCATCAAATACCAGATCCGTTTCAAGGTGTTGGTGCTTACCTTTAAAGCCCTAAATGGCCAGGGGCCATATCTTCAAGACCGCCTCTCCCCATATGAGCCCCGTTGAACATTGCATTCTACAAACCATCATCTCCTGGCTGTCCCTGTCCCTAGGGATGTCCAACTTGCCTCAGTGACCTTGCCTGGTGGAATGAACTATCTTATAGATCAGGGCCCTGCAGGACCTATTACAGTTCCACAAGGCCTGCAAGATGGAGCTCTTCCGCCGGGCCTTTAGCTGAGGCAGAAGGCACTCATTCTATCTGGCTTCCCCTCCAGGGACCGCAGATCCAAGAAGCCAGGTTGGGACCACTATATTATCTGTTGAGGCGCATTGTTGTTCCAGTATGCTGTGATTTTATTGATTTTAACGGATTGTTACACTTTGTTCTAAATGTAAATCTGCATAAATTTCAGACAATGTATGTTTGAACCTGCAATCGACCAAGCGTACAAAAGCAGAAAAGAATAGAATCATAGAATCATACAGACCGTCTAGTCCAACCCCCTGCCCAAGGCAGGACCAGCCTAAAGCATCACTGACAAATATTCGTCCAGCCTCTTCTTGAAAGCTGTCAGTCAAGGGGAGCTAGCCATCTCCCTAGGCAGCTGATTCTACCTTTGAACCACTCTGACTGTGAAATGTAGTTATGTGCTTTGTACTTTGCATGACAGTTGATCTTACATCACTATAAATATCATTTTTAAACAACAGATTCTGTTTACATATTTTAAGGTTGCTTTTGTACGCTTGGTCGATTCTATCCCGTGTTGCTGCCGGGATGAAATATGGGAGAATCACTCTGAACACCTTTATTTATATCATTCACAGCCCGTCTCTCTTGTCAAGACTCCGGGCTGATTACAAAATATAAAAATCGATTCAAACGAGCAGCGAGGACTTCCAATAAGCGATGCAGCTTGGCCAGAAGAATTGGAAATCAGCGCAAACAAAACCCTGTTTCCTAAGTGAGCAAAAACGGTGACGTCCTGTAATGTGCAAAGAGGGAAGACGGGCAGAACACATTAGAGAGATACAGATCCTCCATTAACTCTTAAATTAAACAGAATGTCACTCTAATGACCATCAAAGGCCTCAGAAGGCAGCTCTCGGCCTTGTCCAAGGGCCAGATCCCTCTCAAGAGGAAACTTTATAGAGTCTATAAAAAGCTTGTGATTCAATTTCTTCACGTAATAGTCAGGGGCATAGTTGACTTCTGAGAGCACAGCCCGTCAGCCTGCCTCGAAGTGTCTTTTATTTTGGTGCCCTCAGAATCCTTTCTGCCACTGCGGCTGACTAGAGGGAATACAGGCTTATCAGAAAGCAACACGAAGGCGTAAGCTGTTCAGTCATGTATAGTAAAGAAGCTCTTCTCAACAATCCTAGGAATGCTTCCATCAGCATAAGCCCCACTGAACAGCCCCAAGTCGGATTCTGAATAGGCCTGCTTTAAGACAGTTCTCAGGGAGAACTCTGCTGTCTCCAGTTCTAGGAATGAACCTCAGACCTTCCTTAAATCTGGTTGTGCAATGGTAGGGTTGGCCATTCCCCCGACGGGGGTGGGGGTTTGCCCACTTTCAGGGGAAACCCTGCCCCCAAAGTGCCCCATTCGCACCAACGTGCCCAGAGCAATGATGTCATCATACAGGGCCCATCACGACGGGGACGCTCTATCGTTTGAGAAAACACTCTATGTTTACTGTAGAGTTTCCCCTCAAACAATAAGAGCATTCTCCTGCAACGTGCCCTATGTGACGATGTCTCTTCCGGGTGATGTCATTGCGGCGTGCACGCTTCACACACCCGTTGAGGAGATCTTGGAGAGAGAGAGAGGCCCCCCCACCACCAGCAGCCAGGTAAGACCTGGCGACCCTATCCAAAGGCCACCTGCGGGTCAAAAAACCACCCCCTTGGAAATACTGCAAGCATCAAGGTCTGCATGTGTGGGCAGTTCTTTTGAGACTGAGTGCTGCTTACCATGGAGTTATCACTGTCCATTGAGGGAATCTGATCTTTCACTGCAGAGAGGGCTGCTCCCCATTGGAAAGAAGCCATTGGAAGGTTTGGGAGACCCAGTTTTTCCTTGCTTTGATCTTCGGCCTCCATTTTATGTCCTTTGCAAGTGTATTCTGCCGAAGCAGAACTTCAGAGGTCAGCATTATAGGGGAGAAAAGACAGAATAAGTGTCTGGTCAGAACTGTTTGTGCAGATAAATTAGGAGTGTGTTAGTTTTGGACTGGGAGGGGGCCTGGAACAAGACCCCTACTTAACCATGAATCCAGGTGACCTAGAGCAGAGGACTCCAACCTTTTAGAGCCTGTGGACAGCTTTGGAATTCTGACGCAATGTGGTGAGGGCAACCACAAAATGGTTGCCGCAGGAGGCAGAGACAGCTATAAAATGGCTGCTGCAGCTTACCTTCAGTCACAGAGTGTGGTAGACTGCGCCTGCAGGCCCTGTTCCACCCTGCCCTCCAAAGGTCTCCCAACACCTGAAGAGGTTTCTTCTCTTTCAGGTAACCACTGCCACCACCTGACCTTTGCAAGGAATTGCCTGCTAGGAGGGCCAGGACTCCCAGCTTCCCCTCCAAGACCTGAGGCCTTGCCTCTGTGTCTCTCGCTACCCAGCGCATGGTCACCACGGGGACCGTTTACTGTCTTGTGAGCTTCTGGAGGAATATCCACTTGCCAACTGCCAGCATTCCCCAATGCCCTTTTTAAAACAGCATGTCCAAGACGGTGGAGGTTTATGTAGTACAGAGAACCACCACCAGCATCAAAAGTTATAAAGAAAAAAATTATTAAGAAAAAAATGTTCACAAGCATACTTTTATCACAGCACCAGACTGAGCAAGGGATTCAAAAGAAATGGGTAAAATACAATTCCTCTGTCCCTCTCTCTGTACAAGCCCTATCAGATGTTAAAATATAGGACAGGCTCCTTAGCTTAGGAAGTTACAGATCTCTACACAATTACCATTACCTTGTTGGGGACCCTTGACCCAGAGCCAGTCACATTCTCACATGATGGGATAACAGAATTTTACTAAGCCTAACACTGCAAGCTTATTGGTAGAAAGGATAGAATACCGCAGTGATAAAAGGAAATAAGAATCATGCCATTTGATTTGTAGGTCGAGCCCAGTATTTCAGAACTAGTGAATGGGTGCCAGAGCTTTTCTTTCTCATCCAACAGTTAAAATGCAGGTAAGAGGTCTAGCCAGTACAAACAAGTTGTCAGGACTGGGCACTGAGAAGGCACAGGCTGCAATCTTAAGAACACTTTCCTGGGAGGAAGCCCTACTGAATAAAATGGGACTTTCTTCTGAGTTGACCTATTTAGGCTTGCTCCCTGAGCCATTAAAATAAATCCCAGGGTCAAAGGTAGCACACATTTTCTTCAACTTAACCAGCCCCTAGATGGGAGAGTCAGTGTGGCATAGTGCTTAGGCTGCAGAATGAGAATTTGGGAGACCCAGGTTCTAATCCTCATTCTGCCATCTAAGCTGGAGTGCAGGAGTCCTCCCAGAATTACAACTGATCTCCAGACTACAGATATCAGTTCTTCAGGAGAAAATGGCTGCTTTGGAGGGTGGACTCTGTGTCATTATATCCTGCTGAAGTTCCTCCCCTCCCCAAACATTGCCCTCTTCTAGGGTTGCAAGATCCCCCCCTGGCCTCCAGTGCGGCATGGGGGGTTGGGCTGCCAGATTCAAATTGGGAAACTCCTGCAGAATTTGGGGGTGGAGCCTGGGGAGGACAAGGACCTCAGTGGAGCTCAATGCCATAGAGTCCACCCTCCAAAAGCATCCATTTTCTCCAGGGGAACTGATCTCTGTAGTCTGGAGATGAGCTGTGATAAGCCAGTTTGGTGTAGTGGTTAAGTGTGTGGATTCTAATCTGGGAGAACCAGGTTTGATTCCCCACTCCTCTACATGCAGCTGCTGGTGTGACCTTGAGCAAGCCATAGTTCTGGCACAACTGTTCTTGAAAAAGAGCAGTTTCTGTCAGAGCTCTCTCAGCCCCACCTACCTCCTAGGGTGTCTGTTGTGGGGAGGGGAAAGGAGTTTGTAAGCTGCTCTGAGACTCCTTTGGGTAGTGAAGGGGGGTATAAATCCAATCTCTTCTTCTTCTTCTGGGGGATCCCCAAAAATGCTCCCTCTAAGCTGTGGCGTCTTGTGAGCAAAAATTCTACTTTGTGAGCTACTGGCATTAAAGCTGTGAGCAAGTGATTTGGCTCTTGCATCAATGAGTTTGCTCTGGAGCCGTCCTTCCCGAGCTAAGACAAAAATGTGTGCGTCGGAGGCTAAAAAACGGTGAGCTAGCTCACACTAACTCAGTTTAGAGGGAACACTGCCCAGGTCCCAGCTGGAGCCTGGCATCCCTAACCTCTTCGGGCACTGCCCCTCAGATCCACAGGAATTCCCCAATCTAGAGCTGGCAACCCTTGGCCAGTCAGAGCCTAACCAAACACCCCACAGGCTTGTTGTGAGGAGAATGAAATAAACCACTCAGGTCCCCTATTGCTGGGGAAAGCACAGTATAAATTCACACTGTGGATTCACTTAGCTCATCTAATTAGGTTAAACTGCTGTATGTTTAAATTATTTGTAATCTGTAAACCTGACTGAATCTGTAAACCTGTAAATGTGTTTTACCGTTGTACCCCGCCCTGAGCCTTGTTTTACAGGGGAGGGAGGTTTAGAAATTTAATTTAATAGATAAATGAAGCAAATGAAGACACAGGAAAACAGCCAAAAGAATCTTTTTTTCAGTCCTGCATGGGAATAAACTGAATATATGTTTAAATAAGGCTTAGGCTGGAAGGCTACAATTATGGAACAGTCCATAGTTGTTTACAATTAAATTACAATTATTATTTTTAAAAGAATTTAAACCGACGGTGCTGCAACTTTTTTGGTTGAAATCTGTTCGCAGCTCCTGAAAGGAAAGAGTAAGAAAAGGGAGGGGTTGGTAACCACGGCAAGGATGGCTCACGTGGCCGCACGAGGCCCCGCCTCCTGTGTTTCCATGGCAACCGGACGCCAAGAGCACCAACCAATCAACGGAAGTTTTGGCTTTTTCCAAACTGAAAAATAAAAAAGACCGAGTCCCGCCACACGCAGCCCGTAACGCTCCGTGCCCCGCTCCCTCCAACATCGTCCGCCTCGCCCAAGTTTTATCACCACCTCCCCTCTTTCCCTTCCCCGCAATTATCTCTACACACCTCTTGCAAACGGCGCTGTGCTGCAACTCGCCCCGCCCACCTTTTTTTTTAAGTCCTGGAAGGTTCGTTAAACTAGGGTCACACGCTTGATTTATCTTGCTTCCTTCCAAAGCCATAAACCATAAAACTCCAATAAAAGATTAATAGTAACAATAAAGGTACTACTGAAATTATTCGGGAGCAAACCCTATTAAATGTTTTTATAATATCTCTTTTTAGTTTGGTTCTTCCAGGACCTCACCCGCACCGCGGGGACATATGATTTCGTTGTTTGTGAACCTCCTCAGTTCGGAGGAAGGGGAAGGTGGGATCTTTGCTTTTGATTGGCTAGTTTAATAATGACGTGCCCTGGCGGGTGGCTTGGGAGTTGCAGTTGTAGAGGCGGGACGGTCACGAGGTGTGAATAGCGGCTTCCACGGTCCCGGCATCCTCTGCGCGGCGGAAGTGAAGGCTTTTCTCACTGGGGGCGGGTGAACTGAGGCAAGCAGGTGAGACCGGCGAAGGACGGATTGTGGGAAGATCTGGGTGGTGCTTCTTTTTCTAGGCTCGCGGTGGCAGGCCTTGGTCCTGTGGGTCACTGCTGTGTATTTGGAGTCTTCTTAGGGGTGGAGGGACCCGGGCCGGGAGGGTGAACTCGTGTCTCGGTTCTGCCGCTTGAGACAGCGAGTTCGAGGACTCCTTGCAAGTAGAAAGCTAGCTTGTCAGGATCGTGGATTGTTTTCAGTCCGAACGCAAAAACTGTTGTAATGTTTTGCTCGTTTTAGAAAGGTGCTCTTGTTCCAGAAAAAGTACTCTCCTTTGCTCTGTTCTCACAACCCCGAGAGGTAGGTTAAATTGAGAGGGAATGATTGGACCTTCGATCACCCAGTTTTGCAGCAAGTGGGGATTTGAACCTGGCCTTCTCCCCTCCCCTTTTTTATATTGAGGCTAGCCGTAAAAGTGTCCAGCAGTGTACTTCAGTGTTCTCCAGAACTCTTTATTAGGTTGGATGTTAAAAAATGGGTGTGCATGAAATGTTTCTCGCGGGTGTATTTGGGTGTGCATGAAATGTTTCATGTCTTAACGTATTCTGTTCAGGTGTGCCTGGCATTTTGCACTGGATATAGGTAAGAGGCCTTGAGATCATAGCTGGAAACATCTGTGTTTTCTTTGACACCCCCCCTTTTAATATGCAGCATGTTAGAGAGTTCTGGAGAATTCAAAAGTTTGCTCAGAAGTGTTGCTTTTGATTGATCTTATAAAGTGTTTCTACTTAGAAATAGTTTATACACACATACAAACATAGATTCCTTTTGCACTGAGGCTTACTCCGTCCTGTGAGGGAGGAATGCCGACTTCTGTCTAGTGTACTTAGAGCCCATACCTATGGTGGGCCAGCTCAGTGATGATCGAATCAGGTTAGATTCTGAAAATGGTGTGATATATTTCTTGTATTTTGTTTATTGCTAAATAGCCCCAAGGGAAGGAGACATTTGAATCTGGTATGTGAGTTACCCCTCTTCCCTGTGCCATTTTTCTGACTTCCAGCAAGCCTTGGGCTACAGACTGTTCCATGATTCTGTACAGTAACAAAATCCAGCATCCTTACACCTTCAGCTTCTGTTTAAAACCAATGTGAGGTCTCTTGCCCTTATGATTGTGAAAGTAAAGCTAAAGCATTGAAAAGGATTGTGGCACCTTTTAGTCACAAACCGTGCTTGGGTGGCATAAGGTCTTGGGTGCCAAAGCCCATTTTGTCTGAAACCTTCAATTAATCTCAGTAGTAGGGGTGTGGGTGTGTAAAAATATATGTGTGCGAATACTTCCATTTGGAGGAACAATCAGAAGGGCTTGCTACAAAACAAAGCAAAGGTTGTGCAGTCCAGGAGCTGAAACTATTACACTGTTGTGCTGCGCGCACATATAGAAACAGGGCCAAATAAAAAGAGTAAATGATCTCCTCCATCTTAAAACAAATTGGTGTACCTTGAGAGATAACTGCTCCCAGTTTCTATTGAGGCTCCCAGTTGGATTTCACATGCAGCTTTGCCATGGAACCTGACTTCTGCTTCAGCAGCTCTTTTGCTGAAGTGTGGTAACCTTTAGATCTTGCCATGGGACGTCTTAGGACGTTGAAATGTTTTCCTTATGGGTTATTGAATTTATAACCTGCTCTCCCAGGAAACTGTTTAAAGTTAAGATTGAAAAGTATGTTGGCAATGCCTGACGAATTCATCTCTGAAGCTGGGAGGGGAATGTATGGCTAAGTCCAGTTTCTGGTGGGCCCAAGTGTATGGGTTTATGTGATCAACAGAAGCTGGGAAAGTCCTGCAAAGGAAGCAGGTAGGTAGAGATTTTTGGAATCTCTAATGGACATCCTTTTACATCTCGGTATATAATGACTTCTTTCCCAGGGAAGTGTGCATATATGTACATATATGTGTACATGAAAGCATGGACAGCCATCCTGTAGGCTGATGCTATCAGTATAAGATGAAACATAATCTATTTCAAGATTGCCATTTAAGGGTTAGGAGAGAGGTTTTCTGTGTGGGAATAAGTGCTTCTGAAGTCTTCCCACATCTCCATAAAGTTTTGTAGCTACTCTCTACTGTACACTAGACCTCATAGTCTCAGTTCAGAAGTAATGCCAGCTACACAGGAGTCGTGCTGGTGCATGCCCTGGTTTGTCAGCAAACCTCAGTTTTCCCCAAACCGACTAACCATGGTTTGTTGATCCCTTCACAAGCCGGAGCTGTACATTGTGGTTGGATTGTGGATTGCAGTCCTGGTTTGGAGGGTTTGATGGAGTGGCAACCAGTGATTTTTCTGGCAATCGGAAAGCCAGTGTTGGAGGGCCCAAGAAGAGGAGGTGGATGGTGTTTTGCATTTGAGCATTTGTACAGTGCCATTTGATGATACAGTACAGCATGAAGCCATTGAAAGCTTCTTTAACATTGTGCAGTTAAGTAGCTGCGTTGAGGAATAGGAGCACTTGAGAAGCGGTTACTCCCACTGAGAAAGCCTCCCATCTTCTGATGTTTAAATTGCGGCCTTGAAATGAAAAAAAAGCTAAATAGCTGCCAACTACATAATGATGATTATTCAGAATTAACTGGCAGATGTTTTATTGGTTCGTGGTATGGCTTCTTCAAAGCTCAGAATTTCCAAAGGGCATACTTTGCTCTTCAGGAACTTATGGAGCAAATTTGGCACGTTTAGATGGACTAGCGAGCTGTTAAGTGCTATATTTTATGAGCGGTTCAGTGCCTTAACAAGTGAAATGTAATTGCCTTAAACACCAACCCCTGTTCACATTTTGAGTGGTGTTCATTCTCTCTCTCTAGGATTTTTACTCTGTAAGTGTTCTTTTCTGCCTTCCTTTTGTATTTTTAGCTCTCTTATTGGGCCCAGGTGGGGAGGTGCATTTTCAGTCCAATCTCAAGACTTGCTTGCTATGCTAGCAAATAAAAAAGGGCCGTCCAGACATAGTCAAGAGCCCTTCTCTTTAAATGGAGTCATTAATGCAACAGCATCGGGGCACTGCTTTTGTGCAGCAGGCGGTGATTTCCGTGCAAAGGCTGAAATCTTTTTACCCAAAGGAAGTAATAATACCTTTGGTAATGTGTGCTTTAGGGCAGCCCTTTCTTTTGCTTCTCCGAGTGGTGATTTAGCCAGGGCTTTAAGAACAGAAGAGGTAATTTGCTGGATCAGACCTGTGGTTTACCTACTCCGGTCCCATACAGCAGCCAACCATTTTTTCCTAGAGGGCCAACACACAGAACCAATGTTCCTTCTAAGCTGTGGAGTCTTGTGAGCAAAAATTCTACTGCTGGCATTAAAGTTGTGAGCGAGTGATTTGGCTACTGCATAAATTAGTTGGCCCTGGAGCCATCCTTCCTGAGCTATGACAAAAATCTGTGAGCCAGAGGCTAAAAAACTGTGAGCTAGCTCACACTAACTCAGCTTAGAGGGAACACTCCACAGAACATAGAAGTCGCAGCATTAGTATTCAGCTTCTGGATGGAGAGGCTGCCTTTAGTCGTCGTGGCTAGTAGCCACTGATGGGCTTGTCCTCCACAAACCTATCTTAACCTGCTCTGTACTCATGGCAGTCATTATGTCGGCTGGCAGCAAATTCCACAGTTCTGTTACTTGTTTTGCAGGCTGTTGCTGTTCCTGTTCCCTTTTAGGACTGTTAAGGGAAGATCATGAAGGAGGGAGCTAACACCCCTAGGAATTTAATCAATTTGTCTACCAGCAGCTCAAAAGAGAATCTTTATCCATGAGCAGGAAATCTAAGTTGGTGTCATGGTTAAGAGCAGGGGATGCTCATCTGGAGAACCAGGTTTGATTCCCCACTTGTCCACATGCAGCCAGTTTGATTGACTTTGGGTCAGTCACAAGTTCTCTCAGAGCTCTTCTCTCAGGAGCAGTTCTCAGTCAGCCCCACCTACCTCCCAGTGTGTCTGTTGTGGGGAGAGGAAGGGAAGGAGATTGTAAGCCACTCTGAGACTCGGAGTAAAGGGCAGGGTATAAATCCAGTCTCTTCTTCTATCCCTTTAAAGCCAGCATGCCCCAGTCAGCAATCTGACTTCCCTCGGCCATACAAGTTTCCCCATTCACTGAAGCAGAAAACAGCGTCTTCTCTCTATGTTCTTCAGAGGGCCCCCCCCAGTCCCCACTGAAATGAATGACAAAACCTGGTTTGGAACTTGGACACTTAACAGCTGCCTTCCACTGTTAGGATGTCAGTCTGTCAAGGTCAGTATTGTCTGCTCTGACCGGCAGCAGCCCTTCCTCATGTGCTTCAGAGCAGACAGCTGGCTCGAGCTGGTTTCTTACTTCCTAGCTTTCCTCCCTTGTGCACGGATGTTATTGGCAGGAGAGCCAGCGCACGGCAGAGGTTTCAAAAGCGACACCAGTGCAGCTCAAACGGCAGCCTTCAGCCGTTCACCTCCCTACTGTGACGCAGTTTCAGCGACTGGTTTGTGCATGTCAGGCAACTGTTTAAAGATGCAGGATAATGAGAACAAGAAGCTGTGATGCTATGTGCAAGCAATTAACAGTTTGTAAAATAATTCAGGAAACGCTACCCATTAACAAATTTTGTGTCATTTACTTTTTTCTTTGCTTATCGTGTAATAATGAAATTGATTAGAGAAATATAAAGATGCAAATATAAATCATCAAATATACCTGTATCCTTACAGACTGTGTACTATTTTGTGCATTTTGATATATTATTACATTCTAGAGTGTTCTTTGGAAAATTCATAAACTATAAGTTTTTTTAAAAAATCTACATAATCAATTTGTAGTATGATTAATAACAAATGGAAAATCCTTTATATCGTGTCCTGTTCAACAGAATAACTGTATATTTGATGAGTTACGTTGGTGCTTCTCTGATCAATTTCATTCTTATGCAGTAAGCAAAGAAAAAAGTACACGACGCAAAATTTGTCAATGGGTAGAGTTTATTGAAGGACCTGCGGTGGCTCAAGTGGTTAAGACGCTGAATTGCAGGCTGGAAGGTCGGTAGTTCAGCAGTTCGAGACCCAAATGCCACATGACAGAGTGAGCTCCCGTCTCTGGCCCCAGTTCCTGCCAACCTAGCAGTTCGAAAGCAAGAAATTGTAAGTAGATAAATAGGTACGGCTTCGGTGGGAAGGTAACACCGTTCTGTGTACCTTGGCGTCTAGTAATGCCGGCCACATGACCACGGAAACAACTTTGGACAGCGCTGGCTCTTCAGCTTGGAAACGGAGATGAGCATTGCAACCCTAGAGTCGGATTCGACTGGCTTTCGAGCAAGGGAAACTTTTCCTTTACTAGAGTTTATTGAGTTATTTTACAAATTGTTAATTGTCTGCGCATAGCATGGCAGCTTCTTGGTTGCATTATCTTGGTATTTCTGACACTGTGATTCCCCTGTTTTGCTGTTTAAAGATGCAGGACAGGTTGTCTCCCCCCAAACCGCCCCCCATTTCCACACAGCTGAGAGCCTTGGTTGATTCTCTGGTAGGGTCTTGGTCTCGAGGAGCTGACTTGTTTGCTTCCCCCACCCACCAGGCCACTATGTCGGAACTGAGCGACGAAGCCAGCGAGTCGGAGCTGCTGGACCGCAGCCTGTCCATGTGGCATGGGCTGGGCCAGGTGGTCGGCCGCCAAGAGCTGGACGTCCCACTGGACCTGCACACGGCTGCCTCCATCGGCCAGCATGAAGTGGTCCAGGCCTGCATTCAAAGGTAAGGAGTAAAAGCCTTGAGGAGAAACCATGTCCTTTTTAAAAGGTCTTTAATAGCACGCGGGGCCCTGGTGGCTCAGAGGTTAAGGTGCTGAGCTGCAGACCAGAAGGTCTGTAGGTTGGCAGTTAGAGACCCGAGTGCCGCGTGACGGAGCGAGCTCCCATCTCTGGCCCCAGCTCCTGCCAACCTAGCAGTTCGAAAGCAAGAAATTGCAAGTAGATAAAGAGGAACCGCTTCGGTGGGAAGGTAGCAGCATTCTGTGTGCCTTGGCGTCTAGTCACACCGGCCACATGACCACAGAGACATCTTTGGACAGCGTTAGCTCTTTGGCTTGGAAACAGAGATGAGCACCCCCCCTAGAGTCGGATTCGCCTGGCTTTCGAGCAAGGGAAGCCTTTACCTTTAGTAGCATGCACTGCTACCAACAAGGGTCAGTGAGATTGTTTAAAAAATGGTTTTGGTTTTGACCTATAAGGCCTTGAATGGTCAGGGACCAACGTATCTACGGGACCATCTCCATTATGTCCTTGGAAGGGCATTGCACTCCTTGAACAACAATATGCTGGTGATCCTGAAGCCCGAAGGATATCTGGCTGTCCTCGGCCAGGGCCTTTTCAGTCCTGGCCCCAATCTGGTGGAACTCTCTGCCATATTCCAACAGGGCCCTGCGGGACCTTATGCAATTCCTCAGGGTCTGCAAGGCAGAGATGTTCCACCAGACTTTTGGTTGAGGGCAGTGACGATTTTTACCTTGGCCAACACCCTCCTCAGTTTCCCATGCTCGTTTCGATCTCTTCCACCCGCCCATGAAACGGCCGGCAGTCTGTGATGGGGGAACAATTAACTTTAAGGGTCACTCTTCGCCATCTTTTTTAAAATGTAGTTTAATATGTTCGTTTGTTTTGTTTAATGCTCTTTTTAATACTGTGTACGTCACCCAGAGCCCTACAATAGTAGGGATGAGGCAATTCATACATTTAATAAATAATGATGATAGTTACCATTGAAAGGTTGGTAAACAGAGCAGGTTAGAAAGCCAGCCTCCTGATATGTTGAAACCCAAAAGTCGTGTAATATCCTTTCGTAGAACCAACCCAAAACAACCTTTGGAGTTCTCCAGAGTGGGGTAGATATTAGAAACAGGAAAAAAGGAGGGTGGGAGGAGAAAAACACATCTTTTTAGGCTTATATTTATTTATTTAATTGATTTCTACCCCGCCCTCCCTACCTCAGGGCAGCTTACATAGGATATTGCACAACTAAAACAAATTTAACTAAAATCGTAACAATGTACACATAAAACATACAGAGTTCTAGTGCTAGAACTAGGATGATTCATATGTGATGGCGGGCACGAGCAATATCCAACAGGACAAACGATTAGTGACTACCGTAGTCTGGGTTATATCTGACTGTTTATAATCATGTTCATTTTGATATTACTGTTGATGATGGTGTAAATATTGGGGCCAGGGCCTCAATTATATCGTGTGGCTGCTTAACGGAAGGCCTGGCGGAAGAGCTCCATCTTGCAGGCCCTGTGGAACTGTAAAGGGTCCTGCGGGACCCTGATGTCTTCCAGCAGCTCATTCCACCAGTGTGGAGCCGCCACTGAAAAGGCCCTGGCCCTTGTCACAGCCAGCCTGGCTGGCAGAGTCAGGCAATTTTGGAACCCCGATCGTAGTGCTCTCTGGGGAACTTGTGGGGAAAGGCGGTCCCTTAGGTATGTAGGTCCCTGACCATATAGGGCTTTAAAGGGTTGGCAGCCTCCAGGTGGGGCCTGGAGATCTCCTGCTCTTACATCTGCTCTCCAGACTACAGAGATCAGTCCCTTGCGGAAAATGGCTGCTTCGGAGGGTGGGTTCCGTGGCATCGTACCCTGCTGAGGCCCCTCCCCTCCCCAAACCCCGCCCTCTCCAGGCACCACCCCCAAAATCTCCAGGTATTTCCCAGCCTAGAAGTGGTTACCCTTGGTCGCTCAGTCTTGGCTGCTTTTGGAGAACACCTGTAGGATGCTTAGCTGACTTCAGCCAGAATAAGATGTGGCTAGCTGATATGGGATTGTGCCTCTGGTGTGCTTGGGAGAAGTGCAAGAAGAAAAGCAAAAGCCAGCCATGGAAAATGGCTTTTTAAAAAGCAGTCTCTCTAATCATCAGGAAACATGCAAGCTCTCATAATATAACAATGTGTGCTCCCCCCCGCCCCGGCCGGGGAAAAACTAACTTGTCCCGTCCCTTCCAGCGGGATCCTGGATCTGAATCAGCGGAACTGCGGCGGCTGGACCGCCCTGATGTACGCCTCTTACATCGGCCATGACACCATCGTGCAGATGCTGCTGGAGGCCGGTGCGAACGTGAACCTACCGACCCCGGAAGGGCAGACTCCGCTCATGCTGGCTTCCAGTTGTGGAAACGAGAGTGTGGCCTACTTGCTTCTTCAGGTAGGGCGTGAGTGCCGGTGGCTTCAGGAGAGGCGTAACCTGCATATTGTAGATACGGTAGACCTTTGCTGTTCGCAGCCATGTGATAAAATGCCAGTTAGGGGTGCAAATTCTAATCTGGGAGTACCGGGTTTGATTTGCCAGTTCTCCACATGCAGCTGTTGGTGTTGACCAAACTGGCTCTCATAAATAATAAAGTAAATAAATAAGTAAATGTTGTGGGAAATTTGGTTGTTTTGTTGGTTGTTTGGTTGTTTGAAATTTGGTTGTTTGGGGAGCTACCTTCTCCCCAGTGTTAATGAATTTCTCCATTCTTGGTGATCTGGGTGTGGATCCCCTGTGATAGGTGAGAGTCTGCTGTATCACCAGCTCCTGCTGTTCCGTCTCTTTCTCACGTTGCAGCGTGACTGTGAATGGAGCTAGGCAGGGATGGGCATGGCGGCCGTGACTCCCGTTGGATCCTGCGGGCCAAGGCACAAGGACAGCAGATGGACTCAAAGCCTGCCCTCGCCCCTCCATGCTGACTTGTCCTGAGTTCCTTCTTTTTTATTTATTTCTTTATTTTATTAATATTTTTTCAAAATTTACAAAACAATAACCAAACTTAAAAAATTATCATACATAAATGATTGTTTTCAGTTACAATCTAGTAACAATATTAAACATTACTTGTCTATCACCAGTTAACCAACATCAACTTAGAAATAAATCATATTGTGATCGGTGCTCCCTCTAAGCTGTCGAGTCTTGTGAGCAAAAATCCTACTTTGTGAGCTACGGGCATTAAAGTTCTGAGCAAGCTGTTTGGCTGCTGCATCAGTTAGTTTGCTCTGGAGCCGTCCTTCCTGAGCTAAGACAGACATTTGTGAGCTGGAGGTTAAAAATGGTGAGCTAGCTCACACTCAGTCAGCTTAGAGGGAACACTGTTTGTGATACAGGGGATTATAAGGTAGAATTTATGTTCTAACATACAGCTTACTAATGGGTACCAAATTGCCACAGTTTTCTCTTTGTATTTACTCAGAGATGCATTAGAGATTTTAAAAGTAATTTTACTTAAGATGAAAAAGTCCCAAATTTGATTATGCCACTGTTGTATTGTGGGGGGTTTCTTTTCTATTGATTTCATAGCTTTAAGAATACAAGCTACAGACAGTAAAACAGAAATTAAATCTTTATGTTTGTGTTCCTGTGTTGAATCTGGCCGTAGTTCTAACAAAGAAAATTCTGGAGTGTAAGGAAGTTCTATAAGTGTAGTTTCTTTAATTTGCTGAGTTATTTTTCTCCAAAATTGTTGAATTAGCGGACAGTGCCAGCAACAATGCACATAACCGCTCTCTTATTTCTTTTGCAGCAAGGTGCCGAGTTGGAGATGAAGGACATCCACGGCTGGACCGCCCTCTTTCACTGCACCAGTGCCGGCCATCAGCAGATGGTGAAGTTCTTATTGGACAACGGAGCCAACGCCAGCTGCAGGTGAGGGGGAAGCTGAAAGGCCTGCTCTGTTACAAACGCTGGCAAGGGCGTTGAGCCAAACAAGCCGGCCTGCCGGCAGAGCGACACATAGAGGTACAGCAGCAGGGAAGCTGCCTTGTTTTCTTCAGAGATGGGCAGACTCCTCTTTCCTTTCCGTTCCTCTGATACCTTGGACTCTTCTCTGTGCTCCTCTCTGGTTATCATTATCCCTTTCTGCCGCTCGTGTGAATTCATCTGCCAAGATTCCTTTTCTTCCTTCTGTCTTGGTCACATGGAAGCCTTTCTTCAGAGCTCTCTGTGATCATCCTTTCCTCTTACAACAAACTTGTTTGGGTCCTCGCTTTTCCGGTTTTAAACTTGCAGCCCTTCCGCTTTTCCCCATCTGTTCATATCTTCTCTCTCCCCCCCCAGTCCTGTTCCTTATTCTTGGTACTCCTTTTCAGAATCCAATCTCATTTTCTTCCATGGAGTGTGTTGTAACAGGAAGCTGCTAGTTCTGACCTTGAATTTCCACCTATCAACAACTCTTAAAGTTGCAATTTTTTGACCAACAATGGTCCCTAGGCCCTGATGTCTTCAAGATTATTGTATGAAACGCTAGTTTGTGCTTTCGTCTTCATTTCTGGATTTTCACGCTAACTGACGTTGTACGATAGCACTTCAGAGGATGCAGCCTTGTGCAAAAGGTTTGAGGTTTTGAGTGTGTTACTACAGCTCTCTCTGAGAGTCCCCAGCTGCAGATGGCAAACCCTGAGGCTGCGCCGTACTGCTCTGTGAGAGCCCACAGAATATGAACAATCTTCCATACATCAATTTCCCTGCACAAAGGCAACTAGCACCTTGGAGGAAAAGCTAGGCTGGGACACGTCTCTTTGACATGCTGGTTTTCTATCTGGAGAGAATTTTCTTTATTTCGAGGAACATAAGAACATAAGAGAAGCCAATGTTGGATCAGGCCAGTGGCCCATCTAGTCCAACACTCTGTCACACAGTGGCCAAAAATACCAGGTGCCATCAGGAGGTCCAGCAGTGGGGCCAGGACACATAACATTCCATTATGAAAGTCTCCATCTGCAGTGGTGCATCCCAGGCGTACGTAGAATCATAGTTGGAAGAGACCTCCAGGGTCATCTAGTCCAGCCCCCTGCACAATGCAGGAAGTTCACATTCACCACCTTAGCGAGGACTAAGCCAGTGCTCCCCAACATGGCGCCTACACAGACACCATGGCGCTCACCATAGGAGTTTCCAGTACCGATTTGCTTCTTCCCCGAAATCAAAGAACCAACCCTGGAGAACTCAGAAATGACTGACTTGGTAGTAGGAGGGTGCCTGGTTTGCAAATTCCCCAGCATTTTTGTGATTGGTCCCAGCACCCTGTGGCAGCCATTTTCTAATTGGCCCTGGCCCTCCAGGGCACCTGTTTGTGGTAACTCACATTCCCCGTTCTCAAAACTCTAAATGTGCCCACAGGCTCAGCAAGACTAGGGACTCCTAGACAATGTTCCCTCTAGTCCCCGTCCCCCCCGTCCCCCGAGTGGAACAGTTCACCTCCTGAGCAGAATACAGCTGCTGTAATCTTAAACTGTCACTATACAAAAGATGAGACCACAGTGACTTACTGAGAATATACAAAGATAACAAAACACTATCCAAATTCCTATAATAAAATGAATTGTAATTCACGGAACTTTTAGCTGTGACACTTTATGAAACATACAATCAATCATGAAGTGATTAAATGCGTCACATTCATCAATGTGCAAATACAAAATTCATTCAGCAGTACAGAACGATACATCAGTTTTTCCATAAAACATTAGGAATCCGAATTGTCCACAACAGGGGAATGCAGAAGATCCTCTCGACGTCAGCGGCCAACGAACAGCTAGATTTCCGCCCATTTCAAACACAGAATCTTCATCAAAGCCAAGACGTTCAGTGCTGTAACACAGTTTTTAAGTCTGGAACCAGTGCCTGCACAGAGTAGCCAATCGCTAATCCTTCAAAATAGCGGCTGCCGCCTTCCAAGTCTGATGGTGTTAACAAAAGGTTCTTTTACATTGATGTATGTTATGCATTTAGTCACTTCGGGATTGACTGTATGTTTCATAAAGTATCACAGCTAGAAGTTTCGCTAATCATTTTATTATAGCAATTTGGATAGCGTTTATCATGGTGTAATCTTAAACTGGGCAGTGGGCAGTGCAAGACTCTGCGTAGCTCCAGATCACTGCTGAGTGGGGCTTCCTTTGTTAATGAGCGGCCGCTCACACGCACAGCTTAGAGGGAACACTCCTCCTAGAGCAGGTTTACATATTCTTAAAGGTAAAGGTTCCCTTGCTCGAAAGTCCGACTCTCGGGTTGCAGTGCTCATCTCCGTTTCAAAGCCGAAGAGCCAGCACTGTCCGAAGACATTTCCGTGGTCATGTGGCCGGCATGACTAAACACCAAGGCGCACGGAATGCTGTTACCTTCCCACCGAAGTGGTACCTATTTATCTACTTGCAATTTCTTGCTTTCGAACTGCTAGGTTGGCAGGAGCTGGAACTAGAGACGGGAGCTCACCCCGTCATGCGGCATATTCTTGGAGGACGACAAATTTAGAGCCCAGTGGCACCTTTAAGACCAACAAAAGTTTATTCAAGGTATGAGCTTTCGTGTGCAGGCACGCGTTATCAAATTCATGTACCTTGAATAAGCTCATCCCTGGAATAAACCTTTGTTGGTCTTAAAGGTGCCACTGGACTCTAAATTTGTTGTACTGCTTCAGACCGACACAGCTGACTATCTGGAGCTATATTCTTGGAGGGTCAGTTTGATAACTGGAGTGAAGGGTGACAGGCCAGGCTTGAATTTGGCAATTTCCGTGACCACAGATGCAAGGGGTGGAGGGTTAGGTAGGATCTCTTGGGAGCAGGCCTGGGCCTAGTAGCTTGCCTCATGCCTAATCAGAAGGGGCCAATCAGAAGCCAAACGAATGCACCACACAGGGCAGTGTTAAACCCAAGCGACGTGCCTCCCTCTGGCTGTGCGTGACTGGCGTGTGGCCCCCCCCCGACCCTGACACCTCTCTCCTGACACCAGCCCTGGTGTGGGCTGTTATCTTTTTTTGTTGTCCAGGGAGCCCCTCTGTGGATACACCCCCCTGATGGAAGCAGCGGCTTCTGGCCACGAAATCATTGTCCAGTATCTCCTCGATCATGTAAGTGCCTTCTCAGTTGCTCCCAGGCACCGTTGCCCCGGCCTCTGCCTTAAGAGGCCAGTGTCTCCCTTTTGCCAATAACATTTCTTATCGCACCTTCTGGCTTTGGGATCGGGGTGTGTGTGTGCGCGATAGGGACGGTTCATCCACGCTGTCTTCTTTCTCCAGCATGTCCCTTCTCCAACTAACTTCTGCTCTCCAGATTGAGACCCCCCCCCTTCTTTATATGTCAACATTTATTTGAGAAAGCTTTGAATGGGAACGTTGGCCTTTTATTTCCTTCCCTGTTGAGATCACAAGCCGACCTGACAAACCATTTGCCGTTCCCAGTGTTACTGCTTCCACTTCTGTGACAGTCTCTGGGAACGCTTTCCCCTTCAACGTCACGTCCAGCGTGTCTTGAGAATCGTCTGGCAGATATCTTTCTGGCGTACAAAGGCCAGTCCAGCCAAGCACATGGCGTATTCATGAGTGCCTTTTCTTCTCTGGGAGAACCGTGCCAGATTTCATCATCTTAGTCATTTCCCACATTTCTTGTTCCCCGGCTGAAGTGTCCCTTTCGGCTCCATTCCGATAGCCCCAGAGTAGATTTTAAAAGCAGGTCACCACCTTGGTCCATCGCGAAATAAACCCAGTGGATCAATCGCTGGATGCTGACAAAGTTAAGCCAGTGCACTAAAAAGCTTCAGCATTGAAAGTCGTACAAATGGGAAATGCCCCCTAGTTTCTGTAATAGCCATCAGAATTGAAAACTTTTTGCCCTGACCCGGATAGCGCCAAGGAAAGCCCGATCTCGTCAGATCTCGGAAGCTCAGCAGGGTCAACTCTGGCAAGTGCTTGGATGGGAGACCTCCTTGGAATACCAGCTGTCGGGAGGCGGGGGCAGGCCTTATTCAGCCACCTCTCTGGATATCCTCCAGGCTCCTAGTGGAGGTCAGTCACCAGAGGTCACCGTGACTTCCAGGTGTGCACACCCTCAGACACGCATATGTGAAAAATACAAAATAATACCAAAAAAAAAAATTAAAAAGTTTTTGTAAAGAGCCAATTGTAAAAGCCATTATTAAAGGCCTGGTTTAAAAAAAGGAAGGTTTTTATTCATTGTCTCTTCCATTTTTATCCTGCTGTTCCTCTGAGAAGAGAAGAGTCGCTGGGAAAGACAATAATGCTAGGAAAAGTTGAAAGCGGGAAAAGAGGGAGGCACAACATGAGATGGTTTGACTCAATCAAGGAAGCCAGGGGGAGCCAGTTTGGGGTAGCGGTTAGGAGCGGTGGACTCTAATTTGGGACAACCAGGTTTGATTCCCCACTCCTCCACAGGCAGGCAGCTGGGTGACCTTGGGTCAGTTGCAGTTCTCTCAGAGCTGTTCTCTCGAGCAGTCCTCAGAAGAGCTCTCTCAGCCCCACCTGCCTCACAGGGTGTCTGTTGTGGGGAGAGGAAGGGAAAGGAGACTGTAAGCCACCTTGAGACTCCGAGTGAAGGGCAGGGTATAAATCCAATCTCTTCTTCTTCTTGAGGCTGTGAGACCTGAGCAAGGCTGTTAGTGACAGGACAGACGCCCACCTCCTCCAGAGAGCCCAGGGCAGCGCATGGGGTTCTCCCTTCTCCATTTTATCCTTGTGGCAACCCTGTGGGGTGGAGTAGGCTGAGGAGCTACTGGCCCAAGGTCACCTGGATGGAATTTGAACCTGGGTCTTCTACGAGGCAGAGTGGCGTAGTGGTTAGACGGCACGAGGATGCATGCCCTTTGGCGGATTCCACTGTGCACCGCATATACAAGCGCCCCCTTCAGGTCCGCAAACGGCTCAGCCACATGGATCCCTTTCAGAGTTGCCTGAGAGCTTCCCTTGTGTGTCTCTTCCCGGCAGGGTGTGAGAGTGGACGTGAGAGACAGTACGGGGGCCACAGCGCGGACCTTGGCCATGCAGTACGGACACACCAAGATTGTCGGGCTGATTGACCTCCACATGGCCCCGGTGCCCAAGGTCCTTTGCAGGGGCCCAGGTGATTGCAGACACTTTTCCAGGGCTTCTTGCGGGAAAGGAGGAGAGTCCGTGCCTTGCTTCAGTGGGACCTCGGTCTTGCCTCCTGAATTCTTCAGACTTTTCACTGTACTGCAGATGAACTCATCTTAGAGTGCCAAACCTCCCCTGAGAGAACAGTATGTTATAAGTAAATGTATGGTCTATATTGGGTTTATATTATATACTGGATTTATATTATATTACATTACTGTAACTTGCTTTACACTGGCTTGCCCTTGAAACTGACCTGGAAGCGTCAACTGATCCAGAATGTGGTGGCACGAGTCCTGACGGGAACGTCATGGACGGCACATATCCATCCAGTGCTGGGCCAGCTACATTGGCTCCCAGTTGAATACCCGGTCAAGTCCAAGGTTTTGGTATTGACCTATAAGGCCTTGAGCGGTCAGGGTCCACGCACCTATGGAACCGTCTCCTTGCTGGTGGTCCCTGGCCCTAAGGATATCCGGCTGTCCTCAACCAAGGCCAGGGCCTTTTCGGTCCTGGCCCCTACCTGGTGGAACTCTGCCAAATACCGTCAGGGCCCTGCGCAGAGATGTTCAGCCAGGCTTTTGGTTGAGAACAGTGACTGTTTCCGTTTGGCTGGCACCCTGTCCCATACCCCTGCTGTCTTATTTGGCCCTCTTCACACACACACACACCCCCCCCGCAAAGTAGCCGGCAGTCTGAAACTGGATGAATTAATATTCGCCGTCTTTTTTTGAATACGTGTTCTTAATGTTTTCATGATTTTATCTGATGGTGTTTTATGGGTACTGTACATCGCCCAGAGCCCCGCAATAGCAGGAATTGGGCAATTTAATAAATCCAACAAATAAATAAATATTCTGGGTTTAGCCAGGCTTGTTTTTAGTCTCTAGCCAACCAACCCCTTCCAAGGGTTATCAGACTCTCCCTTAGTAATCTGTTTTCAGAAAGTTATCTTCATAATTCCATGTCATGTTTCCTATATAGCAAATCCTCATTACTTAGTATGTTCAGGTTTGCTGCCGATGCATAAATTTTAACCATCGTCAAGGCAGGTGGGGTGGGATTCACGGAAGAAATGGGCCGGATGACTGAGCTGCTCCGGGTTCCATAACCTGGGCTAAAAGATCAAGGCTTGCATTTGCGCGGACCATTTTCCTTTTGGGCCCACAGGGAAATACGACGATCTGAGCTCCTCGGATGAATCCTACTCCTCCCCGCAGAGGCAGAGGCCGGCCCGCAAGTCCAAGGGCCCCAGTATCCACGAGGGGCCCCACGCTTTGGCCAAGATAACGGCAGTCCGGATCGGAGGAAGGAGCCAGTCGCATTATGGTGAGTTGCGGCTCCATTTCCTGTCCCCGGATGTCCCTCTTGGCCCTGGGATATCACACTGGAAACACTCTTACAGTCTTTAACATCACCTTCAGGTTGTGTAACAGTTTCACTTCTAAATGCCAATAAGGAAACTGGAAACGCTCACATCTGAATGACGTTCTGACCAGTCAGACCCAGGTTAGAACATCATTAAGCTTTGTATATCTGACCAACTGCGTGAAGGAGCGCTGTTAAGAAACCTTTTAGAAGGTGATTCTTTGGCTTCAAGAATGTTAACCTTGGGAGCCTGTTGAAGTCGGTCACCTCTTTGACAAAGCCCCAGTGAAATGGGAACATATGACAGCTGGCAAGCCCATAAGAGTATATGCTACAGTGACCGGTTTCTTCTGGAATACCAGACCTTCAGTGAAAGCGTTGCATAGCCTTAAAAGGTTTCTCTTGCTTGAAAGCCAGTCGAATCCGACTCTAGAGTTGCGGTGCTCTTCTCCGTTTCCAAGCCGAAGAGCCAGCGTTGTCCGAAGACGTTTCTGTGGTCATGTGGGCGGCATGACTAAACGCCGAGGCACATGGAACGCTGTTACCTTCCCACCGAAGCGGTACCTATTTATCTACTTGCAATTCCTTGCTTTCGAACTGCCAGGTTGGCAGGAGTCGGGGCCAGAGACAGGACCTCACTCCGTCACACAGCACTCGGGTCTCAAACTGCTGAACTACCGACCTTCTGGTCTGCAGCTCAGCATCTTAATCTCTGAGCCACCGTGGCGATGTTAAAGACACTATGAGTGTTTCCAGTTTCCCAATTTACATTTGGTTTAGTGTCCCTTGAGGTTCCTGCCTTTTGAATATGTTTGCAAGATTTTCTGTATGCTGTGTAAGATTCTCTTATGCATGATTAAGAATAAGAAAACAGACACAGATATAATTATTTGTTTGGTCTTTATTTTGGCTATATACAGTCCGCTTGTTTTTGGCTGTTCGTTCCGCTATATATCCCACTTTGTTTGGTATTTCTCATTAAGTTGAGCAGTTGTCCGGCACACCCCCTCTCTGAGAAGGTGGGCCAGACAGTGAATGACTAAAACGGATCCTGGCATTCTGTTTGTTCCTTCACCTCCCTTTCCTTCTCTCCATCTCCATTTTCCACACAGAGCAGGTCCCTCCAGAAGGCTACGTGACCTTCAGTGACGAGGGAAGCGGCACCGAAGGAGGAGACCTCCGCTACAGAGACGTCACCTCCCCCATCAACGAGCATGACGTGGAAAGCAGCAGCAGCCGAGGTACAGCCCCCCCCCGTGGGGTTGGGGAGGGAAGAGACACCTTTGCTCCCACCAAGCCAACCTGCTGTTCTAGATTATCTGAATCTTCCTCCTGGGCTTTCAGGCCCGGAGACATCCAGGAATGTCTCAAAATCCAGGTAGGAGAAAGGGGACCTCTTTTTTTTGAGAGTGTCCTTGACAGCAGCAGAGTGGATTTCAGCCTCAGACAAGGGATCTGGGATGTTCCAGCTGGTAGACGGCAAAACGTGTCCAAAAGCATTTCTGTGAAGTAGTTCATGCTTCTTGTGGATTGGGTGCCCTGCTTATTTCACAGTGTAAAAGCGACCACTGGTGTGTAGCTGGCTGCGCTGTTCTGAAGATTTGGGGGGGGGGTTTCGGGGGGGAGGCACTGATTTCTGCCAGTTTCCCTCCGGCTGCAAACCGCTGAGCTCGCCTCTGAAATTTTGTTACTGGGGGCGGGGGCAGTCAGTGGACCCTTGGGAGCGTGAGGGCTCTGCGGTGGAAGGGGGAGTCTGTGGAAATCCCGGTCACTGAAGGCAATCCCCGTCTCTTTAAGAAGAGGAGAAGGTTTTTATACCCTGCTTTTCTCTATCTTAAGGAGTCTCAGAGCAGCTTACAATGGCCTTTCCCTTCCTCTCCCCACAACAGGCACCTTGTGAGGTAGGCGGGGCTGAGAGAGCTCGGAAAGAACTTGTGACTGACCCAAGGTCACCCAGCTGGCTTCATGTGGGGGAGTGGGCAATCAAACCCGGTTCTCCAGATTGGAGTCCTCTGTTCTTACGCACTACACCACAGCTGGCTCTCCTGTCTTCAGAACGTATGGCTAGATACTGGCCTTCAAGGGATCGGTGAACATTACAAACATGAGCATGGCATCAGGAATCAGAAGAGTGGTGTCGATTTGCAGATGTGCTGTCTCACAGCAGCCATCTATAGGATCGGGGGGTTCACAGGCTCCCCACAACTTCTCATTCTCAAGTCGGGGTGGTTTTTGTCCTTGTCATGGGGCTCTACTGGGAAGAAGGGGGACGGATGCAACCCTGCATGGCTCTCCAGTTGCAGCGTCAGGATGTCTGCGTCCACGTCTTTGTCAACCCCTCTACTGTCCCTCCAGATGTTGACAGCCCCACTGGAACGGCTGCTGACTTTTGGACACCGGCTTGGCCATTCCCTTTGCCTGTTAGTCACATCTGCTGTCATTTGGAAAGTCTGAACCTTTTACATTTATATTTATAAATTCAGCTTATAGACAGCCGTTCCCTGTGAAAGAAGGCTCAGGGCGGTGCACAACACTTGTATAAGCACATTCAGATCAAATTAAAAACGCTTAAAACAGTAAACGATATAACAATATCAGATGGCCCTGAAATGAATCGGTTTTCTCACTGCTTCCGGGGGGAGGAGAGAGAAGGGGAGCCAGAGAAGAAGGAAACCGTGTCTGCCCTCAACCGTGGGTGTGGCAGAACATCTCTGCCTCACAGGCCCTGCAAAACTGCATCAGGTCCTGCAGGGCACGGATGTAATTCGGCTGAGAGTTCCACCAGCCTGGCGCCAGGGCCCAAAAAGCCCTGGCTCTGGTTGAGGCAGCCGGATATTTTAGCTTCTGTGCCGTATCAGAACCCTTCCTTTCTGCAGTGGAATTTTTTGCTTTGTACACCAAGTGTACTGTTGCCGGATACTCTATTATACACAGGCATTGCTCATGTTCTTGCAAAGCAAGGACTTCGGTTGTGGCTGCCTGAAGTGAGCACGACTCTTCCGTCCTGGTTCCGTCCTGGCTCTCCTCCATGTGCCGCTTCTGAGCCATGGGCTTAGCACAGTATATGGCCCAACGACCCTTAGTTGCTGTGTTAACTGTAGGAGCTACGGTGGCTCAAGTGGTTTAGATGCTGAACTGCAGGCTGTGGAAGGTCAGTAGCTCAGCAGTTCAAGACCCGAGTGCCACATGACAGAGTGAGCTCCCGTCTCTAGTTCCAGCTCCTGCCAACCTAGCAGTTCGAAAGCAAGAAATTGCAAGTAGATAAATAGGTACCACTTTGGTGGGAAGGTAACAGCATTCCGTGCACCTTAGTGTTTAGTCATGCTAACCACATGACCACGGAAACATCTTCGGACAGTGCTGGCTCTTCGGCTTTGAAACGGAGATGAGCACTGCAACCCTAGAGTCAGATTTGACTGGCTTTCGAGCAAGGGAACCTTTACCTTTAACTGTAGAATCTTTTGCTTTTATGGCTGTTGCTGCTTTTAACTGTATTTTATTACTGCCATTGTACCTCTGGGCAGAACAATGGGACAGTAATGGTTAAATAATAACATGACTTAAGTCTTGGTCTGGATAGCTCGATTGCATCAAATCTTGGAAGCTAAGCAGGGCTGGCCCTGGCTAGTATTCGGATGGGAGACCAACAAGGAAGTGCAAGGTTGCTGTGCAGAGGCAGGCGATGGCCAACCACCCCTGAGCATCTCTTGCCTTGAAAACCCTGCAGGGCGCCATAAGTCAGCCATAGGGGTGTGCAAAAAAAAAAAAATTCGGTAAAATTCGGATTTGGGCATATTGGACCTGAATTTTTTCGGTATTCTCGAAAAAACCCGAATACCTATACCGGTAAAGCATTGAAATCCGAAAATTTTTGGGATTCCCGAAAAATTCGGGTCCATTATATCCAATGGGGCCATTGACTTCAATGGCAAAATTTTCTGGAAAGTTTGCAGGGGGCTGGAGAGGGGGGGGGGTTGAGGTAGATACTCCAAATTTGGACTGTAGCTGCTGGAGCCTCTCCCCAAAAGACCCCCCAAGTTTTGAAAAGATTGGACCAGGGGGTCCAATTCTAGGGGCATCCAAAGAGGGTGCCCCCAGTTCGCCATTGTTTCCTATGGGAATGGATCAGGCAAGCAGATTCTCCCTGTAAAAAAAACCTGAGAGGTGTGGTGGTGGTGTGAGGGGGCATGTTTGCCAAGCCAGCAGCAGACCATGTGCAATCACCACCCCACCAACCCCAGGTCTCTCCCAAACCAACCCTAAGGAAGAATAAAATAAAGAGAAAAGAAATTAAATTTAAAAGTGCCCTAATAAATCAAACCAGTCTGAAGTCTTCTGAGGTATTGATCCGAGGTCCACGAAGAGCAGGGAGGAAAGCAGGGCAGACTCAGGAGCAGGGGCAGCAGAAGCCAGCCAGCCACAATCTCCAACAGCCAAGGCAGGCAGCTCTCTCTCACCAGCCAACAGGATCCAGGAACACAGCAATGAGAGTCAGCCCAGAGACTGGCTCCTTTTATGCTCTCTGAGCATACACAGAAGGATTTCAAAAAGGAAAAACCTTCTGTGATTGGCCAGAGAGCAGATGCCAGAACCCTATTGGCCACCACAGTGCTCCTTCCCTGGGAAAGGAGCAAACTGGTGGTTGGGCTGCAGGCAGCAACAACAGCCTTGCAAACTTGCAAACTGCAATGCATTTTGCAAATGCATTGCAGTGATTGGCTGTCTGGAGCCTCCTTTCCCCCCTCCTGGAAACAGGAGGAAAAGGCAGGAAAGAGGGGGAAATGGCGGGAAAAGGAATTCCCGGGCCCTTTAACAGTTTAAAACCCCCACAACGCCGTTTTTCGGCAATGCCGAAAAATGCCGGAAAAATCCCGAATTTTCCGGGATTTTTTTTTTGGAATTCGAAGATTACAGTGAATAGCCTGTCCGGGATCCCGAAAGCCGAAAAAACCCGAAAATGCTTTTTTTCGGGGTTTTTTCCGTTTTGGGATTCCCGAATGCACACCCCTAGTCAGCCATGTGACTTGACTGCACTTCCCACCGCCAATGTGACCAAGACTCTTTGGTGCTGTTAAACACCAGCAGTAAAGGTAAAGGTTTCCCGTGCTCGAAAGCCAGTCAGATCCGACTCTGGGGGGCGGTGTTCATCTCCGTTTCCAAACGGAAGAGCCAGCACTGTCCGAAGATGCTTTCGTGGTCATGTGGCCGGCATGACTAGACACCTAGGTGCACAAAATGCTGTTACCTTCCCACCGAAGCAGCACCTGTTTATCTACTTGTAGTTTCTTGCTTTCAGACTCCTAGGTTGGCAGGAGCTGGGGCCAGAGACGGGAGCTCACTCCGTCACGCGGCACTTGGTTCTCAAACTGCTGAGCTACCGACCTTCCGGTTTGCAGTTCAGCATCTTAACCACTGAATCACCACAGCCCCATAAACACCAGCAGGGACCACACTATTTCTCATCAACAAGTTCTCCAAAGTTTGCAAAAAGAAAAAGAAAAGAAAGAAATTCATTCAGCAGAAATAACTGGGCAAATGGAACGTGCCCAAATGGACACAACTCGATCTCCTATCACTGGATTTCTCCCCTTTGTAGGTGGGAGGCGGTCCCCAGGAGGGGAATTAGATCAGAGGGGGAGAGTCTCACTGTCCGTCCGTCCCCTTTCTGTCTCTCCAGAAGAGTATTCCTCCTTCACCAATAACTTGGCCACCATCCGGATGACTACCACCACCAGCAGCAGCAGCGAAAGCCTGTCCAGAGCGGTCGGGATCGGCAGCGAGGGCTCCGTGGAGAGCAACGAGGTGGGCTGTTAACGTCGCTGTTAAAAAGGAACGGGGGCTCACTGGTCCAAACGTGTGCATTTCTGGACCCAGATTTAACTGCTGGCAACTAGAAAAGACGAGTCCAGTAGCACCTTAGAGACTAACAAAATTAGTGGCAAGGTGTATGAGCTTTTGTGAGTCACGGCTCACTTATAGAATCACAGAGTTGGAAGGGACCTCCGAGGTCATCTAGTCCAACCCCCTGCACAATGCAGGAAATTGACAAATACCTCCCCCTACACACACACACACCCAGTGATCCCTGCTCTGTGCCTAGAAGAGGGTAAAAAAAAAATCCTCCAGGATCCCCAGCCGAACCTGCCTGGAGAGCAATTGCTTCCTGACCCCAAAGCGGCTATTGGCATTTCCCTGGGCATGTAAGAAAGGGCCATGAGAACTAAGCACTGAGGCAACCCTTCTTGCCCTCCCTCTCATGACCTGCCTAAGTTCACAGAATCTGCATTGCTGTCAGGTGGCCATCTAGCCTCGGTTTGAAAACCTCCAAAGGAGGAGAGCCCACCATCTCCCGAGGAAGCCTGTTCCACTGAGGAAGCGCTCCAACTGTCAGAGAGTTCTTCCTAATGTTTTTCTGAAAACTCTTGACTTAATTTCAACCTGTTGGTTCTGGCTCCACCTTCTGGGGCAACAGAAAACAACTCTGCACCATCATCTATGTGACAGCCCTCCGAGTACTAGAAGATGGTTATCATACCACCTCTCTGTCGTCTCCCCTCAAGGCTAAACATACCCAGCTCCTTCAACCTGTCCTCGTAGGACTTGGTCTCCAGATCACAAAAGATCATAAGTAAAGGTTCCTTGCTTGAAAGCCAGTTGAACCTGACTGTAGGGTTGTGATGCTCATCTCTGTTTCAAAACCAAAGAGCCAGCACTGTCCAAAGACGTTTCCGTGGTCATGTGGCCGGCATGACTAAACACCAAGGCGCACGGAATGCTGTTACCTTCCCACCGAAGTGGTACCTATTTATCTACTTGCAATTTCTTGCTTTCGAACTGCTAGGTTGGCAGGAGCTGGAACTAGAGACGGGAGCTCACTCCGTCATGCGGCACACTTGGGTCTTGAACTGCTGAACTACTGACCTTCCACAGCCTGCAGTTCAGCGTCTTAGCCACTTGAGCCACCACAGCTCCTCAAAAGATCATACCTTGCCACTAATTTTGTCAGCTTTTATGGTGCTGCTGGACTCTTGCTCTTTTCTCCTGCTAACACGGCTCCCCATCTGGATCTTGCTGGCAACTGGCGTTTCTCTGGTTAGTCGAGTCGCCGGATTATATATGAATGAATTTATGAATTTATTATTACAGCACATAGCCAGCAGTATAAAACCATACCTACAAATATTTACCATATAAATAAATTACAACGTCAAGGATGGAAAATCTATTAAGATAAAAACAAGGTTAATAAAAGATAAAATTGTACAAACATTTTGATCGGTAAAACCAAGGTACGGTATCGTGTTGGACAGAATTAGATCTTTAAAAGGGTAAAATAGCGATAATAAAAGATCAATAAAATTAGAATCGGACAATCCTAGCCCAAATGGCTACCTGGACGCTGATGAGCTTTTACAACCAAAAGACAACCAATTTCGCTATCTGATGCAGCGCTGTATATTCAAAAGTAGAAAACAATTTCTCTATCTTGTCCTGATCTGAGGGGCCAACCAAGAGAGGGTCAAGGCCGGATTATATATCATACGTGGCTTAGAACTTGTGGCTGAGAAACCACCCAGGTGGGCTTTGGGGAAGCTGAGATCCCTTGGGCTGCTGTTCCACCCAAAAAGAAACGTTGACTCCACCTCCTTGCTTATGGTGGAGAGACAAAAAGGTCTTAGGTAAGAGGGGCTCTGCCAGTGTTAGGAAACCAGAAGAGCCTCGGTTCCCTGTTCAGCCATTAAACACAGCTTTTAAAATGGTTGCTTATTGCAACTTTGTGTTTCGAACGCAGCTTAAACCTTCCGCACGTTGCTCCGCTGCCTTCCCACGCCTGCCGTCCTGAGTCAAACTGATCTGAAGGAAGTGTGATGAAAACATGAAGGGAACCGGCTCTGAACCTCACCTGGTGGCCTTCAGCCTCTCGCGGTCTCTCAACCTAACTTGCCTCACAGCGTTGCTGTGATCCCCCACGGCAGCTGGATGGCAGAAAAAACCCACCTCTGGGGACTTGTTCACATGTGCAGGTTACCGCTTGATACTGTGAAGTTAGAGTCCAGAGCGGCACCTTTGAGACCAACAAAGTTTAGTTCTGGGTATAAGCTTTCGTGTGCAGGCACACTCCTTCAGATACATTGAAACATTTGAGGAAGTGTGCGTGCCCACGAAAGCTGATGCCCCAAATTAAACTTTGTTGGTCTTAAAGGTGCCATTGGACTCTAACTTTGTTCTCTTGCTTCAGACCAACACGGCTACCCACCTGAATCTATCTGAAGAAGTATAGGTCTTAAAGATGGCACTGGACTCAAACTTTGTTCTGTTGCTGTAAGCCAGGCTGAATTAACAAAATGAGATGCAAGAGGAAGGGTAATAAATGTTTACTCCAAAACGCATTGCATCCTTTATCTCAGCGACCTTTTTAACTGCCCTGTAAGTTAAAGGTAAAGGTTTCCCTTGCTCGAAAGCCAGTCGAAGCCGAATCTAGGGGGCGGTGCTCATCTCCGTTTCCAAGCCGAAGAGCCAGCGCTGTCCGAAGACATTTCCGTGGTCATGTGGTCGGCATTACTAAATGCTGAGGCACACAGAACGCTGTTACCTTTCCACTGAAGTGGTACCTATTTACCTACTTGTAATTTCTTGCTTTCGAACTGCTAGGTTGGCAGGAGCTGGGGCCAATTCCCATGTTACAGCGGTCTGGTTGCAGTGGCGAGAATTTCCTAAGTCCCTCTAGTCAGTTTTTGGTTTAAGGTGAAATTTTAACTAGAGGACTTCTCAGCCGCAGCTCTTTACCGGAGGTGATGGTGCCTTTTTCATTGGCCCAGCTAGTCTTTTCAGGAGTTGGAAGTGCACTTGCTAGTTACAGAGCTCCCTTTCAAGAGCTGGCAGCCAGCCAGCCCTGACCTGGATAGCCCAGGCAAGCCCGATCTCATCCGATCTCGGAAGCTGAGCAGGGCCGACCCTGGCAAGTACTTGGATGGGAGACCTCCTTGGGATACCAGGGCTGGGATGCAGAAGCAGGTAATATCGAAGCCACCTCTCTGAAATGTCCAGGCCCTACTGGGGGTTGCCAGAGGTTACCGTGATTTCCAGGCTTGCAAGCACATACACACACACACACAAGATATTCACCAAAAAAAAAAAGAGTTGGGTGTCCAGCCCACCAGTACCAGATGTGTGCTCACCAAGCTGATGTTAACCTGGTAACCTTGTCCCAAGAAACAGCATTCCTCCCCACTTCCAAACATTGCTTTCACTTGATATCCCATTCTTGGGGAAATGAAAAGAGAGAAGAGATTGGATTTATACCCCACCCTTCACTACCCGAAGGAGTCTAAGAGTGGCTTACAATCTCCTTTCCCTTCCCCTCCCCACAACAGACACCCTGGGAGTGTAGGTGGGGCTGAGAGAGCTCTTTCAACGACTGCTCCTGAGAGAACAGCTCCGAGAGAACTTGTGACTGACCCAAGGTCAGTCAGCTGGCTTCATGTGGAGGAGTGGGGAATCAACCCCGGTTCTCCCAGATTTAAAGTCCACGCTCCTAACCACTTCGCCAAACTGGTATGTATGAAGTGTGCCTTGACTCACAACAGCTGATCCCCTGGGAAATCTGGTTGATCTCTAAGGCACTACCGGATCAGAATGTTGTTATGGGCCTTTCGTTTGCACACTGCCGTATTCCCGTTCCTCCGAGCAATGCCGCCTTTTTGTATTTCGCAGGATTCTGACCACGCAGCAAAGCTCCCCCAGCGGAAACACGCAAAGAGCTCCTCAAGGGCAAAGAACCACGACAGTGACGGCCGTGGGTCTCACAGGTCCAGGGCGCTGAGCCAGCACGGCGTGGCCCCAAAGCCCGAGGCACCATCTTACACAGGACCCCAGGTAACTGCAGTGGGATGGGTGGACCACTAGCCCAGAAGAGGAGCTGGAGGCCAGCATATGAGCGCAAGACACCGCGCTGTTAGAAGCATGTAGCAGCCGCAGAGCGAGGCGCAAGAGGAGGGCCGTGGAGACTGGGGAAGCAGTGAAGTGCGTCTCTCGCAAGGAGCAGCGGCCGCCGAGTATCTTTGCTGCTCAGGCTGGGGGATGAGCTTGACCTGGGCTGCTTTTATAGGGGTGAGGCAGTACCATGTGATCCGCTTCCAGCCTATGGCTGTTGAGAGGCTCGCATGACAATACACGGGCCGAACCCTCGCTTGGTCCCGAGTTCAGGATCTGCTGCGGGTTGCTTACGAGTGCTGAGAATTTCGGTTACTTGGAAAAGTGCCTTTTCCCCCCTCCCCAAAAGGGTTGCTGCGGGCCAGCCTAGGCGTGGCTGGAACCTTAATTTTTGACAGTGGATGAAGCACAAGGGGGAGGGGGGCTAAACCCCGCCCCTCCTCATCTGCCCGAGCTCCCGATGCTCTATTGCACAGAGTGGTTGATCCCCAGGCCAGGCTGGCAGAAGAATGCTGCCGGTAACAGAATGCAGTAGAGAAGGGCTGGGTGTGGGGGGATAGGGCTTAGTTCCACTCCCCCACGTGCTCTGGTTTTCCATACAGCAAATTAAAATAGACCCACGGTCCACCCCTGCTTGACGCAGGGCTGAGCTGACATGCAAATAACCCCCCTCGCCAATGTTCCCTCTAAGCAAAAATTCTACTTTGTGAGCTGCTGGCATTAAAGCTGTGAGCGAGCGATTTGGCTGCTGCATAAATTAGTTTGCTCTGGAGCCACCCTCCCTGAGCTAAGACCAAAATCTGTGAGCTGGAGGCTAAAAATCTGTGAGCTAGCTCACACTGACTCAGCTTAGAGGGAATACTGCCCCTCGCACTGCATAACCCCTCCCATCATCTCAAGCCGGTCGTAGCAGAGTCAACGCCAAAACAATAGAGAATCCCCAGCAACCTGAAGTCCATTTATTGTGGACTGAATTCCACGAATTAGTTCCTTGCTGAGTGGAGAATTTTGACACAGGCTTGCTACTCGAAAGGCACTGGGGCACGATGGTTTTGTGTGTGTAGTTCAACCAGGGTGGTCTCTAGAAGAAGAAGAGTTGGATTTATACCCCAGCCTTCACTCAGGTGTCTCAGAGCGGCTTACAATCTCCTTCCCTTACCCTCCCCACAGCAGACACCTTGTGAGGTATGTGGGGCCAAGAGAGATCTGAGAGAACTGTGACTGGCCCAAGGTCACCCAGCAGCCCTCATGTATCTCAAAGTGGCTTACAATTGCCTTGCCTTCCTCTCCTCACAACAGACACCCTGTGAGGTCAGTGGGGCTGAGAGCGCTCTGAGAGTACTGTGACTGACCCAGGGTCACCCAGCTGGCTGCATGTGGAGGAATGGGGAATCAAACCCCAGTTCTCCAGATTAGAGTCCGCTGCTCTTAACCACTACACCACACTGGCTCTCTACCTTCAGCCTTCTACCAGCAGAATGAACCCAGGCGGCTTTCTCAATGCACTTCACTGACATATAAGACATCAGGGAAACATGTTAAAAAACAAAGGATAAACAACTTGTCCCCTTTAAAACTATACCCCTGCTAAGATGGCAGAGTGCATAGAAAGAAGTGGTTAACCATGTGGGTCCCAAAGTAAAATCCAAAAAAAGAAATCAAAACATAGTTCCCATAATACGTCTTATTAGAACGTGCCATGTCAGTTCATAACTAAGTCGCTTCTCCATTTAATGCAAAGGGAACAATTAGTGGTGGAGGAAACCTTTGGGAATGCAACCAAGTTTTTTGTTAAAAAAAAAAAGGAACAGGAGAGCCAGTTTGGTGTTGTAGTTAGGAGCACACACTCTAATCTGGGAGAACCGGGTTTGATTCCCCACTCTGCCACATGCAGCTGCTGGTGTGACTTTGGGTCAGTCACAAGTTCTCTCGGAGCTGTTCTCTCAAGGGTAGTCCTCGAAAAAGCTCTCTCAGTCCCACCAGCTCACAGGGTGTCTGTTGTGGGGAGGGGAAGGGAAAGGAGATTGTAAGCTGCTCTGAGGCCCCCAAGTGAAGGGTGGGGTATAAATCCAATCTCTTCTTCCTCTAGACAGTAGGGTACGGAATGGGGGAAATGGCTGCTCTTCCAGTGAGAGGGGCCTTTGAAATGGAGCTTTGTAGGTCAAGTGAACTGGTGGCTGCATGTTGCCTTCTCCTGGTAAACAGCTGCCGTCCTCAGAGGTGCTCTGTTAGTAGTGGCCAGGCTTGCCACTGGCACAAAGCACTGACATCCTCATCAGTACGTGCCCTCAGCTGCACTAATGGGTAGTTTTGGGCACGACACTTCTGAGCCTGCTAACGTCTCCAGCCTAACCCGAACTCCCTTGGCGCTCTGCCGCTTGCTAGTCACTCCCCCAGCAATCCTGTTTGGGTGCTGCAGAACCCGGCACGACCCTCCTTGTGTTGGAGACGCTGCCGTGGGAGAGAGCCTGAGCTGCTGGGAAACCGATGGCGATGCAGCTTTGTGTCAAGCCAGGCCCTCCTTCCTGAACCCCCCACACATGTGTTCTTTCTCTCCGCTTGCCCTGCCCGGGCGCCAGGACCTCGCCACCTTCTTGGAGCAGATCGGCTGCCTGAAGTACCTGCAGGTGTTTGAGGAGCAGGACGTCGACCTTCGCATTTTCCTGACGCTGACGGAGAGCGACTTGAAGGAGATCGGCATCACGTGAGTCGGCTGCACCGCTCGCCCCCGCAAACCGGAAGGCGGCTTTGGTGGCTGGATCGCCTCTAATCTGGGTTGCTGTCGATCAGATATCTGTCGATCTGCCTGCCCCCTCAGATCACACCCACGTGACAGCTTCTGGGGCTCTTGGTTGTGGTGTGCTCACATACAAGACGAAATTTGTTTTCCATGTGTGTGGTTTAGCCTGGAGATCCTACGATTGTCTGGCAGCCAGAAGTTCTAGCTCTTCAGTGTTACCCATGGTGTAGCACGAGGAGGCAAGCTATTGCACCCCACAAGACGAAATATTCCTGGGGAACACGTGCCGCCCCCTATCCTGGGATACTTCTGTGCCTCCGGAACCTTTTGCAGGTTGTAGTACAGCTTTCTCCAGGGTGATGCTTGTGGGCACCATGGAGCCTGCCAGTACTTAGCCTGGCGCCCACCAAGCATTTCACAAAGCAGACGGGACCATCGAGAGGCAGGGCTTGGCACTGGCTCCCTTCAATGGAATGAAAGGGTTTTCCATGGCTGCATTAACAGGCAGTCAAAGGAGGACCAGGAAGACTGAACAGCACCCGGGCTTTCCTTAGTCAGTGTGTGGTTCTGTTCCCCCTTCGGGCTTTCATGCTTGCCAGGAAGCACGGGGGGGAAGATTCCATTTGGCTCCACCTCTTGCAGCAGCCATTTTGCATTTGGCTCCGCCTCTTGCAGCAGCCATTTTACATTTGGCTCCTCCTCGTGTGGCAGCCATTTTGGGGTGGTGCTCACCACCCCCTCTCAAAATTCCAGAGGTGCCCACGAGCTTGCTTTATTTATTTAATTATTTATTTATTTTTTCAGAATTTTTATCCCGCCCTCCCCAAAGCAGGCCCAGGGCAGATCACAACAAAACAAGAGTCGGAGACTCGTTAAGAATAAGATTACATGACATTAAAACAATTAAAACAGTAAAATTCCAAAGATAGCGGCAATTACATAAAAAACCTGTTCGGGCCATGTAGATGAAGAAGAAGGAGAGATTGGATTTATACCCCACCCTTCACTACCCAAAGAAGTCTCAGAGCGGCTTACAAACTCCTTTGCCTTCCTCTCTCCACAACAGACACCCTGTGAGGCAGATGGGGCTGAGAGAGCTCTCTTGAGAACGGCTCCTGAGAGAATAGCTCTGAGAGAACTTGTGACTGACCCAAGGTCACACCAGCAGCTGTATGTGGAGGAGTGGGGAATCAAACCTGGTTCTCCCAGATTAGAGTCCATGCTCCTAACCACTACAGCAAACTGGCTCTCAAACCAGATGAAACCAATGGGTACTTCAGTAGATTGGGAACTAGATAACACCCCTGTTATCTTATGTATATATAAATGAAGCAAAAATGTATGTAAATGTACATCTTAACACGGCGATGCAGTCTTTGAGACACAGTCTTTGTGTTGTGTTAAAGTATGCTGAATACGGACCTGTCTGTAGCTCCCAGTGCGTGTGGGCATAACACAGGCAAGCCTTGGCAGAGGAACGGACGTGTCTTGACAAAGTGGCGCTTGCAAACTGTTGCCCTCCGCCCTCAGTTTGGTGTAGCGGTTAAGTGCACAGACTTTAATCTGGGAGAACTGGGTTTGATTCCCCACTCCTCCACTTGCAGCTGCTGGATGACCTTGGGCAAGCCATAGTTCTGTCAAAGCTGTTCTCTCACGAGCAGTTTCTGTCAGAGCTCTCTCAGCCCCGCCTACCTCCCAGGGTGTCCGTTGTAGGGAGGGAAAGGGAAAGGAGATTGTAAGCCGCTCTGAGACTCCAAGTGAAGTGCAGGGTATAAATCCAATCTCTTCTTCCTCTCTTCTTCTTCAAAAGCAAAATCAGAAAGAAATGAGACAGCAGACTGGGCTAACCCATTGCTGCCGCTGTTCTTCCTCCAGCCTCTTTGGACCGAAGAGGAAGATGACCTCCGCCATCGCTCGATGGCACAGCAGCGCCCGACCTCCCAGCGACGCCCTCGAGCTGGCCTACGCGGACCGCCTGGAGGCGGAGATGCAAGAGCTGGCCATCCAGCTGCACAAGGTGAGCCTTCAGCCAGGCCTCCCGCCGTCGCCTTGTCAGGCCGGTGCAGGGTGCCCAGAGAGGAGGCGACCGAGAGGGGATACAAGAACCATCTTCGCATACTTGGAGGGCTGCCCCAGAGAGGATGGTGCGGAGTTGTTTTCTGTTGCCCCAGAAGGTTGGACCAGAACCAACGGGTTGAAATGAAATCCGAAGAGTTTTCGGCTAAACATTAGGAAGAACTTCCTGACAGTCGGAGCGCTTCCTCAGTGGAACAGGCTTCCTGGGGAGGTGGTGGGCTCTCCTCCTTTGGAGGTTTTCAAACAGAGGCTCGACAGCCATCTGACAGCCATGCTGATTGTGTGAATTTAGGTAGATCATGAGAGGGAGGGCAGGAAGGGATGCATCAGTGCTTAGTTCTTATGGCCCTTTCTTAACACACCCAGGGAAATGCTGATCGCCACATTGGAATCAGGCAGCAATTTTTCTCCAGGCCAGGGATCCTGGAGGGTTTTTTGTCATCTTCTGGGTATGGAATGGGTCACTGGGTGTGTATTTATGTATTTCCTGCATTGTGCAAGGGTTGGACTAGATGACCCGGGGGAGCCAGTTTGGTGTAGTGGTTAAGTGTGCAGATCCTAATCTGGGAGAACCAGGCTTGATTCCCCACTCCTCCACTTGAAGCTATTGGATGACCTTGGGCAAACCATAGTTCTGTCAGAGCTGTCCTTGAAAGGGTAGTTCCCTCAGAGCTCTCTCAGCCCCACCTACCTCCCAGGGTGTCTGTTGTGGGGAGGGGAAGGGAAAGGAGTTTGTAAGCCTCTTTGAGACTTCAAGTGAAGGGCAGGATATAACTCCAATCTCCTCCTTCTCCTCCTCCTCTTCGTCTTTTCTGTTATGGCGGGGGGAGATACAGAGATGGAAGTTAGGAGACATTGGGCCTTCGGAGAAAGGGGATCCTTTGGTGGGACAGCCGAGCTGGGTGAGGGTGTCCTTCCTCTTGGGTCCTCAAGTGAAAGACAAGATCAGCCTTGTGGTTCTCGGGCAGGACCGTCTTGCCGCTGACTCCCGCCCATCCCTTGCAGAGGTGCGAGGAGGCCGAAGCGCTGAAGGGCCAGGTGTCCCAGGAGCAGGAGCTGCGTGCCGTGGCCGAGAGCTGCCTGATGGAGCGGGAGGTGGCCTGGAGCGAGGCCCAGGCCAAGCTGCGGGAGGTGCAGGCCGCCGCCAGGAACGCCGGGGTCCTGCTGGAGCAGATGCGGTGAGCCCTTCCCTCCCTTCGGCCTCCTTTCCCTGTGTCCCTTTCCCCACCAGCTCCTTCCTTGCCCCTCCTTCTGTGGGGAGAGGGGAAGCTGGTGCCTGGGAAAACGAGGCCGCGCTTACCGGTAACCGTTGTTCATCGAGTGGTCTTCCGTGCAGGCACGTGTGAGGACTGCGCAGTCACTGGCCAGCCACAGAAAAGATTTCCAAGCTTTCTGATAGAGTAGGAGCACCCCTCCGTCCCTCTGGCACTTTCCCGCCAAAACGCTTCTGTGACCAGGAGATCTTCGTCGTGGTCTCTGTGCAGTCCCACACATGCGCACGACCTCGTTCGGAGAAACTTCTAGAGCTTTTCCTCAGAAGAGCTTTTGGCGGGCTCTCCCCCTGCTCTGGGGGAGGAGACATGCACTGCGCATGCCCAGAGCGGGAGAGAGAGCCGCCTCCCACTCAGTTCTTCTTTGACCGCCTTCGTGTTCACACCTCGTTCCTGTCGTTCCTCCATTTACCTCAGCTGAGTATATCTTTCTTCGCTTTCGCTTTATTTTTCCATCTGTTTCTTTCTCTTCTAAAAAATATTTTAAAAAAAAAAAATCTTTGTCTATCTCTCTTTCCCCCCCTCTCCTTTCTTTGGAGGGTGGGTGGGGATTTTTGTATGGGAAAGACTCAATTCTTTAAGGTCTGTCGTCGTTGCCCTGCTAAAATTCCATCCAACGACGGGCACGACCTTTGCTTAGTTTGTTTGGGTGAGGCCCATAAAGTAGATTCTTGCCCTCATTGCGCGAGTTTCACTCATCAGGCTCGCCGTAATCGAGAGGCTAGGCTCAAAGCTCTTCTTGTTGAATCGGCTCTGCGTCCCACAATGTCTTCGGGAGCTTCCCAGGTCTCGGTAGCCAAAAAATCGGACACCTCCTCAAAGGCACCGATACAGAAACCTAAGCGGGCTGAAGATAAGACCCCTTCGAGGTTGAAGGCCACGCCCTCTGCTTCGGTTTCGAAAGTGGACCCCATCGTCGTGACTGGGTTGTCGACGTCGATGCCGGCCCTTGCCTCTACATCTCATAAGTCTGCGGCTCGACAACAGACTCCGCAGCACCCCCACTCGTCACCTACGGGGATGATACCGTTGGGCCAGTTGACCAGATTGCCTCCGCACCTGTCTCCGCGAACAGGCTCCCGGTCTCCACGGAGGCGCTCCACTACCCCGATCCACACTTTGGACGAGGGTCTGGTTGTGCACCGCCATGCTCGGTCCCGATCTCGACTTGGTCGTCGATGCCTGATCCGTAGGCAATCCCCGTCATCGTCTGATTCCGCCTCTGACCACCAATGCTGGTCCTGCGAAGACCGTCGGGAGCGTCCGGATGCGGCCTATTATTATTCGAGGTCTCCGACACCGGAGAGACACCGCTATGACCAAATCCGGCATTCGGAACGCGGAGATCAGGCCCACGCCCCTGACCGCCCTCGGCGCTCGGCATCTGTGGCCTCGGCTCATTCTGCCTCTCGGGAACAGCCTTCTGATCTTCCCAGAAATCGGGACGCCCCACGGAGTTCCCCAATGGAACCTCGACACCGTCCTGCCGTCGACCATCCGGTCGTCGACCTTGTCCAGCCCCGATCCTCCTCTCCTATGTCGATCTCTGATGGGTCGGATTCGGCGGAGTTCGATCCAGAGGTCTCTCGAATCGAGGACGAGCACCGACGCTCGGGGTCGATTTCCCCTACGGAAGGCCCTAAGGCATTTTTGGAGCTCGTTACCAGGATGGCGACTGCCCTCCAAGTTCAGGGCTTTACGGAGTCCCCAGCAGTGACCGACGTCGTTCACCGATTGGTCCAGGCTGATCTTCCTCCGTCTCCCGTCTTGCCTTTGCTGCCTGTCCACCTTTCTATGTTGAAAGAGTCATGGGAACACCCGGCTTCGATCCCTCCGGTTTCGAGGCTCTATGATGGGTTGTACAGGATCCAGGATGCTCCTGGCAAATTCCTCCTTTCTCAGCCACCACCGAACTCCATGGTGGTTCACTCTTCTTCGAAATCGAGGCAGCCTGCTCGCCAGTCCACGCCCCCTGACCGTGAGGGTCGTAAACTGGATCTTCTGGCCAAGAAGATGTACTCTCTGGCCTCCATGAATCTCCGGGTCGATACTTATCTGTCGTATTTATCTGCTTACGCATTCAACGTTGCCAATGCAATTCGCCCTGTCCTGGAGTTTGTTCCAGAAGAGCACCGTCCCACTCTCTCGGCTGCCTTGTCTGAGGTTTGTGCCATATCAAAGCAACAAATCAATTCCGTTCGTCATGCAGTCAGCTGCTCCTCTAAACTCCTGGTGTCTTCTGTCGCTCTCTGGCGTCATGCCTGGCTCCGGGGCACCTCCCTGCAATCGGACGTCAAGTTCTGTGTAGAAGACCTCCCCTTTGACGGAAACGGCCTCTTCCACTCCACCACCGACGAAGTGTTGAAGGCTGTTGATGAGAGTCGTAAGCAGGCCCGAAACCTTGGAGTCTCGGCTGCACCTTACTGTCCCAGAAACCGTTCCTGGAAACCTTCCGGCTCCAGGCGATACCTATCTCCGGCACCTCACTCCCAATGGAGGAGGAAACCGTACGACTCCCGTCCTCCTTCCAAACACCGTTCCCAACCCACCAAAAAGCCGCCGCAGCCTAAGCAGTCTGTTTGACTGTCCCCACCGTCTCTCTCCAATGTCGTTCACTCCTTCCGTCCGTACCCGCCTCTTCCCCTTTCTACCAGCCTGGGAAGAAATTTCAACCGACTCTTGGGTCCTCACCATCCTGCGGGTCGGGTACGCCATAGAGTTCGTTTCGCCTCCGATCCTCCCACACTTTGTCGTCACGCCTCCAGACCCCCTCCTCGATCTCGAGGTTTCTGCTCTCCTTGCCAAGGGGGCCATCGAGGTCGTCCCGGAGGCGCAACGAACTCTCGGCTTCTACTCGAAGTATTTCCTGGTCCCCAAGAGGGACGGCGGCTTCAGACCAATTATGGACCTTCGGGATCTCAACCGTTACATTCGGTATCAAAAATTCAGAATGGTCACTCTGCAGTCGATCCTTCCTCTCCTTCCGCGGGCAGCGTGGCTCGCGTCAGTCGATCTTCAAGACGCATACTTCCATGTCACGATCCGTCCCCAACATCGGCGGTTTCTCCGCTTCGCCGTTGGAGATGCCCACTACTAGTACAGGGTGCTTCCCTTCGGCCTTTCTACAGCTCCACGGGTGTTCACCAAGCTGATGGCTGTGGTGGTAGCCGAACTCCACCGATGGGGAGTCACTCTTTATCCTTACATCGACGACTGGCTTCTCGTAGCTCCAACGCCAACTCAGTTGCTCCACGACACTCGGGAGACTCTCTCCCTCCTCCGTGCTCTTGGCCTTTGCGTCAACCACGCCAAGTCCTCCCTTCAGCCCCTCCAAATCCTTCGATTCCTCGGGGCTCGACTCGACACCAACCTCGAAGCGGCTTTCCTTCCGGAGTCCAGGGCTTCCGACATTCGGGCGATGGTGTCCGCCTTTCAGACGTGTCCCCAACAATCCGCCCGTTCGGTCATGAGGCTTCTGGGTCACTTTGCCTCTACGGTGTTCGTTGTCCGCAACGCCCGGTTGCAGATGCGGCCGCTTCAGCTCTGGCTCCTACGAGCCTTCGATCCGCTCCGGAGGCCTTGGCACACGATTCTGTCGATCCCACAAACCGTCCTCGCCTCCCTCGAGTGGTGGGCTCAACCTGTCCACCTCCTGTCCAGGATGCCATTTCGTCCTCCTCCTCCCGACTTGTTGTTGACCACGGAACGCTTACTGTTTAAGGGTCTTGGTCTGCTCGAGAGGCAGCTCGCCACATAAATTACCTGGAGTTGCAAGCAATTTACCTGGCCCTCCGGTCTTTTCTTCCGACCCTCCGAGGCCGTGTCGTCCAAGTGGCTTCCGACAGCACCACGGCTGTTTATTATGTCAACAAACAGGGCAGCACTGCCTCTGTTCGTCTCTGCACCTTGGCGATAGACCTCTGGTCCTGGTGCCTCCGCCACTCCATCACGCTCTCGGCGATTCATATTCCCGGGGATCAGAATGTCGATGTGGACCGGTTGAGTCGTTCTGCCTCATCGGACAACGAATGGTCCATTCCCCTCCGGTATCTTCGGCCTCTGTTTCGGGAGTTCGGTCACCCATCTGTCGACGGCTTCGCGTCCGTCGACAATGCTCGATGTCGCCTGTTTTTCAGCAGGGGTCCCCCGTCTGCTCGGTCGCTCAGGGGTGCCTTTCTCCACAAATGGAACGGAACCCTGTTTTATCTGTTTCCTCCGTTCCCTCTCATCTCTCGAGTCGTGCAGAAGATTCGTGCAGACCGCACCTCCTGCATTCTGATTACTCCGTGGTGGCCACGCCAGGTCTGGTTCCCGCACCTGCTTCAACTCTCCTGTCGATCCTTCCGCCCCCTCCCTGTCGTCCCAGATCTCCTTTCTCGGGCCCGAGGGAGAATCATCCATCCCAATCCGGGATTTTTCAAATTAACGGCCTGGAAGATCCAGCCCTAGACTTCCCGCCTCAGGTCTCTGAGATCCTCCTGAATGCTAGGAAGCCTTCTACTCGACGTTCCTATCGGTTCAAGTGGAACAGATTCCAATCCTATGCTACTGATCACTCCTTCGATCCAATTCGATCATCTCTCCGTGAGATCTTCGCCTACATTGTGCATTTGAAGGATGCGGGCCTGGCATACTCGTCCTTGAGGGTTCATTTGGCGGCGATCTCCGCCTACCACCCCCTCATCCAAGGCTCGTCAGTGTTCTCCCACCATCTCACCAAGACGTTCCTCAAGGGTCTTCTTCGCATGTGCCCGCCTAGGAAACCGTTGGTGCCTTCCTGGAACTTGTCTCTAGTCCTTTCTCAGCTCATGGCTAAACCGTTCGAGCCGATGGCTACCGCCGACCTCAGGTTAGTGTCCTGGAAGACGGCCTTTCTCTTAGCCATTACCACTGCACGCAGAGTAGGGGAACTAGCTGCCTTTAGGGCCGATCCCCCCTATACCGTTTTTCATAGGGAGAAGGTGGTCCTTAGAACAGATCCTTCCTTCCTCCCTAAAGTCATCTCTGCCTTTCACCTCTCTCAGTCGTCTGTTCTGCCTACATTCTTCCCGAACCCGACTGATGCCTCTCAGAGAGCCCTGCACTGTCTAGATGTGCGCAGAGCGCTCTCTTTCTATCTACACAGGACACAGCCCATACGTAAATCTCCTCGGCTGTTCCTAGCTTATGGCCCCCCTCACGCGGGGGAACCCATTTCTTCTCAACGTCTCTCTAAGTGGGTGACTTCCACCATAGCCCTTTGCTATGAGCTGGCGCGTCAACCCGTTCCTACCTGTCTCACTGCCCATTCCACTCGGGTGGTGTCGACGTCCACCGCTTTCCTGGTCGGTGTCCCGTTGGAAGACGTCTGTGCGGCTGCTACGTGGTCCTCGGCATCGACCTTCGTGACCCACTACGCACTCGACGTCCGAGCTCGGCGGGATGCTGCCTTTGGTCAGACGGTGCTGCGATCTCTCTTCGCTTGATCCTGGTACACCCTCAGGTAGGACCCGTGGGTGATTTGTTTTGATGGTGATGCTGTGTCTTAACCAGTATTTTTGTGTCCTTTGCAGCTGCCAGCTCCCTCCTCCAACTGGTTCAGCTCTTGTAATCACCCATGTGTGGGACTGCACAGAGACCACGACGAAGATAAACAGGTTGCTTACCTGTAACTGATGATCTTCGAGTGGTCATCTGTGCAGTACCACAATCCCACCCAGCCTTCCCCGCTGCTGGCATCTCCAGATGTCCTGTCTTTGGATTCTTTGGCCTTGACAGTGGCGGTCGAAGGAACTGAGTGGGAGGCGGCTCTCTCTCCCGCTCTGGGCATGCGCAGTGCATGTCTCCTCCCCCAGAGCGGGGGGAGAGCCCGCCAAAAGCTCTTCTGAGGAAAAGCTCTAGAAGTTTCTCCGAACGAGGTCGTGCGCAGGCGCCCAACCCATGTGTGGTACTGCACAGATGACCACTCGAAGATCATCAGTTACAGGTAAGCAACCTGTTTTTCTTTTTGCCGCCGCGGAGAGAGGTTCTCCACTGCTGTTCTCCCGTGTTTTTCCTCACCTCAGTTTTGAGGCTGAGGAGGCTTTTTTTTCTCTCTCAACCATTTTCATTCCAGTGAACAATCAAACACGTTTAAAGAAGAACTGTTTTCTGGATTTCCACTGTGTCATTATGACTAAAAGTGGTGCTGATAAACGGCCGTTCTCTGTGCCTTGGCGGCCTGGGGGTTCCCAGAGCAGAGCTTCCCACTCCTGCCGTCGCAGGTTTCCCCTGAAGTCACGTATGGATAGAGCCTCCGAAGAGGGCCGTTGAGGCCAGAACGGAGCCTTCCTTCCAGGGTGACTCCCCGTCCCTCCTTGTGGGCATTAGTCAGGGCAACAAGCACAAGTCAGAAGAGCAAAATGTGGTATTGGGTGCCAGCTGCTCTGGGACCACATCATAACATTTGGTTTGTTTTTTTAACTGAAAAGCAAGGTTTTATTGGGGGGGGGTCCCGCTCACAAGCATTCCAGGAATCCGGTAAACTACAGAATGGGCTGGATGTGAGGTCCAGTAGTTAGAGGCGAGCATTTAGAGCCCTGCTTCACTCCTTGTCCCTCATTCTGCAGTAGCAGAATTGATGAGGACCGTGCTGAGGCTTGAGACTCTCCTTTCCTTTAATTATGACACTCCGCTGACTTAAGGTCTTGAACAAAGTCAAAAACGAAGTCCAAGAAAATATGGAACAGTAACCATTAAAATACAGTGTGACGGATTAAAACCGATCTCTGATGACGACTGTCTTTACGTTCCACATAAAAGCGCCATCAAGTTGCAGCCAGTTGAGATGAAGAGAGGTGGTTGGCCATTGCCCGCCTCTGTGTCAGCAGCACCCCTGGACTTCCTTGGCGGTCTCCCATCCAAACACCGGTTTAGATTCCCAGAGCCGGCAAGATCAGGCTAGACTGCCCTGACCCGGATAGCCCCAAGGCAAGCCCGATCTCAACAGATCTTGGAAACTAAAGAGGGCCGAATATGGCAAGTGCTTGGATGGGAGACCTCCAAGGAATACCAGCAGTCGGGAGGCGGGGAGCAGGCCTTATTCAGCCACCTCTCTGGATATCCTCCAGGCCCCCAGGAGGAGTCAGTCACCAGAGATAGTCACGACTTCCAGGTGCCAGCAGACACACACAAGAATACAAAAGAAAAAGATGAGGCTGGCCTGAGCCATCCGGGTCCGGGTTTGGGACGCTCTATGAAAGAAGGGACTCTTCTTGTTGTGACATTAACATGGATATTTCGCAAAACAAGTCCCCACTTGGCAGAGTTAACAGTCTCAAATTTTGACACAGGCATTTCTGCCAGTACGGCTGTTCAGAATGCAGCTTTCCTTGGTGCAGAATTTTCATGTTTGGCACGAGGGCCACAGGTGTGGGCAGGCCTGAAATGGAAAAGGTGGCTGTCCCCTGTGGAGTCTCCTGTCCTCCTTCTCTCCTCCCCCCAGCTTCTGGCACAGCCACGCAGATCACAAGCTGCCTCCTCGGGAGCCTTGCCAGAATTCACTCCAGAAGTCTTTCTGCAGCACCGTCAGGGGTGTGGCACAGCCCCAGCTTCCACGTCTGTGGTTTTGGTATGTCTCTGGGACACCCCACTGATGGCCTTTGGTCTCTTTCGGTAGGGCTTGCCAGGTAGAACTGTCTTCTCGGCTGGCTCAAGAACGGACGGCTGGACGACTGTCAGAGGTTAAAGCACCCCGGGGAGCTGGTAAGTGGGAGAGAGGCATTGGCGGTTGCAGAGAAGAGCTTCCCCTGAGACCCAGCATCACCACCTTGACATGTTTTCCCCTGGATGCCTGCTCGTTGAGACAGAAAACACGTGGAGACATACTGCGTTCTTTCCTTAAAAGTGAAATCATAAAGGTAGCTTTTTACCACATCTTGATCTTGGGGACTTGTTTTGTAAAGGAGCCACTTTGGTGTAGGGGTTAGGAGCACGGAATATAATCTGGGAGAACCGGGTTTGAGTCCCCACTCCTCCACGTGCAGCTGCTGGTGTGACCTTGGGCCAGTCACAAGTCCTCTCAGAGCTGTTCTCTCAAGGGCAGTCCTCAAAAGAGCTCTCTCGGCCCCTCCTACCTCACAGGGTGTCTGTTGTGGGAAGGGGATTGTAAGCCACTCTGAGACTCCTTCCGGTAGTGAAGGGCGGGGCAGAAATCCAATCTCTTCTTTTTCTTTTTGGGTCAATCACGAGTTCTCTCATGGCTGTTCTCTCAAGAGCAGTCCTTGAAAGAGCTCTCTCAGCCCCACCTACCTCACAGGGTGTCTGTTCTGGGGAGGGGAAGGAAAAGGAGACTATAAACCACTCTGAGACTCCTTCAGGTAGTGAAGGGTGAGGTATAAATCCAATCTCCTCTTCTTCTTGATTCAAATTGGGGAAAGGGCCAAATAAAGTTGCTTTGGGGCCCAGATTCAACCTGCAAGCCTCCAGTTGGTCTTCCCTGTTTGAAATCACTTCCCTGACACACAAACACCCGACACCCTCCCCATGTTTCACTTCCTTGTTTGGCGCGGTACGGATCAGTCGCTGATACAGACGAAGAATCTTCTCCGCCAGTTCTTTTTTCCCCTCCTTCTCTTTTTTAGGTCCCGCAGAAGGTCCCTCCACCTTGAAGGCCCTGACCCTGCCCCAGCTGTCGACTCTTCTGGAGGAGTGTGTGGGAGAAGTCGGTAAGGGCCGAAAGAGTAATCGAATGCCCGCTCCCTTCACCGGACAACTCTGTGGTAGCAGAGGGGTGGGGAGGGGCCCCTCGTGTGAGGCTGCGCAGAATAACGGTGGGGCCCCCACCTGTGTTGATGCTACTTCCGGCTGCGGGGGGGAAATGTCTCCGTCCCCGAAACCTGTGGTGTTAACAGCTGGCCTATGTTCCCCTAGGGAAAGCCCTTCATTCCGTCAGCCAAACTGTCGAGAGACTTCAGAGTCCGCCGAAGGCCAAAGTGCCCCAGAAACAGCCCTAGCAGCAGAGGAAGGTGAGTGGGAGTGTTCGGATGCCGGCTCTGGGTCCGGTCGGTTAGTAGCACAGCGGCACATGGGCAACTCCAGCTCCCTCTGCTTGGCTATTCAGAAAAATGGGCCAAATCAGCATTAAGGGCACGTTTGTTCCACCTTTTTTAAAAACCTGGTTCAAACAGCTTCATTCCCACCCTTATTAGGAACTGTAGTTCTGTCGAAAGTGCCATGATAGTGAGGTTCCCTTGGATGGTCTCAGTATCTGGGGGTCACGTTCAGTGGGCGATTTTGATCCCCCTTTTACATTTTATGATAATCATCTTCAAGTACTCGAAAGGCTGTCATATACAGAGGATGGTGTGGAGTTGTTTTCTCTTGCCCCAAAAGGTCGGACCAGAACCAACGGGTTGAAATGAAATCCGAAGAGTTTTCGGCTAAACATTAGGAAGAACTTCCTGGCAGTTAGAGTGGAAGAGGCTTCCTCGGGAGGTGGTGGGCTCTCCTCCTTTGGAGGTTTTTAAGCACAGGCTAGATGACCACCTGACAGCCATGCTGATGCTGTGATCTTAGGCAGATCATGAGAAGGGAGGGCAGGAAGGGCTGCCTCAGTGCTTAGTTCTCATGGGCCTTTCTTACATGCCCAGGGAAATGCTGATTGCCACTTTGGGGTCAGGAAACAATTTTTCTCCAGGCCAGTTTGGCCAGGAATCCTGGAGGTTTTTTGGCCATCTTTTGGGCATGTAACAGCGGTCACTGGGGGGTGTGGGGCAATGTTCCCTCTAAGCTGTGGAGTCTTGTGAGCAAAAATGCTACTTTGTGAGCTACTGGCATTAAAGTTGTGAGCGAGCAATTTGGCTACTGCATCAATTAGTTTGCTCTGGAGCCCTCCTTCCTGAGCTAAGACGAAAATGTGTGAGCCAGAGGCTAAAAAACTGTGAGCTAGCTCACACTAGCTCAGCTTAGAGGGAACAGTGATGTGGGGGTGTATTTGTGAGTTTCCTGCATTGTGCAGGGGGTTGGACTAGATGACCTCGGAGGGTCCCGTCCAACTCTGATTCTGTGACTTAGATGGGTCACCGTGTTAGTCTGTCTGTAGCAGCAGACAAGTGCAAGAGTCCAGTAGCGCCTTAAAGGTTTGACAAAATTTGCAGCAGTGACTCAGCAAAGCTCCTCCCCTGCCACCGGTTTTGTTAGTCTTCAAGGCGCTCCTGGGCTCTTGCTCTTTTTTCCCTTTAAATTTGCGATGCAGACCAGCCCTCTCAAAGAACTGTCTCAGTATCCTTGCAAAAGGCTGTGAAAGCGGGTCTCGAATGGGTTTAAAATGGGTTGTGCAGATGCACCCGAAACTCTTGCCCTTCTCGCCTCCCTCTCAGACCGTGTTGCCTTCCTCCTGCGCTCGGGTGCATGTGCTTGCCCCTTTGAAAGACTGTGCGGCACACTCGCCGATGCTTTAAAAGGCCCTCCGTTTTACTCGCAGGGGTTCTGACGTCGGGTGACTTTTCCACCCGGAAGCTGAGTTTGCCTGAGAGTGAGCGCGAGAGCCACTTGGCTGTCCACCCGGAGAGCCGTCGGTACCCGTCCAAGGGAGAGGGCAGGCAGGCTGTGGGGCGGAAGGGATGCCCAGTCTGCTTGGCGAAGCAGAAGCAGAGACGGGATGAAGTCCCACTGCGAAGCCAGAAGAGCTGTGAGTGTGCCCTTTCGAAGCCGGAAGCTCTGAGCGAGCGGCGTAAGATGGTTTGATATTTCTCAGGAGCCTGATAAACTGTCCATTTTAGCAACGACAGGTCCTCTCTTCTCTGGCCCCTTCATCGTACACACCCGCGGGTCCCCTCTTTTCTCCGTCCCCCTCACTGTATGCACCCACGAGAGACAATTGGAGCCAAGTACCCACTGCTTTGGGAATTCGTCTTTCCTTGTGGTCTCCGTGAAGCTGGCAGACCTTCCCTGATTCCATCTTGTCGGTTTGCAGCTTAAAGCACAAACGAGAAGGTGGTACAAGAACACAAGGGACTCATGCAGAGACACTCCAGTTCTGTCCTCAACTCTAAGCTAGTTCTTTATTATGAGTTGGGCAGAATTCTTAAGTGAGTCTCTCCCAATTAGCTCGGGGCACATTCCCCACAACCACAATTCAGCGATTGTTGTCTTCACCCTGAGGAGCCTCAAACCCGAACAGCATTTCGTCCTGCCGGCTTGTCGTGGCCCTCCACGGCACTGCCCACCCTGCCCACTTCCCGTGGTGACCCACTTTTGTTTTATAGCATTCTCAGAGAGGCAGGAAATGGGGGCGGAGCCTCTGCTTTTCCCCAGAGGTGGTCGACTCGGTTGAGCTGAGCCTCGGGGCAGGGCAGGGGTGTTCCGGGTTAATCGAGTGGCGTCTGCACACTCTGGTGCCTCAGAGGAAGGGGTTCCCAAAGGTCAGCTTAGATCTGTCAGGCAGCGAGGCCTGAGGAATTGAACCTGCTCTGCCTTGATCGTCAACAAAGCCAGAGAAATTCCTTACCAAACCCTACTTGGTTTGCTCTTGCTGATGCACACCTGTGAGTTGTTTCCTGTAAATTCCTTAGATGTATCAAAAAAACCCAAAAACATGGGAATGAGGCCAACATATTTACAAGTCTTGCTTTGAGCAGAAGAGGGTGCAGCATCTTACCTGGTGCAGGTGTGCATAGCTACACGAAGCCCTAACTTCTCGTGCAAGCAACACAGCAAGATTTAAGAAGTTTCCGAGAAGCAAAGGATGATGGCAGATGGCAGTCAGCGATAGTTTGCCACATCCTAAACACAGCCCCGCAATGCTCCCTCTAAGATGTAGAGCCTTGTGAGCAAAAATTCTACTTTGTGAGCTACTGGCATTAAAGTTGTGAGCCAGCGATTTGGCTACTGCATGGATTAGTTTGCTCTGGAGCCATCCTTTGTGAGCTGAGACAAAAATGTGTGAGCTGGCAGCTAAAAAGCTGTGAGCTAGCTCACACTCACGCAGCTTAGAGGGAACACGGCAAGTGGAGAGCCTCTACTGGCCTTGAAAGACCAACGATCTGACTTGGTATCAAAGGCAGCTTCGTGCCCAGCTCACCTAGGGTGACGTCTCCATGGCATGGCTTTGTAGGGAGGGAGAAGCAGCCAGCCACGAGTGGCAGTCTGAAGTCGTGGGCACTTAATGAAATTGCTGAGCAGTCAGGTTAGAACAGATTAAAAAAGTGATTAACACTTGGAATTCCCTGCCACAGGAGGTGGTGGCAGCTACAAGCATGGACGGCTTCAAGAGGGAATTGGATAAGCATATGGAGCAGAGGTCCATCAGTTGCTGTTAGCACAAGGTATGGATGGGAACTCTCAGTCTGGAGCAAGGGATGCTCTGTATTCTTGGTGCTTGGAGGGGCAACAGTGGGAGGGCTTCTAGTGTCCTGGCCCCACTGCTGGACCTCCTGATGGCACCTGGTATTTTTGGCCGCTGTGTGACAGAGTGTTGGACTAGATGGGCCATTGGCCTGGTCCAACATTGGTTTCTCTTATGTTCTTAAGAGAGGGGCCGTGGCTCAGTAGTAGAGCATCTGCTTGGTACACAGAAGGTCCCAGGTTCGATCCCCAGCATCTCCAGTTCAAGGTTCAGGTGTTAAGCGATGCGAAGGACCTCCACCTGAGACCCCAGAGAGCCACTGCCAGTCTGAGTAGACAATACCGACTTCAATGGACCGAGGGTCTACTTCAGAATAAGGCAGTTTCATGTGTGTACGGCCTCCGCTGCTCAAGAGAACGCAGCGTACAGGCAGTGCGGCTACGAAGAAGTTGCAACTGGTTTTCTGGTTAGACAATCTTTTTGAAAGAAGCCTCTGCCATCTTTGAATCAGGGCTTCTTTCTGGTCAGGTGTCGAATTGGAATGGAGTTGTGTGGTGGTGGGGAGAGCCCTTCCCGTCCCCCGACTTCAGGGTATTCTTGGGGTGGTCATGAAAGGGGTCTTGATTTACCTGTTGGACACATCTGTTTTGGGACAATGAAGGGGAAGGCCTCGTCTTTCCTTCCCTTTTTATTTACCTGGGGTGACCCAAATAATCATGTACTGTTTTGGGAATAAATCAGTCATTGATTCATGTCAAAGTTGCCACCTGCTTGTGGATTAAGCGTGCGCGTGTCTTGGTCCTCCCTGGCTGCCTCTTGTGTGCCATCTTGCGAAAAGGATACCTGCCCATCTGTGTGCATGGTTTGCCACTCTTGTTGCATTCACAGGGGCCCAGATTTGCAGCGCTGGGCCCCGGTCGGCCTCTCCCATCAGACATTTTGCGGGTCCCGCCGCAGCTCACCATGCGACTCTGCTGGTTGCAGAAATGTACCCGGTTTCAGGTGGGCTGCTGAGACGTTTTGGAAGTTCTGCATCAGCCCCCGGTTAAGGAGGGGTATTCTCTGCATGCTCTATACTCTGGGGTGTGGGAGCGCCGAGAACAAGCGCTCTGCATGCAGTTGAAGGCTCTTTGCCTCTCACCAGACATCCGAGACCCATAGCAGAGTATCTGTTTTTAACGCAGAAGGTCCCCGGTTCAATCTCTGGCATCGGCTAAAAGGAGCAGGCGATGGGAAAGACCCCAGAAAGTGTTGTAAGCTTAATAGATAGTGCTAGGACAGACAAAACAATGATATGGCTCATCTTAACAGTAGTGGTGGTAAATGCCATCGAATCACAGCTGACTTACGTCAACCCTGTAGGGTATTCAGGGCAGGAGATGTTCAGAGGTGGGTCTGCCATCGCCTGCCCCTACAGAGCCACCCTGCACTTCCTTGGTGGTCTCCCATCCAAGTACCAACCAGGGTCGATCCTGCTTAGAACTTCAAGATCCACCTCACAGCAGCATTTGTTAGCTATTTATTCCCAATATATAAAAATGGGGGGAGAAATTTAAGAAGAAGAGATTGGATTTATGCCCCGCCCTTCACTACCTGAAGGGAGTCTCAGAGCGGCTTACAAACCCTCCCCACAGAAGGCACCCTGTGAGGTAGGTGGGGCCCAGAGAGCTCTCTCGAGAACTGCCCTTGAGAGGAACAGCTCTGAGAGAACTTGTGACTGACCCGCGGTCACACCAGTAGCTGCATGGGGAATCAAACCCGGTTCTCTGAGATGCGAGTCCAGCTCCTTCTAAGCTGTGAAGGCTTGTGAGCAAAAATTCTACTTTGTGAGCTCCTCGCATTAAAGTTGTGAGTGAGTGATCTGGCTACTGCATAAACTAATTTGCTCTGGAGCCGTCCTTCCTGAGCGAAGACAGAAATGTGTGAGCCAGAAGTTAAAGAACTGTGAGCTAGCTCACACTAACTCAGCTTAGAAGGAACACTGGAGTCCACTTTCTTAACCACTACACCAAATTGGCGCATTCTAGGAGCTTCTCAGACATCAAATAAATGTCTCATGCTCTTCCTTTTACTCCACTCCTACCAGTGCTTGTAGCTAACAACTGGACCATCCAAACTGACACAGAAAACTGCAACCATTTGGGCTCACCGGAACTCTTCATCAGGTGGGATGCTAGGTGGGATGCTGATCCCTGGAGCTCCCCAGTTCCCGCCACCACCTTTAAAAAAAAATGCTCACACTTCCTTTGTTGAAAAATACCCATTTTATTTACAGTTCTCTTTTTTTAAAAAAAAGTACAAGTAGTTGGTTCTACTTCCATTACCTCCCATCTTTAATTTAGTCCTGACAGACGTTTGCCAGTCAAGGGTGACATTCCGTATGCAGAGCGTTCTGTGATTATAAAAATCAGAGGCATGCTTACAGTCTTTTTTTTTTTAAAAAAAAGCCTCCCTGCTTCGATGTCCGTGAAATGGCAGCTGAACAGTATTTCAAGGCACAATTCAGGCCCCCAGAATTGCAACTAGCCAAGGCCATGTGCCTTCTTCTCCGATACCACATCTGCCAGGGACCCTCGTTCTGGCCATCAGCAGAATAAACCTCATGAGCGATGCTTCTGCAAAGTCAAATGAAATATCCTGGCCTTAGAACAGGCAAGAAGGAACAGACGGCAGCGTCAGCAGTTTTAGATGCCAGGTTTGTCCCAGGGGGCCGAAGGAGGTCAGGATGTGAAGGGAGATATTTCTCAGGCTTGCTCGAAGTTAATAGTGTGCCTTGGGAGCCGATTCATCAGTCGTTTCTGCTTTTCAGGAACACAGGTGCAGGAATGGAAAGGCCAAGTGGCCTTAGCTCCCACTAGGTGCTTGTCCTCCTGGGAGTCAGAAATGCTCTCTGTGCAGAATCCCAGCACTCAGCCCCCAAAGACGTCAGCCGGCTTATTGCTGGAGCACAGCAGTCAAAGGGGACGCAAGGCACACCGGGGTTCTCGCAGCCTGGGTGCGCCCCCAAAGATTCAAAACCGAAATGCTTCCTCTCCTGCCGCTGGCAGCCACGTGCCTCCCTCTCGGGCAGGGAGCTCAAAGGCCCCCCCTCCTTCCTTCTCCGAACTGCGGGGCCAGGATACCAACTGTAATACAGCCCCCCCCCCCTTCTTTGGTTAATAAAATCTCAGTCTTCATCCATATATTCCAGCCTTTTCCTTCCTGCACCTAAGGCAGTCCCACGGCCAGCATCCCATCTGGTGCCCCTGCCCTGCTTCTGGCCAGCCTGTTTGACTGGTAATTGTTTTTCAGGGATGTGGCCTTAAACCCTCCAATCATTGCCGCGAATAGAGCCAGAGCCGATAAAGACAGACACCCCGAAGCAAGTCTCAGTCGCTTGCAAAAGCAGGAACGGCCCAAAGGGGCAGAGTCTGGGTGCCTGTCTCAAGGACACACCCGCCGCCCGGATGGTTCCGCCCATTCCCACACTGGTCTGGATGGTTCTTCTTCATTGGGTACAGCAGAACGTGGTGTGATCCAGTTTCCAAAGGTGCCACCTCTTTTTCATTTCAGATTTCACCTGGATGAAAAAAGGGCGTCTGTGTGTTAATGTTTGAGATCTCACAGTGTGTGGGGCATTTTAAAAAAAAATTGCATTGCTTTGTTTGGCTGAAGCAGACAGGCCCCGGTTCCCCAGCAGAGCAATGAAGTCCGAGGTGCCCGCCTCAAGCTATGGCAGCGAAGGTGATCAGGTAAACAGTGTTGGGAAGAACTCTGCCAGAGAACCTCTCCCAGGCTAGCCCAGTTGTCTTCACGCTTAACGGGGACCCACATTCAGTTACTCACATTAGGCTGCGTGAGAAATGGAAGCCCCGCCATGCCAAAGACGGGCACTCCGGCCGCAGTCTGAGAGAACGGGGAGGTGGGGGGGGATGTAGGAACAAGCCAAAGGCCAGGGCCATAGAAGAATCCTCTCTGCTGCTGAGAATCCTTGCCTCATTCCGTGACTCAGTAGGGCAGGCGTCCCCAACAGTGTGCCCGTGGGCACCAGCACTTGCGAGGTGCGACTTTTGCCCAACAAGGCTTCTGATCGGCCACTGGAGATTCAACTGGCTGTGCAGATTTTTTTTAAAAAACGTTGCTTCGGCGGCAGCTGCCACCACAGCACACAGGATCCGCCTATCTAAATGGAGCTGAGTCTCACACACACACACAAATAAATCCTCAGTGTCGTAGCAGCCGTAAAGCCATCTGCAGTAAGTACATAAAAAGCAAGCCAAAGCCCAGCATAAAAATAGCAGAATACAACTAAAAGGTGGGCTAGACCTTGCTTGAAAGCCTGGATGATGATGAACATTTTAGAATGGTGGCTGAACTTAAGCAGATTAGGTGCCAGGCAATGCTCCCTCTAAGCAGTGGAGTCTTGGGAGCAAAAATTCTGCTTTGTGAGCTACCGGCACTAAAGTTGTGAGTGAGCAATTTGGCTGCTGCATAAATTAGCTTGCTCTGGAGCCATCCTAAATGAGCTAAGACAAAAATGTGAGCCGGAGGCTAAAAAACTGTGAGCTAGCTCGCACTAACTCAGCTTAGAGGGAGCACTGGTGCCAGGCAAAGGGAAAGTATTCCAGAGGCCTGGCACTAAGACCATCCTATAGCACACTTCGCCTTCCCTGGCTCAGACAGCAGAGCTTGGGATGAAGATCCTGATAGGGCAGGATTTGGTATACTTTGGATCTGAGTGAGGAAGTTTAAAAAAAATAATCAGAGGCCCTGACCTGGATAGCCTCAAGGCAAGCCAGATCTCGGAATCTAAGCAGGGCCGACTCTGGCAAGTCCTTGGATGGGAGACCTCCCTGGAATACCAGCAGTTGGGAGGCGGGCGCAGGCTTTATTCAGGCTCTGAATATCCTCCAGTCCCCCAGTAGGGGTCACTCACCAGAGGCCATGACTTCCAGGTGCACACACAAATACCAAAAAATACCTAACAATAATAATCAGGAGTGTGTGACGTGGCAGAGAGTTCCAGTAACCGAAAACGTATGTGCAAAGTGCTGTCAAGTTATGGCCAACTTGTGGCAAGCTGAGCAAGGCAAGTGAGAAGCAGAGGCGGTTGGCTGCTGCCTTCTTCTGTGGAGTCTTCCTTGGTGGTCTCCTATCCAAAACTTACGGCAATCTCAGCAAGGGAGGAGCAGAGGTGGTCGGCCGCTGCCTTCCTCTGCAGAGTCTTGCTTGGTGGTCTCCTATCGGAGACTTATGGCAACCTCAGCAAGGGGCTTTCAAGGCAAGGGAGGAGAGGTGGGTGGCCATGGCCTTCCTCTGCACAGTCTTGCTTGGTGGTCTCCCATCCAAGACTTATGGTGACCTCAGTAAGGGGCTTTCAAGGCAAGGGAGGAGAGGTGGGTGGCCATGGCCTTCCTCTGCAGAGTCTTCCTTGGTGTTCTCCCATCCAAGTGCTGATCCTGCTCAGCTCCCAAGATCAGGCTATATCATGCCACCTTCCCTCCAGCCAAAATGTATAGGAGACCCTCCTCCAAAAAAATCAGTGGCCACCGGCAGCACACAAGCCCTAGTCCGGTCCTAACATGGTTTCTGCTGGGCATTCTTTTAATGGAGAAGGTGGGAACTCCCCCCCCCCGAGGGGCGTGAGCTGCTCAGGATTAGCACCAATGGGATGTGTGACCGAAAATGACCTACCTCCTTGTTTGCAAAGCAGTAGAGTACAGCAACCAGGAACCCCTGAGAGAAAGAAAAGATCGTATGAATCTGTAGGCAGAGACAGAAAGGGAAGGGACTGATGGTTCCTTGGCCCCTGGTGCTTTCATTACACTCAACTACTAGCTGGGCACAGTCGAACAGGAGGAGAGGCCGTGGCTCAACGGCAGAGCCTCTGCTTCGCATGCAGGAGGTCCCTGGTTCAATCCCTGGCATCTCCAATTAGCAAAGGACCGGGCAGGAGGTGTTGTGAAAAGATCCTGAGACCCTGGAGAGCTGCTGCTTGTCTGAGTATAGACAGTGCCGACCTCAATGGACCAATCTGATTCAGTATAAGGCAGATTTATGTGTTCAATAGAGTCTCTTGCACAAACCCTTCCTGCTGGACTATCCTCAGTCAGTAATACGTTAACTAATCCCTTTAGTTTACCCTAAAGCTACAGCATTGCATCTTCTGGCAGTAGCCAGTGTGGTGTAGTGGTTAAGAGCAGTGTACTCTAATCTGGAGAACCGGGTTCGATTCCCCACTTCAAGCTAGCTGGGTGACCTTCAGCACGTCACAGCACTCTCAGCTGACAAATAAGCATAGCCTGCCACCTAGTGGTGCCAAAAAACAGTTACAGCTTAAGTGGCCAAACAATCACTTCCGGGATCCCCTGGCTATTCCACATCTTCTACGCAGCCACTCCCATTGACTTGTTTAATTTTCACCTCGTTCACAGAGGTATAACCCTCACACACACATCTCCAGATTCCAAATGAGAATAAGGGAACCGTTCCTTCCCAAAAGTACCCAAGGGGCTTGGGGAGGAGGAGAAAAGCCGCCGTGACAGAAAGTGGGAGGATCTGAACCCAGAACCCTTTCTAACCCACCTGGAAGGAGTTGAGGAATAGCGTGAAGAACACTTTGATGTAGCGCAGGATGCCCGTGGTTTGTTCATCTGTGGCAAAAATGAAGACCACCTCGTGGATCCCAAATAGAGGGATGAGGGTGAGGGTCGCTTTGGCTAGCCTGGGAGAGAGGGAGAGAAACAGAGAGCTGGAAGGGACCAAGGAGAAGGTAGAGAAAAGAAGTGCTTTTCTCGCTTTCTCACAATACAAGAACTCGTGGACACTCAATGAAATTATGGAGCAGTAGGTTTAGAAGAGATAAAAGGAAGTACTTCTTCACCCAAAGAATAATTAATACATGGAATTCCCTTCCAGAGGAAGTGGTGGTGGCCACAGGCCTCGACAGCTTCAAGAGGGGATTGGAGAAACGTGGAGCAGAGGTCCCTGAGTCCCCACTCCCCCAGCGACCCCTACTCTACGCCCAGAGGAAGGCAAAACAGGAGAGAAAGCTAGAAGGGAAGACGAGGCTCTGTTCGGACGTCATGACCAACCCAGAGTTTGCTCGCAATGGGCATGAAGCTGGTTAAGTGTCGGGCTCCTCTCTCGTGATGTACTGAGACCAGAGACGTCTGTCTTCAGTCCATCCCCAGTTTGTTGGGTTGTCTGAACACAGGCCTCTGAACAAACAGAGGTTTCTCTCCCAGTGACGTGGTCTTTTTGGCCACCGTTTAATCCTGGCTAAGAATCCCAGTTAGTGGGAAAGGGGAGGGGAGCTCTAAGAAGAAGAGTTGGCTTTTATACCCCACTTTTCATTACCCGAAGGAGTCTCAGAGCAGCTTACAATCCCTTTCCCTTCCCCTCCCCACAACAGACACCCTGGGAGGTAGGGGGGGCTGAGGGAGCTCTGCCAGAAACCGGTCTCGAGAGAACAGCTCTGAGAGAACTGTGACTGACCCAAGGTCATCCAGCTGGCTGCATGTGGAGGAGTGGAGGAATCAAACCCAGTTCTCCAGATTAGAGTCCGCTGCTCTTAACCACTATGCCAAACTGGCTCTCCACCAGACTAAGGTGCCCACAGTCAGACACTGTGGCAAGTTGGAGGCATACACAGTACGAAAGCCCTGCAAGGAACCCAGTCCGTGCCCATTATGAACAAACACTCCTTCCAGGGTGGAAGCTTTCGAGAGTCCTTGACCCTGAAACTCTTCTTGGTCTCGAAGGTGTTGCTGGACTCAAACACAACTGCCCTTCTGCAGACCAACACAGCTCCCCTTTGAAACTCTAGGTTGTTTGTGACGTCTGAATGCAGCTTCGGCAGGGATGAGGGTTGAGTCACACTAAGAGAGCACGATGTTCCTGCAGACGCTCGAGTCGGCAGCCTCCCTCCCAGCCCCGGCGATCACACTCACCGCAGCTTATAGTCGGCGTAGCCCTTCTGGTTGGCTCGCAGCTTGGCCAATATCACCTTGAGGATCTGCATGAAGATCAGCAGGTTGATCTGGAGGAACAGCGCAGAAAACACAAGGGGGGGGTATTAAAGTTGACAAATATTCCCTTGCAGGCAGGGATAAGATGCATTTAAATAAAGCTTAGGTTCTGGCTACTGTGTGACACACTGGATGCCTCAGGGCTTAGTTCTCGTGGCCCTTTCTTCCACTCCCAGGGAAATGCTGATCACCACTTTGGGGTCAGGAAGCAATTTTTCTCCAGGTCAGTTTGGCCAGGGATCCTGGAGATTTTTCTTCTGGGTGTGGAACAGCAGTCACTGCGGGTGTGTGGAGGGGGAGGTATTTGTGCGTTTCCTTCACTGAGCAGGGGGTTGGACTTGATGGTCGCTGAGGGTCCCTTCCAACTCTATAATTCTAGGACTCTAAGTTGCTGATCTTGGAGCTGCTTGTTCTATTTCTGTTTCCAACAGAAATTTATAAACAGGCCCTGGCCTGGATAGCCCGGCCTAAACCGATCCCATCAGATTTCAAGAGAAGAAATCTTAAATAAAATGTTTGAGACAGCTGAGATGGCTAAACTAACTTTAATCCTGAAAGGACAAACAGAAGAAACTTTCGAAAATACATGGTCAAGATTTTATAAAGGGATTGAAGAATACAATAGTTAAAATATAGAGACATACAACCTTTTAAAAGGGCATAAAAACTTTATTTCTTAACATTTGCAAAAAAACTACTGTAAGAGTACAAGGTGGAACATGGAAAACAAATATGGTACGAGGTACTTTAGCATGTAAATTGATGAGGTAATGGAAACCCCCCCCCATCTACATATGTATGGCTGAGTTCAGACAGGCAATTTGCTCCGGGAGCCAGTCGTGGCAAAAAAGCCTGTTCACACAGCCCGGGCTGCTGCCGGAGCATACCGGGAGGAGGCGCACCAGAGCATTCAGACTGCTGCCCTGGAGGCACGCTGTATGCAGCGTTTCCCCATTAATTCGGCTGCAGGTGTATGGGTGAATGTGCGCATGAGCGCTCATGCGCATAAGCGCATTTTGCCAACTGGGGGAGGACCCCGCAGTGCCGGCACCACATTGGGCAGTAGAGCGGAGCACGGCCAATCATACTGCTGCTGCCTTCTGCCCAACACGGGTTGCTCCCAGCTTATCTGCGGAGCGTTCATACTTCCAGGAAGCAGACAAACGCAGGACACAGGCACTCTTCGGGGATTTGCTACCACTTTTATGAGGTATCTATTAAATGCGGGAAGAAAGCAGAACAGCCCGGGTTGCCTATGGGTGGGGAACGCCAGGCAGATGTGCCTGTGTGAACGCCCCCTTTAATGCGGTTTTAAAGCGCTGCTGAAATGGGGCTCTGCTGGGGCAAATTGCCAGTCTGAACTCAGCCTATGTGTGTTTGTCTGATGTTTGTCTTTATAAAAAATTAAAATGTTTATAGAAAAAGATTTCAGAAGCTGAGCAGGGTCGGCCCTGGTTGGTAGTTGAACAGGACACCACTAAGGAAGTCCTGGGTGGCTATGCAGAGGCAGGCAAGGGCAAATCATCTCTGTTCCTCTCTTGCTTGAAGGTCCTACGGGGTTGCCGTTAAGTCATCTGTGTTTTGATGACTCTGTGTGTATGTGTGTGTGTGTATTTGCAAGAATTCAAAATAGGTGAAGTAATCCCATCATAACATCTGTTTCTGGTTTTGGGTTATGTTTTACAACTTAAAAAAGCTCGTTTGACCAAAGACAACAGCAGGATAAAATAAAGATGGTTGATATACCATAGATCCTGAAAGCCGAAAAACCCCGAAAATAATTTTTTCGGGTTTTTTCCCGGTTTGGGATTCCCGAATGCACATCCTTACATAGTAATTGAGAGACTGTTCCCTACGGCCCAGGCTAGCCCGATCTCATCAGATTTCGGAAGCTAAGGTCAGTACTTGGGTGGGAGGCCACCAAGGAAGTCCGGGGTTGCTACGCAGAGGCAGGCAGGGGCAAACCGCCTCTGAACGTCTCCTGCCTTGAAAGCCCCATGGGGTTGCCGCACGTCATCTGCAATTTGATGCCTACGCATCTATCTTTGCGAAAATTCAAAACCGGAGGCGAAGTCTTCCCATCATAACTTGTGTTTATGGTTTGGGTTATGTTTTACACCTTTAAAAAAGCCCGTTTGACCAAAGACAGCGGCAGGTTAAAAGACAGAAAGATGGTACAGATCCTGTGATAAATGAAGGACTGTTCCCTGCGCTGGCTGCCCCAGGCTAACTCGATCTTGTTAGAGCCTGGGAGCTTAGCAGGGTCAAGCACAGTTAGTCTTTGGCTGGGAGACCGCCGAGGAAGTCCGGGTTCATGACACAGAGGCAGGCCATGGCCAACCACCTCTGCCCGTCTCTCGCCTTGACCTGGATGGCCCCAGCCGAGCCCGATCTCCTCAGATCTTGGGCACCAAGCAGAATAAGCCCTGGCTTGGATTTGGGCGAGAGACCTCCAGGGAATTCCAAGGCCGCAATGCAGGGGCAGGCAACCGCAGACCACCTCTGAACGTCTCCTGCCTTGAAAACCCTACAGGGCCGCCGTAAGCCAGCTCGTGACTTGACGGCAAAGCAGAAATGGCCTCTCAGCTTGTGCTCCCGGAACACTGCCCGAGAGAGAGCACGACGGAACCATTTTAAATAGCGACCCCAAGCGGCAGCAACGTCACAACAAAGCACCAGTTCCCCCAAGGGAAAACAAGACTGATTTATGGGGAAGGGGGATTTCTGGTGCCCCCTTGCATCTGATGAAGGGGACTCTAGTCCACAGAGGCTTATACTAGAATAAGATCATGGTCCGCTTGGAAGTGTGGCAAGGCTGCTTATTTTTATTGTGACAGAGGGCTAACCCTTCCGCCCCTGCACCATAGCTTCTCCAGCACGCACAGTGCTCCATCCGTACAGCAAGTGGGGTAAAGGACTTCAATTCGCAGGGAAGGAGAAGAGAAGAGGAAGAAGAGATTGGATTTATACCCCACCCTTCACTTGGAGTCTTAGAGGGGCTTACAAACTCCTTTCCTTTCCCCTCCCCACAACAGACTCCCTGGGAGGTAGGTGGGGCTAAGAGAGCTCTTTCAAGAACGGCCATTTCAAGGACAGCTCTTGTCAGAACTATGGCTTGCCCAAGGTCATGCCAGCAGCTACAAGTGGAGGAGTGGGGAATCAAACCCTGTTCTCCCAGATTAAAGTCTGCGCTTCTAATCTGGGGGACCCCAGGACCACCCTGAGGTTTGGGGTTTAAACAAGGAGTCGAACCCCAAGACTCTCAATTTCACATCTCACACATTTCATGCCAGAAGGCCAGCATAGACCAGCGGTAGGAGTGTCAGACTAAGACAACACACCCACGCACTGGGTTCAAATCTCTGCCCAGCCTAGAGCTGCCATCACTGAGGCAGGGGCCTGCGAGATCTCCCAGAATTCCAGCTGATCCCCAGACAGCAGAGATCAGTTCCTCTGGAGGAAATGGCTGCTTGGGAGGGCGGACTCAATGGCATTGTACCCTGCTGAGGTCCCTCCCCAAACCCTACCCTCTTCAGGCTCCACCCCCTAAATCTCCAGGAATTTCCCAGCCGGGATTTGGCAACCCGAGCCGGTGACCATGGGAAGGCGATTGGATTTCTACCCCGCCCTTCACTACCTGAAGGAGTCTCAGGGTGGTTTACAATCTCCTTCCTCTCCCCTCCCCACAACAGACACCCTGTGGGACACAGCCGGTGTCCCTGGCAGTGTTTTTCCCAGCCCAATTTGAGAAACACTCAGCAGTTCTGTAGAGAGGAGATATTTATTAATTAATAAAGGAAGAGTGCAGATCTCAAGGTTTTGGAACCTTGAATACCAAACAGACCCTTTGAGTGTCACAAAGGGTGACGTGGGATCTTATACGCAGGATGATGGACACGAATGAAACAAGATTATTGGTTCCATCAGACACCAGCACTCTGACCTTACAGATCTCTGATTGGCGGAAAACTTTTTGGGCTAGGCTTTCCCAAGAAAAGCTTTTTTCCCTTAGTTAAACAATAAGCGTTTTTTCTTCTTAGGCTATGCAGCTCTAAAAGTATCCATATCGGAACAGGGTATTATTGTTCTCTGTTCAGCTAGGCAGACGTGCACAGTTAGGCTGGGCTGTCAAGGCCGCAAGCCTCGGGAAAATAGCAAGTGAACATTTTGTTCTTTCAGCATTTTACCCTCCCAGCATGCATCCAAACAACGGTCACAACGGAACCAAAGTTAATACCTGAATACATTCATGATGTTGGAATCATAAATGGCACTTAACGTATGCACCATGGAGGTGCTAAGTGCAGCCACCAAGTCAAAACCTGTTAGTCAGTGGCAGAGTATAAAGTGTTTCATAAACTGTGTGTGCAACATCCTGTGAGGTAGGTGGGGCTGAGAGAACTCTTTGGAGGACTGCCCTTGAGAGAACTGCTCTGAAAGAACTTATGAGTGACCCACGGTCTCACCAGCAGCTGCATGTGGAGGAGTGGGGAATCAAACCCGGTTCTCCCAGATGAGAGTCCGCGCTCCTAACCCCGAACCTGACAATGGTTAGTCAAATGTGGGAAAGGGGGCCAATGTTCCTCATTATTGACCTCTGAGGAAGGCCTATGTAGGCCGAAACGCATCAGGTCAGGTTTATAAGCCCTTGAGTTTTAGTATTTGATACTTATAAATAATGTGTGACTGGGCCCTTATATATTTTTAAAGTTGTTTTTAATAAATACATGTATTTTTATATTTCCTTTATCAAGTTTTTAACATTGGCCCCCTTTCCCACATTTGACTAACCTTTGTCAGGTTCTGGATTCTAGGTTTTAGGTTCAGTTTTTTCCCCCTCTTTTTTTGTTTTCGCGCTCCTAACCCCTACATCAAACCGGGCCAACACTATCTCTCAGCCTAGCCTATCCAGAACCCCTACAGGGTTGCTGTGAGGGTAAAATAAAGGAAGCGAGAATCCTTTGTGCCACCTGAGCTCTTGGGGAAAAGGGCGGGGTAAAGACAGGATAGATTAAAAAACACTGGGGTCAACTTGGAAAAGTAAACCAAGCTGCCCCACCCCTGATAGTCGGGACTGACAATTGGCAGTTATTCCCTCCAACTGTTGCTCGGCAACTTCTCAGAACTCTCTTCAGACCAGTGTCTGAAGTCTCCACGGCAGCTTCTGGCCTTCCGTCCGTCACACGGAAACTGGGACATGGACTGGCCCTTTCCTTGTCTCCATGCCCGCGAGCCTTGGTAGCCTATGCACCCGCCGATCACGCCTGTCCCGCCCGTCCCACCCTCTCTGTACCTCGAAATGCAGGCCCCGTATGTCCAGGGGCAGCCTGGGCCCCCCGGCCCCTACAACCAGCAGTGGGTCGCCCCTGCCACCGTCCTGACGGTCGAGAAGCCGCCGCCCGACTACATCCTCTGGTCGCTCTTCAACGCCCTGTTCCTGAACAGCTTCTGCTTCGGCTTCGTCGCCCTCATCTACTCCGTCAAGGCGAGGGACTGCAAGGTCATCCGCGACCTCGAAGGGGCGACCCGCTTCGGCAAGACAGCCAAGATCTTCAACATGGTGGCCGTCCTCGCGGGCTTCGTCACCTTCATCGTCACGGTCGTCCTGGCGGCCACGGTGGCGAAGGACGCCATGAAGAAATGGAAAGCCCTGCAGTGGTCCGTGGCCCAACTGAGTTCGTACCACCGGCACAACTAAGGCGCGTCTCCGGGGCCACCTCAGTCGGCTTTCTATCCCCAGGGAACAGCAGCCGCCCTTTCTTCAATGAACACTGTACCTTCTCCACACGGAACAAGGCACCCCACAGTTCCAATGGCACTTCTGGGAAGGCAGACATTTCCCACTTCCTCCGGGGGCTCCTCTCGCCTGCCAGGAGTGACCAGAGACTGGGCCGAAGGTCTCAAAACCGATACAGAAGTCAAAACAGAAACAACAAAAGAACCGGTCTCTCTGCTCCGAACTTCAGCATTGTGATGGGAAGACTCGTTGGGTTTTTTCCCCCCGTTTGTTTCGATACATCTCACGCTGAAGTTTTATTTTAGGGCCGTTTTAGAAATGTTAAGACTGGGGTAAACAGTGAGCCAAAAAAAGTTTTTAAAAAAATGACGTGACCCAACTTTTTTTCAGAGGGAAACAATGGACCTCAATGTTTTAACCCACTTCAGGCATTTCGAGGTCTGTGTCACACGCACCAAAGCCATTTCATATGTTCAGAGCCAGCCGCAGTGTTCCCTCTAAGCTGAGCTAGTGTGAGCTAGCTCACAGGTTTTTTAGCCTCCGGCTCACAGAGCATTGGTCAGCAGGGCTTTTTTTCCAGGGGGGACACGCTGGAACAGAGTCCTGGAGCCTCTTCGACAAAATTAGTTCATGTGTTTTCAGAAGGCAGACTGAAAACTTCTTTTCCCTCTTGAGAGTTCCAGCACCTCTTTTTCAAAAAAAGAAAAAAGCCCTGAGAATTAGCATGTGGTACAGTCCTCTCAAGACTGTTCCGTTCAGACTGCAAGAGTCTCTCCCTCACAGCTGACTGCTTTTTGGATGCAACTTGCTAAGCCTTCCATGTGCAGGGAGTGGTGGGGGCATGGGCCTTCAACCATGCACTTCACACAACCCCAGACCGGGCATTCCGAATGGCACAAACCTGGAAGATGGCCCCAGCAATGCCCCCTCTAAGCTGTGGAGTCTCATGAGCAAAAATCCTATTTTGTGAGCTAAGACAAAAACCTGTGAGCTGGAGGCTAAAAAACTGTGAGCAAGCTCACACTAACGCAGCTTAGAGGGAACACTGGCCCCAACTGCTTTTTTTCCATGGACACCTGGGTATGCGACACACTGCCAGGCCAAGGAGTGGTCAGGTTTTGCCAGGGGAGGCGCTGCCATTCCTGTTGGGAGCCTGAGACGGGGCAAAGCCCGCTTGATACCCTGCAGCCATTAGGAAGGCATCGTGTGCCCTATAACGCAAGGCACTTACCACCGATGCTAGCAGGATAGGGATCCGAATAATCCACCAATAAGCCATGTTCTCATTCAGGGCCCAGCACCTACAAGACCAAGGAGATGCGCGTAGTTCAGCACAGGTTACTTGAACTGGCAGGACAGCCCAACTGGGAATCTAAGAGTCTATCAGGTTTACTCTGCCAAGCCAGGCGCAATATATCCCCAAGGTCAGAAGCACCAGAGAGCTAGGAAAAGTAAAGACACAGCATAAAACCATGGTAGAAGAAGAAGAGTTGGGTTTTTATACCCCGCTCTTCACTACCCAAAGGAGTCTCAGAGTAGTTTACAATCTCCTTTCCCTTCCCCATCCCACAACAGACACCCTGTGAGGTAGTTGGGGCCGAGAGAGCTTTTTCAAGGACTGCCTCTGAGAGAACTTTGTGACTGACAGGAGGAGAATTTATATCCCGCCCTTCACTCGAAGTCTCAGAGTGGCTTACAATCACCTTCCCTTCTTCTCCCCACAACACCCTGTGAGGTAGGTGGGGCTGAGAGAGCTCTTTCGAGAACTGCTCGAGAGAACAGCTCCAAGAGAAGTTTGTGACTGACAGGAGGAGGATTTATACCCCACCCTTCACTCAGAGTCTCAGAGTGGCTTACAAACTCCTTTCCCTTCCCCTCCCCACAACAGACACCTTGTGAGATAGGTGGGGCTGGGAGAGCTCTTTCGAGTACTGCTCCTGAGAGAACAGCTCTGAGGGAACTGTGATGGACCCAAGGTCACCCAGCTGGTTTCATGTGGAGGAACACGGAATCAAACCTCGTTCTCCGCCACTCTTAACCACTACACCACACTGGCTCAATTTAACTAGCTGTAGTTAACTGATTGTCCAAACGTGGGCCGCTCTGCTAACTGCGGTATAGATTTATGTCGGTGCATTAATGCTGGTCGGTAGAGAATAAATTAGCAACAGGGCAAAACTTTCCCTCAGGCAGCCCCTGCAGTCCGGGCTGGGACAGCCAGCACATCCTTTGACAAGAGAGGAAGCTCTGAAACTAGAATTTTTGAAATCTGAAACGAGCTGACTCCAGGTTTCACAGAACTAGCCTTGGTTAAACTAATCCATGTTTCACATGCGGTCTGAACTGAGCCCAAGGGTGGTAAGTAAACCAAGTTCAAGCTATGGGGACGGAAGCTGGTTTTACCTGCCTCAAACATAATTAGCACCCTGACCCCCATTCACATGACCACAATTACTATAGTAAAACAAAACCACTGTTGTGTGCCATGTCTGCACTGTGCCATTCCACAGGAGGAGGAGGAGGAGGAGGAGGAGATCAGATTTATACCCTGCCCTTTACTACCCGTAGGAGGCCTCAGAATGGTTTACAATCTCCTTTCCTTTCCCCTCCCCACGACAGACACCCTGTGAGGTAGGTGGGGCTGAGAGAGCTCTTTCGAGGACTGCTCCTGAAAGAACAGCTCTGAGAGAACTTGCGACTGACCCAAGGTCACACCAGCAGCCGCATGTGGAGGTGTGGGGAATCAAACCCGGTTCTCCCCAGATTAGAGTCCGTGCTCCTAACCACTACAGCAAACTGGCTCCCTGTGGCACCAACTCCTATGCAGCCCCATCGCCACTTACTCCGTGTTCTCCTTCAGGTACTTGGCAGCCATCCACGGAACCACAAAGGCCACGGGGGTCCCTGCAAGTCACCAAAAAAGAAATCCCATTAAGCCAAAAAGCAAGCTAGTTCGACCGCCTGACACACAGGCAAAGAGGGGTTCTATTTTTAATCCTCCGCATTAAAAAAAGGAGGCCATGGCTACTACCGATCAGGGCAAGTTTTCACTCGCACTAGCGAGCTCCACAGACGTCAACCCAAAATGGGCAAACTGCCAGGGACATGCCAGTTCCGGAACACGTACAGTTTCTTTGCTCCACCTCACTCAGGACTGTGTTTTCCGCAAGGACCAGGGAATGAAAGGAAGGCAAGACAGAGGGAGAAGATGCTTTTCTCTCTCATATTATTAGAGCTTGGGGGTCACCCTTTGGAACCGGTCAGTAGCAGATCCGAGGCAGACAATAAGGAATCATTCTTTTGCACAGTAGGCAGCTGACTTGTGGAACTCACTGCCACTAGATGAGGTGATGGCACCTAGTTTACATGGACTGAAAGGGAGCTGGGTAGATGTACGTATGATAAGTCTATTGCCAGCCCATTAGCCATAATCACTGAATGGGATATCTGGGTTCTGGGCTAGAAAACTTCTGCTTGTATGATGCGGGGGAGATTCAACAAGGGAGGGCTGTTGCCAGCAGGACATCTGACAGCAATGCTGAGTCTATGAACTTCGGCAGATCATGAGAGGGAGGGCAGGGAGGGTTGCCTCAGTGCTTAGCTCTCGTGGCCCTTTCTTACATGCTGGTCGCCACTTTGGGTTCAGGAAGCAATTTTTCTCCAGGCCATTTTAGCCAGCGATCCTGGAAGGTTCCCCCCCTCTTCTGGGCACCAAGAAGAAGAAGAGATGGGATTTATACCCTGCCCTTCACTACCCGAAGGAGAGCGGCTTACAATCCCTTTCCATTCCCCTCCCTGCAACAGACACCCTGTGAGGTAGGTGGGGCTGAGAGAGCTCTCTCGAGAACTGCCCTTGAGAGAACAGCTCTGAGAGAACTTGTGACTGACCCAAGGTCACACCACTAGCTTCATGTGGCACAGTGGGGAATCAAACCCGGTTCTCCTTAGAGTCCATGCTCTTAACCACTAGACCAAACTGAGCGGGGGTCACTGGGGGTATGGGGGGGGGCGCGAGGTATTTGTGACTTTCTTGCATTGTACAGGGGGTTGGATTAGATGACCCGGGAGGTCCCTTCCAACTCTAGGATTCTATTAACTCGTTGGCCGCTGCTGGAAAGAGGATGGTAGACTGGATGGATCTATGGTCAAATCCAGCAGGGGTTAGGAACAACCATAGAAGAAGAAGAAGAGAAGAGATTGGATTTATACCCCGCTGCCCTTCACTTCCCAAAGGTGTCTCAGAGCGGCTTACAAACTCCTTTCCCTTCCCCTCCCCACAACAGTACCCTGTGAGGTAGGTGGGACTGAGAGAACTTCTGACAGCAACTGCTCTTTTTCAAGAACAGCTGTGCCAGAGCTTGTGACTGACCGAAGGTCACATCAGCAGGTGCAAGTGGAGGAGTGGGGAATCAAACCCGGTTCTCCCAGATTAGAGTCCACGCACTTAACCACTACACCAAACTGGCTCTCCATAGGATAGCTGGTAGCTGTGGCTATATCCTGCAACAGTACTTTGCCAGTGCTTCTCTGCATGTAGAAAGCCAACCTCTTAGGGAGAAGGGCACAGCCTAGCCTTCCCCCTGAATGATCCTTTTCTCGGTTCAGGGAGTTGCAGCCTGGATCAACAAAGTCCAAGAAGACCTTTGCCAATTGCACTGACTGCATCGGCTCGCTAACAGAAGGCGGTAGCCCAAATCACCACCCCCAGCAAACATTGCCTCCTTACCCCAGCCGAGGTACAGGTAGAGGGTGTAGTAATTCTTCTCTGAAAAGACAGCGCCAATCAGAAGCTTGTACAGGTAGACCGCCTCCACCAGAAACCAGTAGTGATTGGCCAGAATGCAGTACTGCATCACCACCTGAGCCACTCGGCAGCCAATCGCAGCCTGGGAAGCAACGGAAGGAGCAGGTGAAATATAAAGCCTGAATAGCAGAAGGGGGCTGCCTGCCGGCCAGCAGTACAAAACAGCACCTACTAGTCTTAGCTGCGTTCTTTCAGTTTTATAAGGCCAGGAACTCTGTTGTTGGACTGTGCCACTGAAGGATGCAGGTGGGGACACGATTGTACGTTTGAACACTCCCACCATAAAAATGTCCCCTAAATGTAGAAAACTAGCAGTCCAGGGAAAAGATTCTCATCAGACCTTCCCACCAATAAGCCTACTTCACAATGTATGGAGAAGTGGGGGGTCTCATCCCTTTAAAAACAAGGAAGCATTCACCTCGCAATTTGCCTCCCCTCTATTTGCATCCTATTTAAAAACAAAACAAACAGACCCAGGAGCTGAAGTTCTCACACAGGGCCATATTCTGCACCTGCCGTTGAGTTCTGTGCTGTTCTGCACAAACACAGAATCTACGTCGCCTGTTTTCCACCATCTGCAGAGTAATCACAGGCCTATGTGACGCAGTAGGATGAGGTTTCACAACTGCGGTGCGAAGTCACGTTTTTTAGTGCTCCACTGAGAACTGGGCTAGAACCTTGTTCTGTATTTGAAAAGAGACGACTGAAGGGGGGACATGATGGAGGTTTATAAAATTATCCACGGAGTGGAGAGAGTGGAGAAAAAGAAATTTTTCTCCCTCTCCCGAAACAGTAGGACCGGACGGCATCCAATGAAGCTGATGGGCTGTAGGTTCGGGACGGACAAAAGGAAATACTAATTTACACAGAGAGTGACTGAAATGTGGAATACGCTGTCAAAGGATGTCGTGCTGGCCACAGGAATAAACAGCTTTAAAGGGGGATTACACAGATTCATGGAGGCTAGGTCTATCAGTGGCTACTAGCCATGGTGGCTGAAGGGAACCTCCGCACTCAGAGGCACTAAGCCTCTGAATCCCAGAGACAGGAGGCAATATCAGGGAAGGTCTTGGCCTCCATGCCATGTTGTTGGCCATCCAGAGGAGCTGGTTGGCCACTGTGTGAGACAGGATGCTGGACTAGACGGACCCTCACTGGTCTGACCCAGCAGGGCTCTTCTGATGTTCTTATGTATGCGCTAGCTCTCCAGTTGCAGGGGTTTCTTCCGACGCAAGCATTCAAAAGTGGCATGCCCCACCCATACCCCTGAAGAGGTACAGGCCTCTCCACTGGATGGACTGATCCACGCTCGTGCATTCTCGCAGAGAGCCAACTGTGACCAGAGAAGTTTAAGAGTGTGTACAGTTCTGGTCTCAAGAAAGAGTGCTAGAAAAGGTGTGGAACAGGACAACCAAGACGATCAAAGGGTGGCAGCACCCTTTGGAGAAGTAACCGTTGAAGTACTTGGGTTTTTAAAAAAATTATTATTTAAATATGAATTGGGCAAGGGAACCGTGCATGCAGTTTTATGGGGCAGAGAAAAATGGTAAAGGGTACTACTTCTCCCTTGCTGATAATATTACAAGAACCCAGCTAAGCTGATTGGGAAAGAAGGTAGCATGTTGAAGATGTGTTGAACTCATTTCTTTAGAGGGCCAAATCTTACATAAATGTCACTTTGTTGGGTCGGGCCATGTCTGCCATAAAACGCAATACCAGGTATCAGTGATATCAAGAAGAGAGAAGAGGAAGAAGAAGGAATTGGATTTCTATCCCGCCCTTCACTCAAGAGCCTCAGAGCAGCTGACAATCTCCTTCCCTTCCTCTCCCCACAACAGACACTCTGAGAGGTAGGTGGGGCTGAGAGAGTTTGGTGCAGTGGTTCAGAGTGGCGGACTCTAGTCTGGGAGAACCGGGTTTGATTCCCCACTTCCCCACATGCAGCTGCTGGGTGACCCTGAGTCAGTCACAAGTTCTTTCAGAGCTATCAGGAACTCACTGATACAGGATGCGATGATGACCACTAGTTTAGATGGCATAAAAGAAGGAATAAGAAAAAATATTTGGAAGAGAGGTCTATTGATGGTGATTAGCCTGGATAACCAAATGGAACTTCCATGTTCTGGGGCAGTAAGCCTCTGAACATCAGTGCTAGGTGGGAACAACAGGAGGAGGGGCTTTGACCTCCACGTGTTTCCCTCTAGGGTTATCTAGGTGGCTGCTGTGGGTAAAGGTAATTCTAATGTCCAGGTGACAACACTCTAGAAGGACATTGCTGTAGGATCATATTGTGCCTTCTGGTCAAGGAAGCGCAACCGAAGTAGAATTTTCCTCTAGACCAGAGGTCCTTAACCTTTTTAAGCCTGTAGGCACCTTTGGAATTCGGACACAGGACACTGGGCGCAACAACAAAATGGCTGCCACACGAGCAGCGCCAACCACAAAATGGCTGCCCCCTGAGGTGGAGCCAGCTACAAAATGTCAGGTTGCGAGGTTATGTATATAATAGTAGCTCTTCAACATTCCAGGCAGGAGTTCTGTTTAATAAGCCAGTCAGAAGTCCTGCTAGGCAAAAGCCCCACCTGGCCCCGCCCACTTTCTAAAAGTGCTGGGTGGGCCCCAGAAAAAGTGTTGCTGGGCACCGTGGCAGGGATACCTGCCCTAAACTGTCATACTGAGGTTTTGAAGCAAGGCCAAGAGGTGGCCTCCTGACCTTCCCAGAACAGCCAAGGACACTCACTTCGAAAAGGATGAGGACAGAATGGAGCGGGTGCAGAGGAGAGCGACAAGGATGATCGGGGGCCTGGAGACCAAGAAGCCCTACAAGGAAAGGCTGAGGGACCTGGGAATGTTTAGTCTGGAGAAGAGGAGTTTGAGGGGGAACAGGATTGCTCTCTCTAAGTCTCTGAAGGGCTGTCACTTGAGAGCCAGTCTGGTTGTAGTGGTTAGGAGTGCCGGACTCTAATCTGGGAAAACCGGGTTTGATTCCCCACTCCTCCACATGCAGCTGCTGGTGTGACCTTGGGTCAGTTACAAGTTCTCTCACGAGCAGTTCTCGAAAGAGTTCTCCCAGCCCCACCTACCTCACCGGGTGTCTGTTGTGGGGAGAGGAAGGGAAAGGAGATTGTAAGCTGCTCTGAAACTCCTTTGGGTAGTGAAGGGAGGGGTATAAATCCAGTCTTTTCTTCTTCTTAGAGGAGGGCAGGGAGCTGTTTCTGTTGGGAACAGAGGACAGGACTCACAAAAATGGGTTTAAATTCAGGGTGGAAAGGTACCAGCTGGAACTTAGGAAAAACTTTTTCTACAGTAAGGGTTGTGCAACAGTGGAATCGGCTGCCTCGGGAGGTAGTGAGCTCCCCCTCCCTGGCAGTCGTCAGGCAGTGGCTGGACAAGCACGTGGCAGGGATGCTTTAGGGCGGATCCTGCACTGAGCAGGGGGTTGGACTAGATGGCCTCTATGGCCCCTTCCAACTCTGTGATTCTAGGATTCTGTGACACGACCACTCACTTCGTGACTCAGCAAGGCCTCCCAGTCAGACATCTGAAAGACCTCCTTCCCCCACATCTTCTCCAGCAACGAATCCTTCACAATCACCGAAACCGCCCGGAGCCCAAAGGAGGCGAAGAGATTTGCGTGGATGTGGTTCCGAGTGCAGCGCAGCTTCCTGCAGGGCCAGAAACAACACGGGGCTCAAGAGCTGTGAAGGCAGCCCACCCCCCACACACCCCCAAAGCCCCTGCGTCCCCACACTTGTCTGCGGGCCCGAACTCCCGATCAAATGCTCCCCGAGCCAGTCGACATCTTTTAAAAACAGTTGCAGCAATTTAAAACAAGGGAAACCGGTAACGATCAAAACAGACAGCATAAAAAGTGGGGAATCGTAGTGGTAAAAGCAGCAGACCACTGAGCAAGGTGCTGGGGGGGGCCACCGAAATCAACCAGGGAGACAAAGGAAGCAGACAAACAACCCGGGAAGATAACGAGGTCAACCAGCAGCAAGCCATAAAAACTCGGGTATCTCTTATTTAAAAAGGCTATTCATTCAGGTGTTGGCTTTGTCCTCGAAAGCCCTCTGCTACCTGTCCCCATTCTGCCAAGGTGTGACACTCTCGGTTCCCCGTGGCTATTTTAATCCTGGCTGTTGGCTGAGTTTGCACCCTCCTATCAATAGAACACTTTGAACGCCTCTTAAAGAGACTTGAGGTTCCAGCGTTGCTCCGTTTGCGGATTTTTATCTGTTGCATATGCCGCTGTGGAAAGCCGCTCACAAACCTAGTCGAAAACTAACTGTTCTGGTGCTCAGGAGCACAGCCATAGAAAGGGGACTCCAGAGATAAAGGTGCCAACGCCGAGAAAGCCCTGTCATTGGGGTTTTTAAAAAGTCTGAGGAGTTAGCAGTATTAGGCTGTTGCTGCAAAATAGTTAAAAAGCCCAGGAGCACTTTTAAGACTAACAAACGTTATTGTAGCGTAAGCTTTCGAGAAACGCAGCTCTCTTCGTCAGATGCGTGGAGGGTATGGAGAAACTGGCCAGAGATATATAGGTGGTAAGGGGAGAGGGGAGAGGATGCAGAAAGTGCCATGTAAAGGTAGAGCAGTGCTTGGATGGGAGACCTCCTTGGAATACCAGCAGTCGGGAGGCGGGGGCAGGCCTTATTCAGCCGCCTCTCTGAATATCCTCCAGGCACCCAGTAGGGGTCAGTCACCAGAGGTCGCCATGCTTTCCAGGTGCACATGCACTCACACACATGCGCGCACACATATGAAAAAATACAAAAAAAAAGGGGAAAGAAACGTGCCGGGTGATTTTAGGCTGGACGTTGCCTAACCTACTTCACAGCGTTGCTGTGAAGATAAAAACGGGGGAAGGGAGACTCATGTAAGATCTCTGGAGGAAGGGCGGAGGGATAAGAAGGCACTAGATAGATAGACTTGGGGGGGGGTGTTTGAAGGGGTGGATCCTTGTGGCAGGCTTGTCTGTCCACCCTCTCATGCCAGTTTTGGCCTGTGGGCTTTGACTTTGGCTCCAACGCGGGCTCTCGTGTTCTTCAATCCATGCATGCAGAATTATTGGTGCCGCCCGATTCGCTATCTGCAGGGATATCTTTGCACTGATAAGCCCACATTCCAAAGGGGTGGGGCCAATGTTCCCTCTAAGCTGTGGAGTCCTGTGAGCAAAAATTCTATTTGTGAGCTACTGGCATTAAAGTTGTGAGCAAGGAATTTGGCTCCTGCATAAATTAGTTTGCTCTGGAGCCATCCTTCCTGAGCTAAGACAAAAATGTGTGAGCCGGAGGCTAAAAAACCTGTGAGCTAGCTCACACTAACTCAGCTTAGAGGGACCACTGGATGTGACCCCTTCCTTCTATAGTTGAGTCTGGATGGAATACCTGAAAGGTATTCCCCCTCCCCTTACCACCTATATATCTCTGGACAGTTTCCATGCATCTGATGAAGAGAGCTGTGTTTCTCGGAAGCTTATGCTACAATAAAGTTTGTGAGTTTTAAAGGTGCTACTGGGCTTTTTACCATTTTTAAAAATTCTGTTCTTTCAGAGCGTTTCTTCAGAACACCCCCGCGCACCCACACATACACACTCACACACTTTCGGCAATGCTCCAAAACAAACGCCACACAAAAACAAACGCAGAGCTTCACGATAGCAACGGTATGCCAAAATGGTCAACATCCACCCCAGGACGTTCTCAGTGAGCTGGGGGCAGAGACCCAGTAGCAATACCTGAAGACAGTGAGGATGAGAAGGGCCAAGATCAGGGCCAGCAGCGACAGGGAGTAGCCCACTGTGTAAATGACTTTGAAGCCCACCATCAGCCGGTGGGCCCCTTCCTGTGCCAAAGAGAAAGAGAGCCACTCAGAGAAGCTACAGCCGTCTCCTTCCCACCCCATGCCTCCAGTAGCTCACCAACTGGGGGTAGCCCCTATTCTGAGTTCAAAAGTAATCATTTACTGAAAGCTTTGGCTTTCAGGATAATCCTTTTTTTGGACAGAAAGGGAGATTAGAAAGAGTGACTGCTGATTTGCAATCGATAATGAAGCTCAAGACAGTGCATCCACCTGGACTGAATCGAGACCTAGGTTTCCTGTCTCATTACCAATGCTGATTTCTCCACGCCTATTGCCCTTCTGCATATCTCACCTGAATCCAATCATGCCTTCTATTGTCATTCACCTGCTAATGTCATTCGGCACCTAAAATCATTCCACTTTCCAATAAATAGGACAGATGGACCCCCATCCTCGCTGTATCTGAAGAAGTGAGCAGTGAGCAGTGACTCATGAAAGCTCATCCCCTGCCAAAGATTTTGTTAGTCTCGAAGGTGCTACTGGACTCTTTCTCTTGTCTACTTTTTGGGACAGTTTCAGGGGGGCAGCTGTGTCAGTCTGCAGTGCAAGAGATAAATTTCAGTCCACTAGGACTTTGAAGACTAAGAAGATTTCCACGGTATAAGTCCTTGAGACAAAGCTCCTTTTGTTAGATACCCACGCTTTGATTCTCGAAAGCTTTGTCAGATATCTGACAAAAGGAGCTTCAAGTATTGAAAACTCTGTTAGATAAAAAGGAATTTTGACTCTCAAAAGCCGATACCCTGGAAATCTTGTTGGAGACAAAGGAGGAGGAAGAGGAGGAGGAGGTGGAGGAGGAGATTGGATTTATACCCCACCCTTCACTACCCGAAGGAGTCTCAGGGTGGCTTACAATCCCTTTCCCTTCCCCTCCCCACCATAGACACCCTATGAGGTAAGTGGGGCTGAGAGAGCTCTAAGAGAACTTGTGACTGACCCAAGGTCATGCCAGCAGCTGCATGTGGAGGAGTGGGGAATCAAACCCGGTTCTCCCAGATTAGAGTCTGCACTCATAACCACTACATCAAACTGGCTCACAGTTTGAGGAAGAAAAAGAAGACCTGCTCTTCGCTACCCGAAGGAGTCTCAGAAAAGCTTACAATCACACTCCCTTCCTCTCCACACAACAGACACCCTGTGAGGTAGGTGGGTCTGAAAGAGCTCTGAAAGGGCTGTGACTGGCCCAAGGTCACCCCAGCTGGCTGCATGTGGAGAAGTGGGGAATCAAACCCGGTTCTCCCAGATTAGAGTCCGCGCTCCTTACCACTACACCAAACTGGCTCTAAGATCTTTGTTGTGGATGGCAGCATCACAGTTTCTGGATCTGTAGGTCTGTGCATGTGTCTGTTTGGGTTTGTCCATCTCTACTGTTGTCCTGATTTTTAATTTCTGCAAGCTACAATTCAGTGAGAAGACATGGGCAGGAAGGGCAGCTTTGGGGTTTTTTTCAGTGGGCAGCGAGTGTTGTTGTTTGATCAGTCAAGAATGGATGGAGAGCTGAAATGCTGCCAGTTTCTCTTCCTTTCTTCCTTTCTTCCTTTCTTCCTTCCTTCCTTCCTTCTCCTTCTTCCTCCCTTTACAGCTGATAATGTAAAGGGCATTCCATTTAATGGCACACAAGACAGAGGCTTACAGGAAGGACTAGGGGAAATGGAAAACAAGTGCTGTAATGATTTCATTTTTTAGTGCGTGTCTTTCTTTAAAGATTTAGTTTGACTGCAGTAATATGAGGAGAGTGATAGAGGGAGATAAGTGTGATATGATTGGCTGATGACTGAGAGTGTGGGAGGATGGGTGTCTATGAGAGATTCTGAGTGTGAAGTTTGAAGAGAGAGCATAGTCTGTGTGACTATGGGAGTTTCTGAGTCTATTCTGTGTGAGTAAGACAAACAGTTTAGTCTGTGTGAATATGAGTTTTGAGTCTATTCTGTGTGAATAAGACAAAGAGTTCAGCCTGTGTGGCTATACAGATGAGAGAGAAAGAGATTAGACTGAGTGTCTATGCCTGTCAGAGTGGAGTTTTGGGAGTTTGAGAGACTGTTTGTGACAACAAGCTTTGCCAGTTATATTTACAAGTTCCTTTCATCAGCAACAGTTCAAAATAACAAGAAACCTATTTTGTTCTTTATTAAATAAATAATTTTTTGTTTAAAATTATCCCAGAAATCAGAATAGTCCTCCTTCAGGGCCACATAGTCCTCTGAAGTGCCCAGACCCTAGATCATTCTATCAAAAGAGAGAGATTTGGAATTTTTAATTCCTGGTGGCAGCAGAAATCTATCAAGTTTAGGTACACAGAAAGTGTTTTAAAGATAAAACCATCTCGCCTATAAGCAAGGACACCACAAGTGCACTTTGTGCACTTCTGCTTGTCAGTCATCCAGATGCTTTTGCATCCGTTGCCCAGAATACGAGAAGGTGGGAACGGGCTCTGGTCTTACTCTGCAACCAACCAAAGGCCACCTGAGGTCTCCTCTCTGGGAATCAAGGGGCCTAGATTCTTCCTTGAAGAACAATGGAAATTCATCAAGCCCCCATTTCTTTTCCCAGGACAAGCTTTTTTGAAGGATGCCAGAAGGGGCAGGGGGAGAGACAGAGGCTGAGAAAATATGATAGCACCATTAGGAGCATGCCTGACTATCATGGGGCTGGTTACAGTAGCTAGAGTGTCGGACTAAGGTCTGGGAGAACCAGGTTCGAATCCCCACTCTGCCGTGGAAGTTTGCTGGCTGGCCTTAGGCCAGCTACCCTCTTTCAGTCTAACCTACCTCACAGGGTTGTTCTGAGGAAAAGACGGAGGAGAGCACAATGATAAAAGCTGCGTCGGACCTTCGTTAGGGAGAAAATCAACGCAGAAAGAATGTAAGTTAAACCAATGAGCTCCTGACCCACCACTAGTGCAAATAAAGCTTCATCCCCAGCAGCAAGTCCCGGCCCTTGTCCTCTTCTCACCTCTTCATCGGTGGCTTCCGCCTCCTCCTTGCACTGGGAATGGTCCCTCCAGGCCTCCGTCCCATTCAGTTGCGCCCAGTGCCCATCAGCCTCACACTTGCGGCTCACCACCCCGTGTTTAACTGCAAGCACAGAAGGGGGGTCGAGTGTTAGGCAGAGGCATTTGAAAGAAACCATTTTGAATCGGGGGTCGGGGTCGGGTGGGAAGCCACATTACGGCAGTTTCCATTTGGCCCGTGCAAACAGCTGTACCTGGTGGAAGACCTCATGCGTAAAGTCCACTCACCACATGGGGCGTGCCACAGGAGAGTTTCCATTCTAAAGCCAGACATGCCTCACAGCGGCTGATGCTGGTGATGGTGAGGCAACTTTTCGTGTACAGGAAGTGGCATGCGGCAAACTGCTTTTACATCATACAGCCACCAGGTGGAGCCACTGCCCCACAACGGTCACATCTGTGGTGGCCGCTGTTCTTGGGCAAAAGCTTCTCCAACTTCCTGCCCCTTCCCTCACTGCGCTGGGAGCTGTCCACAGCAGCCCTGCAACCGGTGGTGCTGAAAGGCCGGAGCCAGAAAGCCCTTGCCCCGGGAACATGTTAATTCCTCGAGAGCAGTCCTCGAAAGAGTGCTCCCAGCCCCACCTACTCAGAACCATAGAATCAGAGAGTTGGAAGGGACCTCCAGGGTTATCTAGTCCAACCCCCTGCACAATGGAAGAAATTCAGAAATGCCTCCCCCCACCACCACCCCCACCCCCAGTGACCACTTTTCCAGTTTGGTGTAGTGGTTATGTGAGAACCAGTTTGACGTAGTGGTTAAGAGCGGTGGACTCTAATTTGGGAGAACTGGGTTTGATTCCCCACTCCTCCACTTGCACCTGCTGGTGTGATCTTGGGTTAGTCATAAGTTCTGGCACAGCTGTTCTTGAAAAAGAGCAGTTTCTGTCAGAGCTCTCTCAGGCCCACCGACCTCACAGGGTGTCTGTTATGGGGAGGGGAAGGGAAAGAAGTTATGTAAGCTGCACTGAGACTCTGAATGAAGGGCGGTGTATAAATCCAATCTCTTCTTCTCTTCCATTCCCAGAAGAGGGCAAAAAACCTCCAGGGTCCCTGGCCAAACTGGTCTGGACAACAATTGCTGCCTGACTCCAAGGTGGTGATCAGCTTTCCCCTGGGTGTGTAAGAAAGGGCCATAAGAACTAAGCACTGATCCAACTTCCCGCCCTCCCTCTCATGATCCGCCCAAGTTCACAGAATCAGCATTGCTGATTCTGAATCAAACGGAATCAAAGACATTTCACAGTGTCTGTTGCAGGGTAAGGAAGGGGATTGTAAGCTGCCCTGAGAGTCCTTCAAGTAATGAAGAGTGGAGGGTACAAAATCAACTCTTTTTCTCTTCCTCCTCCTGAGTGGGGGCCCAAAGCAGCTTACAACTGTCTCCTCTCCCCCACATCACAACAACCCTGTGAGGTAGGTTAGGCTCAGGGTGTGCGACTGGGCCAAGGTCCCCAACCAACTTCCATGGCAGAGCGAGGATTCGAACCTGGGTCTCCCAGATCCTAGCCCAACACTCCAACCACCTTCCCAGACTGGCATATGGTGGTGGATCACACAGATGAGTGTGAACTATTGTGGACTGGCGGTGGTCAGAGTGTCAGCCTAGGAGCCAAGAGACCCCGTCCTGCCACAAAGCTGTCTGGCTGGATGACCCTGGGGCCAGTCTCGCACACTCAGCCAAACCTACCTCACAGGGTTGTTGTGAGAATCACAACAGCAAACGCCACCCTGAGCTGTTTGGGGGTGGGAGGAGAAGGAGGAGGAAGAGGATGAATAAGAGGAGACTGGATTTATATCCCTGCCCTTCACTACCCAAAGGACTCTCAGAGCGGCTTACAATCTCCTTTCCTTTCCTCTCCCCACAACAGACACCCTGTGAGGTACGTGGGGCTGAGAGAGCTCTGACAGCAACTGCTCTTGAGAGAACAGCTCTGAGAGAACTTGTGACTGACCCCACCCGATTCAATTCCTGCCATCTCCAGCTAAATTGTCTCAAGTACAAAGTCTTCTGGAGATTTCGGAGAGTTCCCATCAGCCTAAGGACACAGCTGTGACTGGCCTAAAGTTACCCAGTTTGCTGCATGGCAGAGTAGGGGTTAACTCTGGCCTCCTCATTCTTAGCCTTCTGCTCCAACGACTACACCACAATGTCTGTTTTATTAGGATGGACTCTTGGCCTTGCACCAGACTAGTCCCCTGTCTTCCTCTGCAAGATGCATTCTGTGTAACCTGAGTCAGCTATCAAGCAAGCTCGGTTCATCTTTGCAGATCTGGAATTTCAGCACCAGGGACAGCGATTCCGCCCAGAGGTTCCCTGTGAGACTTGTGCCCTCCTAGGGAATCACGTAGGCTCTCTTTAGATTTGCTTTCCATTGCGGGGGGGGGGGGAATGTCAGGCTTGGAAATGAATCAAAGAAAGTGGAGAGATGGACAGAGAGGCCCGGCTCCAAAGCTCCCTCTAAGCTGTGGAGTCTTGCGAGCAAAAATTCCACTTTGTGAGCTACTTGGCATTAAAGTTGTGAGTGAGCAATTTGGCTACTGCATCAGTTAGTTTGCTCTGGAGCCCTCCTGCCTGAGCTAAGACAGAAATGTGTGAGCTGGAGGCTAAAAAACTGTGAGCTAGCTCACACGAACTCAGCTTAGGGGGAACACGGCCCTTTCAAGGGGGAACTGAGGGGAAGCAGCTCTGGTGCCCCACGACACCTCGCTCTCTGAGCCAACTCACAAACAGCCGTACCTTTCTCAAACCAGGGCAAGTAAAAGGGGCAGGAGACGTTGACCACGGTGCCCGGGCTCCCATCTGGCCAGCACGCGTACATATCAAAAGTTCGGTTGCAGAACAGCCCTGGAAGAGACAGAAGCAAGACGGGATTGGCCGGGTGGCATTCTTCTAGTCTGGAGCTGAAACAGCCAGCGGGTCAGTCCAGAACTCAAAGCAGATTGGATCTCTCTCGTCCTCGGCATCAGGTAGCGATGCCATTAACTGCAACACGGCGGCTCAGGATCTCAGCGGAAAATGGAGCAGTCTGCGGGTGGAATCTCATCCCAGCCACAAACTCACTCCCTGTCAGATCCATTCCTCATCTGCAATACCGCCCTGCCAGGAAATGGCATTCAATTGTGCGTGTAGATCAAGACGGGTAGCTCTGTTGGTCTGCCTGCAGCAGTAGAAAAGAGCATGAGTCCAGGAGCATCTCAAAGACTTTAAGGTGCTACTGGACTCTTGCTCATTTCTATTGTGTGTGCGTATTTTAATTGCCTTAGTTTTGTCATTTTTTAAACTTGGTAAGAGCTGTCAATGAAGGAAGAAGTCAACTTTCCAACTGTTTTCCCTTTACACTGTGCTCTAAGACAGATTCTCATTCCATGTGGAGAGGAAGGACTTTACCAGATATTCTGGGATAAATGCATTGGATTCTGCTGAAAGTGGCGCTTCCCTCCAATTCAAGCAGCCTTCCTGTGTCAGAGGAAGGCTCCTTACACCAGAACAGCACACCACCATTGGCAAAATGGGCCCACAAGGCCCAAGCTAATGTACTGGTGCCGTCTCCTCCGAGGAGTGAGAATATTCAGGACAGCAGAACCAGACTTGACTTCTTTTGAAGTGAGACTAGGTTTACATGATGTACAGATGTGCCATCGAGTCACAACTAGCTTATGGCGACCCCAGCAAGGGGCTTTCAAGGCAAAAGAGAAGCAGAGGTGGTTTGCCATTGCCTTCCTCTGAAAGCCTTCCTTGGTGGTCTCCCATCCAAGACTTATGGTGATCCCAGCAAGGGGAATTCCAGGGAAGTGAGAAGCAGAGGTCCTTTGCCATGGCCTTCCTCTGCAGAGCCTTCCTTGGTGGTCTCCTATCCAAGACTTACAGCAACCCCAGTAAAGGGCTTTCTAGTGAAGTGAGAAGCAGAGGTGGTGTCCCATCGCCTTCCTCTGCAGAATCTTGCTTGGTGGTCTCCTATCAAAGACTTATGGTGACCCCAGCAAGGGGCTTCCAAGGCAAGTGTGAAGCAGAGGTGGTGTACCATGGCCTTCCTCTGCAGAGTCTTGCTTGGTGGTCTCCCATTCAAGATTTACGGTGAACCCAGCAAGAGGCTTTCTAGGGAAGTGAGAAGCAGAGGTGGTTTGCTGTTGCCTTCCTCTGCAGAGTCTTCCTTGGTGGTCTCCCATAGAAGTACCAACGCTACTCAGTTCTGAGATCTGACGTGATAAGGCTACCCCATGCCACCTCACCTCCCTAAGGCTGCAGTTACCTATTTGAAAGTCAAGTCAAACATTACAACCAGGGCCTCTGCAGAGGTGCACAGTCAAGGCAGCAGACCAGCAACCCCAGATCAGATACAGAGTACAGGTTCACACACGCACCTTCTGGTCTTTCTACTTTAAGGAAACAGAGCGGGCAATCCCTTACCGGAGGGATAAGGGTCATTTGCCATCTTCTTCAAGCATTCAGCCTTGTACCTCATCCATTCTTCAAATGTCTTCTCCAAAACTTTGGCACCGCAGCTCTGGGGAGGAAGAAGGAGGAGGAGAAGAGATTGGATTTATACCCCGCCCTTCACTCGGCGTCTCAGAGCAGCTGACAATCTCCTTCCCTTCCTCTCCCCACAACAGACACCCTGTGAGGTAGGTGGGGCTGAGAGAGCTCTTGACAGAAACTGCTCCTGAGAGAGCAGCTCTGACAGAACTTGTGACTGACCCACGGTCACACCAGCAGCTGCATGTGAAGGAGTGGGGAATCAAACCCGGTTCTCCCAGATTAGAGTCTGCGCTCCTAACCACTTCACCAAACTGGCTCTCAGCCTCCTTATATCTTGGGACAGCCTCATTATATCTTGGCGGAGACCTTCCCTGGGACCTCTGCATGGCAACTGATAGGGGCAGGTCTTTCTGAGCTCAGGTACAGCACCGGATGCTAAACCCAGGTCAGGACAGGGCTGGCAAATGGCAAAGGAGGAGAATACCGGCAACAAAGCCAGTGTTTTCCAGAGTGGAGCGTGTGGGCAGGGCTCTGAAGAGTGACCGTGTAGCATCTGGAAAGCTCCTTCTAAAAAGATCTGCCTTCAGAAGCATCAGTAGTAGATTAGCCCAGGTCAGGGGGGGGGGGAAACACAGCAGCTCCTGAACTACAGACTTGGGAGTCTCAAAACCTTGTTTGGCAGGAGCTCATTGCGGAATTCACACCAGCTGGAGTCAGAAGGCCGGATCTGAAAGGAAGTTTCTCTCCTGGATCCCCCCTCCCCCCTCCCCAAGACGCAGGGCTTGAATCTTAAGAGATCTGCTGGGACATTATCCGCTCCCCTACTGACACCATAAGCCATCAAAGGTAGCACATAAATACGTGTGTTTGGGACAAAGGACGCTTTTCCTGCAAAGAACAGGGCATTGCAGTTAGGAAAGGGTCGATACATATGACCCATTGGTGGTGAAACCTTTGTTCTGGATCACCACTGGTTAGAACTGTTGTCAGGAGGATTGAGTCATAGAATTGGAAGGGATCTCCAGGGTCATCTAGTCCAACCCCCTGCACAATGCAGGACATTCACAAATACTTTCCCCCACACACACCCCAGTGACCCCGGTTCCACACCCAGAAGATAACAAAACCCTCCAGGATCCCTGGCCAAACTGGCCTGGAGAACAATGACTTTCTCACCCCTAAGTGGCAATCGGCACTTCCCTGGGCATGTAAGAAAGGGCCATGAGAACTAAGCACTGAGGCAACCCTTCCTGCCCTCCTTCTCGTGATCTGCCCAAGTTCACAGGATTGAACAGAAAAACAAGTGAGCTATACAGTAAAACAGAATAATCAGACAGCAACCACACTGCACATCACCACAATAAAGAACAAAAATAAACCGGTTTCCCGCATTTGCAGAACTGGGCTTCGTTTTTATTGCTTGTCATTCCAGCTAGGTCAAAGATTCCCTCCAGGGGAGTCTTCGCTCTTGGATGGCAAGAAAGGCTTCTGGCTGACCCGGCTGGCTGTCATTGGTAATACGCTCACTGCAGAATGGGTCAGTAAACCAATCCCAGTGCCAAGCCGCGGGTGCTCGATCTGAGCCACACCTCCCTCACCCCTCTAAGCGTTGCAACCAGGAAATGCCCACAACCGTCCCGCGAACATGGGTGGGGAGATTCCATCTCTAGGACAGGAAAGGTCCCTCCCAGTGACCAGATCACAGTTTGGTTAAAAAGAAAAAAAAAACAGCTTGGACTACCTGAACGTCTTACCTCCACGGAAATCAGGCTCACCCAGAGGAGAGGCACGAACCTCGTTGCGCACTGGGAGAGAAACGCATCCCTCATGGTCAGCTGTGGACCGCGGCACGTGGGTCACCGCACCAAAACAATGCTGTCCCTGGACCCCTGAGAAAGAGAAAGGACGGGTGAAGGAGGCTAGTTGGCCTTCGGAGAATCTTCAGAATGAGGAACAAGCTTGTATCAATCACTCCTCCGTCAGGGCCTTACGCACAGACAGCTGCAATTTTCACATGATGGTAGTGATATAACTAGACATGAAAAAGATAAAACCATAATACTCTAACGTGGGTAGCTGTGTGAGTCTGTCTACAGCTGTAGTAGAAGAGATTGAATTGACACCCCGCCCTTCACTCAGAGTGGCTTACAAACTCTTTTCCCTTCCTCTCCCCACAACAGACACCCTGGGAGGTAGGTGGGGCTGGGAGCAATGCTCCCTCTAAGCTGCGGAGTCTTGTGAGCAAAAATTCTACGTTGTCAGCTATTGGCATTAAAGTTGTGAGTGAGCAATTTGGCTACTTCATAAATTAGTTTGCTCTGGAGCCCTCCTTCCTGAGCTACGGCAGAAATCTGCGAGCTGGAGGCCAAAAAACTGTGAGCTAGCTCACACCAACTCAGCTTAGAGGGAACACTGGCTGGGAGAGCTGTTTCCAGGACTGCTCCTAGGACTGCTCCTGAGAGAACAGCTCTGAGAGAACTTGTGACTGACCCAAAGTCACACCTGCAGCTGCAGGTGGTGGAGTGGGGAATCAAACCTGGTTCTCCCAGATCAGAGTCCGCGCTCCTAACCACTCCACCAATTTTCCCCCCATCGTTTCCTTTGCTATACACATTACTTCCCTCTGCCGAATCTCCATTTAATAATTTCCCCCCATCCCTATCCAGTCTAAAAGCCACCTCAATATCATGCCCTGCTGGGCTCTGGCACAGCCTGTGTCGTCACCTCTTCACACTCCCAGCAAAAACCTCTCTCGGCCGGTGCCAGAGGTCAGAATCAGATGCAGCGCTGCACGTCGCCCACGGCCTCTGATTCTGTTCTGGGCTCCATCCTGCCGCCTCCAAATGTCCCCGTTCCTTTCGCGAGTATGGGATTTTGTGGAGGTGGGGGAGGTCTCTTGAGAAAGGTCATTAATAACTAAATGGAAAACACAGTGTGAGTCCAGTGGCACCTTTAAGACCAACTGAGTTTTATTCGAGGTATGAGTTTTCGTGCACGTGCATGAAAGCTCATACCTCAAATAAAACTTGGTTGGTCTTAAAGGTGCCACTCTGGACTCAGACTTTGCTGTGCTGTTCCAGACCAACCCGGCTGCCCACCAGAGACAGTTTGGTGTAGTGGTTAGGAGTGCGGACTCTCATCTGGGAGAACCGGGTTTGATTCCCCCACTCCTCCCCATGCAGCTGCTGGGTGATCTTGGGTCAGCCACAAGTTCTCTCAGAGCTTTTCTCTCAGGAGCAGTCCTGGAAAGAGCTCTCTCAGCCCCACCTCCCTCCCAGGGTGTCTGTTGTGGGGAGAGGAAGGGAAAGGAGATGTTAAGCCGCTCTGAGACTCCAAGTGAAGGGCGGGGTATAAATCCAGTTTCTTCTTCATCATCATCTGTCTAAATGGAAAGTGAAGAGTCTTTGGGTGCTGAATTCTCTGCCGAATACCACTTCCCACACGCATGGCCCCCACCATGCAAACAAGCCTGTATTTCCACGCATGCTCATTCACATGATTAACAGAGAAAGAGAGAGTAGAGAGATTGATGCACCGGGTGCCAACTTCCCAGCCTCCTCCGCCTTACAATGGAATGAAGACGGCACCAGAGAAGTTCTCCAGGAGTCTGCTGGATCTGCGTCACACGTGTTTTAAGAGGGGAAAGTTCCACTGACTTAACCAAGATGGATAAGTTGTTCTCTCCCAACTGGGCCCCAAAGGGAGTTTTCATGCAGCCGGCCACAGCTGAGAGGCTCCAAATGATAAATTTTATGTCACCAGCTATCCTGTAGCATCGAGGAATAGCCCACCTCAGCAGAAGGCGGCAGGAGTTCGAATCCCACGGATGTGAATGCATGCAGAGCCTCGCAAAAGCTCACCGTGTCACAAAACAAGCCCCCTGCCCGATGCCCCAATCCAGCTTCCATCAAGCCTGCAAGGACGAAGAGGGGCTTACCCTCACCCACCAGACAAGCCGATTGGTTAGCAACAGACAAGGAATACAGCCTACGATGGCAATAAATGTAGCTAAGCTAAATGCTGGATATACAGCAATTTTTCAAAAACGATTTAAGTCTCAGCTTTTTCATACATATTAATCCTAAACTGCATACAAAAACCCAACTTTTTAATATATATTAATTAGAGTGTAAAGACAGTCCCATACAAGAATACAATGGCATACAAAAACCGATCGCAGGATGGGAGAGATCGCAGAAACAGGAAAACGTCCCCTAAATATATCACGGTGCTCTTACAACAGAACGGTGATATATTTAGAGGAGCTTTTCCTTTCTTGTGGCCTCTCCCATTCAGTGATTGGGTTTTGTATGGAATTGTATTTACATTGCAATTAATAAAGGTAAAGGTAAAGGCTCCCTTGCTCGAAAGGCAGTCGAATCCGACTCTAGGGTTGCGGTGCTCATCTCCGTTTCAAAGCCGAAGAGCCAGCGCTGTCCAAAGACGTTTCCATGGTCATGTGGCCGGCATGGAGCTCACGCCGTCCTGCGGCACTCTCGGGTCTCGAACTGCTGAACTACTGACCTTCCACAGCCTGCAGTTCAGCGTCCTGACCACTTGAGCCACCGCAGTTAATATATATATATATATAAAAAGCTGAGCCACATGCAAAACCCCCCCCCTCTCTCTGTATGTGTGTGTATATGTTTATGAACGTTTATGTGTGTGTAATTTTGAGACACAGAAATAACTTTTGGACCAGCTAAACACACAACACTGACTCATATCAGCGGCACAAGAAGTGGTTAAGTGAAACCAACTTAATTGTTTCTGAAAAAGGGGGAACAGTAGACACAGCTTCGGATATAGTCAAATAAAGCCAAACAGGAGTAGAGATGACAGGTGAGAGCGCGCCCCAGGAGACAGAAGAGAAACCCTGGTGGATCAGACCGGTGATACATCTTAGTCGAGCTTCCAGTTTTGCACAGTGGCCAACCTAATACGTAATTATCGGGGGGGGATGTAATCAGGGGGTCACATGAAGATCTGAGAGAGCCAGGTTCGAATCCTCACACTGGCACTCGCTGGGTGCCCGCAGCTCAGTCACTCCCTCGGGGCCTCCTCGCCCACCTCGCAGGGTGGTTGTGAGCAGCATTCCCTAAAAAGCTGAGTCAGTGTGAGCTAGCTCACAGTTTTTTTAGCCTCTGGCTCACACTATTTTTTGTCTCCGCTCAGGACGGATGGCTCCGGAGCAAACTAAGTTACACAGCAGCCAAATCGCTCGCTCACAACTTTAATGCCAGTCACTTGCAAAGTAGAATTTTTGCTCACAGGACTCCACTGCTCAGGGGCAGCATTGGTTGTGGGGATGGAATGACAAATGTCCTGGGAGGAAGGATAAAATTAAAAATTATACTAAATACCACCCTTGGAGGGCCTGCCAGCAGTGCCTGGGGACCAAAGCCTCCCCTGCTCCCGGACACCCCCATTCGGATGTCGAACTCTCCCCGCAACCCCTCGTTCTTCTCACCAGCATCATATCTACAGAGTCAGCCTCTGGCTGAAAGGCATTCTAAGAACAAATTAAAGGAGCATCAATAATAAAAAAAGGCACACGGCTCCGGATTCCTGGAAACATCCCTAGCCCCAGGAGCGCAATTGGAAAGACTTCACCAGAGACAAATCTGCACAGTGGAAACATTTAATTAGACCCCGTGTGCCTCCGACGCAGGCTCCTGGTAAAACAAATTATCTTTCCAACATCAGTGTTACAGAAGGGATGGGCACATCCTCATCTCCTGTACAGGTGGAAATCCTCCTTCATTCCCCACAAAGAAACGGTGATCTTTATTCATGATAACCAGTACCAGACCTTATTCAATATACCCAGCGTAGGCGCCAAGCAGGGAGGGAGGGAACACCCCTCCCACCCCCTACATTCAGACTACATGTGGTTTAGTTCTTCTGTGCACCCCTTTCCTTCTGAGGTTGGACTTGCATGCCAAATTAAGAACATAAGAGAAGCCAATGTTGGACCAGGCCAACGGCCCATCCAGTCCAATACTCTGTCACACAGTGGCCAAAAATACCAGGTGCCATCAGGAGGTCCAGCAGTGGGGCCAAAATGCTAGAAGCCCTCCCACTGCTGCCCCCCCAAGCACCAAGAATACAGGGCATCACCTGCCCCAGCCTGAGAGTTCCTATCTATACCTTGTGGCTAATAGCCACTGATGGACTTCTGTTCCATATGCTTATCCAATTCCCTCTTGAAGCCGTCCATGCTTGTAGCTGCCACCACTTCCTGTGGCGGTGAATTCCATGTGTTAATCACTCCTTTTGGATGCCCCAAGGATCTAGCTCGGCCTATGGAACCTTCACCCATTCACATGAGTCATGGAAGGGACCTCCAGGGTCATTGGGTCATCTAGTCCAACCCCCTGAACAATGCAGGAAATTCACAACCCCCACCCCCCAGTCAAGCACCACAAAGGAGTGCTCTACTATGACTCAAAACTCCATTTCTACTCTACTCATGTCAGAAAAAGAGAGCTTTGACTCTTGAAAGCGTAGATACCCTGAAAATCTTGCTCCAAGAGAGCTAGTTTGGTGTAGTGGTTAAGAGCGGTGGACTCTAATCTGGAGAACCAGGTTCGATTCCCCGCTCCTGCACATTAAGCCAGCTGGGTGACCTTGGGCCAGTCACAGCTCTCTCAGAGCTTTCTCAGTGGCCAAACTGGCTCGCCAACAGCATAATGCCAAGAGCTAGAACTTGTGGCTGCCAGAGGATCCTAGGATCTCCTGGCTATTCTACACACAATGCCATGCAATAAGTGTTATTGCTATTACTGGACTTCAGTCCGGCTCTGCTGCTGCAGACCAACATGACTACACTCTGAAATGATCTAATTTTTTTTTTAAAGGACTTTGCATGCATTGTTTTTCAGCACTGATTCATGCAGCAAGGATTCATTCCACCTGCATGAACCAACCACACTGCAGAAAGAAAACCCAGGCAAACGGCCTACAATCTAGCCTGCTGATCAAACCACTTGCAGAAATACAGTTGGGCAAAAATTCCTTTTAAGGACAATGACCCCCGAATAGAATGAGGGAGGACTCCCCTGGTGGCTTCGGCGCCAACAAGCTAATTGTGGCATAAACTGTCCTGGAAGATCCACTTCCTGTGTCGTGTGAAGTGTGCCCTCATCAGGCAAAGGCATATCTATAACCACGTGCGTGTGTTAGAAAAGAGTAAGAAGAGATTGGATTTATACCCCGCCCTTCACTTCCCAAAGGAGTCTCAGAGCGGCTTACACTCTCCTTTCCCCACAACAGACACCCTGTGAGATAGGTGGGGCTGAAAGAGCTCTCTTGAGAACTGCCCTTGAGAGAACAGCTCTGAGAGAACTTGTGACTGACCCCAGGTTACAAGCACGGACAGCTTCAAGAGGGAATTAGATAAACATTTGGAGCAGAGGTTCATCGGTGGCTATATTTTTTTCTAATTCCCTCTTGAAGCCGTCCATGCTTGCATTCAAGAAAGCGATGGTCCACGCACTCCTAAAAAAACCATCTCTGGATCCGGCCGAACTGGCTAATTACTGGCCGGTCTGCAATTTGCCTATATTTGGGCAAATTAATCGAGAGGGTGGTGGCGATACAGTTACACTTCCATGTTAGATCCCTTCCAGTCTGGCTTTCGGCCAGGACACGGGACGGAGACGGCACTGGTCGCTCTGACTGACGATCTCCGGAGACATCTGGATCGGGGTGGCGTAGTGGTACTGGTGTTGTTGGACCTGTCAGCTGCGTTCAACACAGTCGATCATCGATTGCTGCTTCGCTGCCTTGCCAGCACGGGAATACAGGGGCTCGCCTTCCAATGGCTGGCTTCCTTCCTCCAAGGTCGGGGACAAAGGGTGGCACTTGGGGAGCAGCAGTCTAGGAGCCACCCACTGGAGTGCGGAGTGCCTCAAGGGGCAGTGCTCTCCCCAATGCTATTTAATGTCTATATGCGCCCCCTTGCCCAGTTAGCCCGGAGTTATGGGCTGGGGTGTCATCAGTACGTTGATGACACCCAGTTCTATCTGATGTTGGGTGGCCGGTCGAACTCCAGCCCTGAAGACCTGGCCCGGGCGTTACAGGCCATGGCTGGTTGGCTCAGGCTGAGTTGGCTAAAACTGAATCTGGCAAAGACGGAAGTCCTGTGTGTGGGTTGGGGTGGGGCACGGGTGGGGCCCCCACTCCCGACCTTCAGTGGGGTGCCATTGGTTAGGTGTGCCGGAGGTTAAGAGCTTGGGAGTGCTCCTGGACTCCTCCTTAACAATGGAGGCCCAGGTAGCAGCCACTGCCAAGTCAGCCTTTTACCACCTTTGGCTGATTAAGCAGTTGGTTCCCTTCCTCGACCGCAACGACCTGGCCACAGTGATCCATGCGACGGTCACCTCAAGACTAGACTACTGTAATGCTCTCTACCTGGGGCTGCCCTTGTCGCAAATCCAGAAGCTGCAACTAGTGTAGAATGCCGCAGCCAGGCTGTTGACGGGCTTACCTAGATGGGAGCACATACAGCCTGTGTTGAAGGCTCCGCACTGGCTGCTAATAGCATACCGAATTTGTCTCAAGGTGCTGGTGCTTACCTTTAAAGCCCTATATGTCCAGGGTCTGACATACCGACATGCCTTTCCCCATATATACCCCATATATACCCTTCCTGGCCCCAAGGAGGCCAAGCTCGCTGCGACGAGGGCCAGGGCTTTTTCGGTGGTGTTCCTCACTGGTGGAACAAGCTCCCGGAGGAGACCAGGGCCCTGTGGCACCTTTTCCAATTCCGCAGGGCCTGCAAAATGGAGCTCATCCGCCAAGCTTTTAATTAGGAGCCGCCCCCCACTATTACCATCAACGAGCCCGGCCCTCAGTTTCTTAACATCTGGCTCATTTCCATCGAGTGACGCGGGACGATAGAGAGCTGGAACTTAGCAGTTACCTTGACATCTGAAAGCGCCATTGTAAGCAATGAATTATATAATCAACGAGCACCTTATGATTTTATATTTTTATCACATATTGTATTGTTATATATTGTTTTATTGGCAACTGATGCCCTTGTTGTAAGTCGTCCTGAGCCCATTTGCAGGGAGGGCAGGGAAGAAATCGCATAAATAAATAGGTATAGATAGGAACTCTCAGTCTGGGGCGAGTGATGCTCTGTATTATTGGTGCTTGGGGGGGGGTCAATGGTGGGAGGACTTCTAGTGTCCTGGCCCCACAGCTGGACCTCCTGATGGCACCTGGTATTTTTGGCCACTGTGTGACAGAGTGTTGGACTGGAGGGGCCATTGGCCTGATCCAAACATTGGCTTCTCTTACATTCTTATGTCTGGGGCAAGTGATGCTCTGTATTCTTGGTGCTTGGGGGGGTCAACAGTGGGAGGACTTCTAGTGTCCTGGCCCCACAGCTGGACCTCCTGATGGCACCTGGTGTTTTCGGCCACTGTGTGACAGAGTGTTGGACTGGAGGGGCCATTGGCCTGATCCAAACATTGGCTTCTCTTACATTCTTATGTCTGGGGCAAGTGATGTTCAAAGTCACATCAGCAGCTGCATGTGGAGGAGTGGGGAATCAAACCCAGTTCCTGCAGATTAGAGTCCGTGCTCCTAACCACTACACCACACTGGCTCTCTCGTAGCACCTTAAAGACTAATAAAATTTATGGCAGGGTTGGAGGTTTCATGAGTCAGAGCTCACTTCTTCACACGCATGAGGGCGCAGAGACACGCAAGTAAACAGCAGGGTCGAAGTGGAGAAATAGTCTGCGGCATTTCTCCAAATTCCTCAGATGTGCCGAAGACGAGCCCAGTCTCAGCAATAATTGGTGCCAGATTTACCAAAGGACTGCCTGTGGTATGAAATAATCCCTGTCAAGTCCTAATTGGATGGCATCACACTGTCTAATAAATTTTAATGCATCATTGTTCATGCAGCAGCTACCCAGTCCCTTCCAGCACATACTCTGATTTGCAAACCCAAGAGGTGCCGGGGCTCTCCAGGCCTGTGTAGAAACCCCACCCGGGCCGCCCTCTCCCCAAACCCCAGCTGCGTGGGGCCAGTGGCACCTATTCAGCAGAGGGAGGAAAGTCTCTCTGCATATGCTCAGATGCACCCTCTCCTTGGACTTCCTTCATCCCAAGGCTGATCCTTGGACCGTCCCGGCTTCGGTTAACCCTTGACGCCCGCCCTCCCTGCTTGTCTCCAAGCTGCCCTGCCTTCCTCACCGGCAGCACCAGCAAAACCAGAGAGGGCAAGGAGAGCTGTGAAGCCCCACTGACTTGTAGGCACTGGATGGACGGAGCTGATGGATCGGAACCGCCAAGCCCCCCCCCACTTTGAAATCTCAGCGGAGGGAACCCCAACAGGGCAAGGAAGTTCCGGGCAGGCGTCCAGTTCTCATTCGGGAGCTGGGGTCTGACACTGTTGGGCTCGGTGGCACTGATGTCACATTGAGGATCGGAGTCCATCCTCCCCCCGCATCTTGTTTAGCCTTAGAAAGCAGGCGGGGGGGGGGTGGCGCCGTGCCGGACAGGGGGAGAGTCAACTCTCCGCCGTTTCTCTCAGAGCAAAGAAAGACAGGCACCCAAAAGCGCAATCCCGCCCAGGAAGCCGGAGACGTACAGACACCGCTCCACACCTTCCCGAATCCCAGAAGGGGACACGGCCGCCTCGGCCCCCTGCCGCAGCTCAGCAGCCAGCCAGTCCCCCCCCCCCCAAAGGGACGCGCAGTGCACACGGCCAGCTGATCGACGCTCCCACGAAGCTGTGGAGTCTTGCGAGCCAAAATCCTACTTTGTGAGCTGCCTGCCGGCATTAAAGTTGCCAGCGAGCGATTTGGCTGCTGCGTAAATTAGTTTGCTCTTCCCGAGTGAAGACAAAAATGTGCGAACCGGAGGCTAAAACGCTGTGAGCCAGCTCACACCAACTCAGCTTAGAGGGAACGCTGCAGCCGACTGGCACGCAGGTTCCCCGGGCTAATCTGGAGGTCAGACTTAACACCAGCGATATGCCCCTTTCCGATAGGGCTTTCCTATGCGCCACAGCCATCCAGCTTACCCCATACCCACCCACGCACACGGCGAGCCAGCCCCTAGAACCCCCGGGGCAGTCATCCCAAGCCTAAACCTACCTCGCAGGGTTGTCGTGAAGGGGGGAATGGGATCTCCCCATTCGTGTCCCCTCCCCAGCCCGAGCTGCCTGAAGAATGCGAGAGGGAGACCCCCGCAGAGAGAACAGAACTGCAGCCTCCCCCTCTAGGTCTTGGGCGTCCTCCCGTCGGAAGCGCGCCTTACCTCCTCTCTCGGGCTCCCCCGGCAGATCCGAGGCATCCGGACCCCTGATGCAGCCGGGGCGATGCGGCTTTTCCCCAGCCGCGGGAGCGTCCGATCTGGGCGCGCCCCCGCCGGCCGCCTCGTCTGGGCGCAAAAAGGCGCCGCCCGCAGTGGAGCTGCAAGCGCGCCAGAACGCACCAAGCGCACCAGAGCCTCGGCGGGTCCTTGTTGCGCGCTGGCGCCTCCCTCTCCCCGCCTCCCCCGGCTACACGTGGCCCTTCTCCCTTAATGACTTCCTGAAGGAAAGGGGTGGGGGGTCTACGTGCACGGGAAGGGGCGTGGTTCGGAATCTTATGAATGGAACCAGAACGACAGAAACTCTGCCCCTAAAGACTGACCCCGTGGCGCTTGGGAGACTAACAGTTCCTGGGAGTTCAGGCATGAAATGGTATCAGTTAGCATGTTGTTGTTGTTCAGTCGCACAGTCGAGTCCGACTCTTCGCGACCCCATGGTCCAGATTACGCCAGGCCCTCTTGTCTTCCGCTGTCCGCTGAATGTACTTTTTGTATGGCATTTAAAATTATAAATATGTTGAATCTTCTATAGGTCTAGGTGGGCAGCTGTGTTGGTCTGAAGTAGCAGGACAAATTTGGAGTCCAGTGGCGCCTTTAAGACCAACAAAGGTTTATTTTTCTACTGCAAGTGGGAGAGTTCAGTGCACATAAGAGCATCCCTACCAAGTCAGCTTGTTTGCAGTTCACACTTCTGGGAAAGGGAGGAAGGGGCTCTCCAGGGCTTGCTACCACTTTCAACTGGTATCTTTTAAACTCGGGAGGGAAGCGTTACAAGACGGGTTGAGTACGGCTGGGGAATGCCTGACAGATGTGCCTGTGTGAACCCGCCCCTTTAATCCATTTGTGAAACGTTTCTGAAACGTACCTATCTCGGGCCAAACAGCCAGTCTGAACTTGGCTGAGGTGTGTCCCCCTGGAATTAAACCCAAACAAATGGTGACCATATAAGCTAACCTTGTCATTCCTGTATAGTCCTTGCATCTGTCAAACAACTTTAAGGTGCTTTGTGCTAATTTGCTGCTCACCCTCTACCTATATGTTGTTGTTGTTCAGTCGCACAGTCGAGTCCGACTCTTTGCGACCCCACGGACCACATCACGCCAGGCCTCTCCTGTCTTCCGCCGTCCTCCGGAGTTTGCTCAATTTCATGTTGGTTGCATCAATGACACTGTCTAACCATCTCTACCTATATGTACGGACTTGTAACTTACATTTCAACATATCTGAAGAAGTATACTTGGACACGAAAGCTTATACCTTGAATAAAACTTTGCTGGTCTTAAAGATGCCACTGGACTTGAATTCTGCTCTGTTGCTTCAGACCAACACAGCTACCCCACCTGAAACTGGCCTTTGCTTTGTTCTTGATTAGATTTGAATTTTATGTAATTACACCCCACTCCATACTTCCTGCCTTCTGGTTCCAATCTACTTATCACCATGTTGTCCTCCCTTACCCCTATGAATCATTGTTAGTCCCTTGTTAATGTGTAACTGTAAATCGCTTAGAGCCAGCAGCTCTGCAGGACTGAGCGATTAATAAATCGAAAGATATTATTACTATTACTATTACTATTACTATTACTATTATTTCAGTGCTGATTCTTAACTTTCTAAAGTCTTCAGAACTAGCTCAGAAGTTACCATTCCATACCCCTCTGGCTGACTTTTCCTGAAGCCTGTGTTTACGGATGGCTTGTCCTCCCTGTGTTTTCCCAGTAAAATGTCATTTTGGTCACAGGATCTGGGCTGGTGTGACTCTGCAAGCTTGGAAACATAGGCCCCCCGTGCCTCAGCTCTTTATTGGCCTGACGAGGGGACTGAGTGAGGCTGGAGGGGCCGCCCCTGTAGAGAGAGGGGGAAATCATGGGCCTTGCCAGCAGGAAGTAGGGCTGCCAAGTCTGGGCACCCTTCTTCCTGCCACATAACTTTGCTGTCACATGCTTCTGGATTAGACTTCCCACATGTGAAGCAGTCTACCCTTGGTCCGTAAAGGTCAGTACTGTCCACTCAGACGGGCAGCAGCTCTTCAGGGTCTCTGGTGGAGGTCTTTTACATCATCTACCTGTTGGAAGTTCCAGATGCGATGTCTCCTGTCTCAGAACTCCAGACTGAGCGGCAAGAGAGGCTAGGTAGCTAGACGGGCACACTGACCTTTCTTCCTGTATCTACTCTTCTGCCGCTGTTCCCTTGGAAATGCAGATTGCGTTCTCAGGGACCATTTCCCCTTCCTTCTTCTCTCGCACTCTGATGAAGACAAGCTCTCTTCCGGCATGCACCAAGAGAGGGAGATGCTGTCCTCTCTTGGCACCATGAGGCAGGTGGGCCCCTCTCCATCTGCTTCCATCCTTTAGCTAGTAAGTTAGTACTCTGTCATGTCCCCCAGTGTACTTCCCAAATAAAGAGAGGACTATTTCTCTTCTAAACTTGTGACATGGTTCTGTGTAGCTTTGTGAGCTGAGTAACCCGGTAGAGTGACGCTCCTGCGTTTGTAGCTTTATTTAAGCACTCTGCTGATGGCATCTGGACTAACCACACCAGTTAACCTCAAAACTGCCTCCTGGTCCTTTTAACTGGAGATGCCGGGGATTGTGTCAAGATCTCCAGATAGTCAGTCAAACCACTTCTTCATGAGAAGATAGCGTTTATTAAGACTAAATTAGAGCAACATGAACACCTTCATTGTCAGTGATGCTGGGAGATACAAAACAGCATCAGTTATAGCCCCCTTGAAATGCCCCCCCCAGTACAAGCCAATGGTTACATTTCCCACGCGCGGTAAGAAGAAAATTAATGGCCACCAGATATGTCTGCAAGAGGCCAAAGAGGACTGAGACCCAAGGCCAGCCGTTTAGATAAGACACAGCATAGACACAGTAAATTAGAGGCTCTGGGGACTTGGTGCTACTCCTGCATTCCAGAGCTGTGAAATCCATTTCCTCTCCCCCCCCCGCCTCCGCAGTGATGGCAGGTTTACCTGACAGATTGAACCTGAGACCTTCTGTGTAGACCTGTGTAGGTCTTCGGTGTAGAAAGGCTGAAGACCGCTGCTGCCTGCTGTATCCCAAAACAGGAGAGTGGCGCTTCTTTGGTATACTTAGCAGCTTTGCAAAGCAGCACAGCAAGTTGTACCTGCTGGTCTTTCAACTTTAAAATTTCCCCCCTTTGCACCTACATTAGGGTTACCAGACGTCGTCTTTTTTGGCATCCATCCTATTTGGGGCTCTTTTAAAAAAAACACTGATGCCAATCAGTGTTCCCTCTAAGGTGAGGTAGTGTGAGCTAGCTCACAGTTTTTTGGCCTCCAGCTCATACATTTTTGTCTTAGCTCAGGAAGGATGGCTCCAAAGCACACTGATTTATGTAGTAGCCAGATCACTTGCCAGGAGCTCACAAAGTGGAATTTTTGCTCACAAGACTCCACAGCTTAGAGGGAATATTGATGCCAATGTCCTCTTCTCGAGTTGGAAGGTTAGGAATATTCCTAGTTCGTAGCGGTGATCACAGCTTACACAGGAGGGGTATTGAAAATGAGATTGGTCACAGTGATCCCTTGTTTGAAGCCGTAACCATGGTAACCCTAATCTACTTGTGTCTCCGTGTCTGCTGCATGAGAAGTCACACTGTGCTTTGAAGCCCACGGAAGCCTGGGCTACCGTGAACCTGTTCACCTTCTACATGCCACGAGACGCTGCTTGGTTTTTGTGGCGACGTGCTAACGTGGCGGCTTCCTTCTGGAATTGGTTAGTCACCAGTGGCGTCCCGATAGGTGTGGGAAACAATGTATTTAGAACCTGGGAATCAAACACGCAGACGTGCCCGGGGGGAATGGGATCTGGGGAGGAGACGCATGTGTGGAAAGAAGAAGCAGTTTGGGACACACAGACAGAGAGAAGAGAGAGAAAGAGGTGTGTGTTGGCTGGGAAGTGTAGCCCTGTGGGGTACAAGGAGCTGTCTCCCCCTGAAGATGGGATAGCTCAAGATGAGTAGCCGTGTTAGTCTGTCTGTAGCAGTAGAAAAGAGTAGGAGAGAAGAAAAGAAGAAGAGGAGGAGGAGGAGATCGGATTTATACCCCACCCTTTACTACCTGTAGGAGTCTCAGAGTGGTTTCCAGTCTCCTTTCCCTTCCCCTCCCCACAACAGACACCCTGGGAGGTAGGTGGGGCCGAGAGAGCTCTTTCCAGAACTGCTCTTTGAGGGAACAGCTCCGAGAGAACTTGTGACTGACCCCAGGTCACACCAGCAGCTGCAGGTGGAGGAGTGGGGAATCAAACCCGGTTCTCCCAGATTAGAGTCCGCGCTCCTGACCACCCCTTAAAGACTAACAAAAACTTGTTCTGATGACGTGAGCGGCGACTCACGAAAGCTCCTCCCCTACCACAAATTTTAATCGTCTTTAAGGTGCTCCTGGACTCTTGCTCTTTTCTGCAGTAATAAAACTTGTGGCAGGAGACTGCGTTCACTCGAACATACGATGTGGGGCAGGCCGCCTGTTCCCTCGTCACGATGCCTCTTTGTCTGTGCTTCTCTGCTTGTCAATAACGCCAACGTTGCAGCAAACTCCGTCAACTCTCCCGGGCTCTGTCACCCAAAAGAAATCCAGTTTGCTGCTGATGTCTTCTTACCACTCAAGGGAACGGGGGAGCACGTTGCTCAAGAAAGGGCCCTGGGCAGCCGAAGCACAGAGAAGGGGCCAGGATGCAAGAACGATGCCCTCCTGGGGAACCCTCCACTGCAACTAAAGATAACTTCGGCTCCGATGGGGTTTTTTCCTAAGGCCAGCGGCCGGGTCAGCTTCATTCCTTTGATTCCTCCCCATTAAGATTCATCAGGCCCCGTCTGCCCCAGAGTCCTCCTCATCCATGCGCAGCAGTGATTGATTGCTCAGGTCTGCTGGCTCTAACCCTGTCAGAATGTTGCAGGGCCACTGTCTGAGGATTTCCTGAAGATTGGTTTTAAACAAAAATTTGTAGCAGCAAGCAGCTGCTGAGGTTTATTTTGCGCAAAATGTATTTTTCCCCTTTCCTTCCCCGAGATGACGTACATCATTCTCTCTCCCCCACCCCAATTTTATCCACACAACAACCCAGTGAGGTAGGTCAGAGTGAGAGGGAATCTCCCAGTGAGCTACTTGGCTCATGGTTTAATCCAGCTAACTGTGGTTAGAGTTGATTGCCTGAAGGCAGGGTAATCCAATAACTGTTGAGTTAGGGTCCGTGAACCCAGGATCTGACGTTGTTTTATTAATCGGAGGTTGCATTCATAGCTAAATTCAGCTACAGAGCACCTTGGAGAAGAGAAGAGATTCGATTTATACCCTTCCCTTCACTCGGTGTCTCAGAGCGGCTTACAATCTCCTTTCCCTTCTCTTCCCCTCAACAGGCACCCTGGGAGGGAGGTGGGGCTGAGAGAGCTCTTTCGAGGACTGCTCTTGGGACAACAGCTCTGAAAGAACTTGTGACTGGTCCAAGGTCACCCAGCTGGCTGCATGTGGTGGAGTGGGGAATCAAACCCGGTTCTCCAGATTAGAGTCTGCGCTCCTAACCACTACACCAAAATGGGTCTCACTACACCAAAGTATAAGGTTTAGAGAGTCAAAGCTCCCTTCGTAGTAACTGTAATTTCATGTGATGTATGAATTATGGGAAGGGATGGACTCACAAGCCCCTCCTGTTCCTTTGGGTTGATCCCACGGAGGTCGGGGGGGGGAACCATGGCTGCCTCAAGTCCGCATTCAGCGATTTCACCCCTTTTCCTTGCTCACCAGGGTTACCAAAAGCAAACTGGGTAAAACTGCTACCGCCAGCGACTCTGCAAGCGTCTCCTGCTAAGCAGAGTAGCACATCTAGCATGCTGTAACTGCATTGCCATTTACAGTCTGCCTAGTTGCTGCACCTCCTGCTTCATTTGCAATTCTGAGCTGTCGCACTCCAGGGATGATCAGCTGACCTGCTGACCCTCCCTGTCACCATATCTCAGAGAGCAAGACCAAATGGATGTGGTATATTTCTAGAGATAGCCCAAAAGCAGTGTTCCCTCCATTAGAAAAGACACCTTTAGACATTTATCTGACAGTCTGACATATTTATTGCTTTACAACTGTTGACCTTATATCCTTAACTTTTTATTTAGTGTCACTTTGCATATCTTGATCATCATCATGTTGCATGTTAATTTGCTGTTCATTCTCTGGCTATAAGTTTGAACCTTGCCTGCCATTCTATTGTATTTGATAAAGTGTGCATGTGCACGAAAGCTCATACCTTGAATAAACCTTTGTTGGTCTTAAAGGTGCCACTGGACTCTAAATTTTTTCCTCTTAAGCTGAGTTCGTATGAGCTAGCTCATAGTCTTTTAGCCTCCGGCTCACACATTTTTGTCTTCGCTCTGGAAGGAGGGCTCCAGAGCAAACTAACTGATGCAACAGCCAAATCGCTCACTCACAACTTTAATGCCAGTAGCTCACAAAGTAGAATTTTTGCTCACAAGACTCCACAGTTTAGAGGGGGCATTGACTCAAAGTACAAGAAAATTGAACACATGAATAAAAAGAATGCACATGGTCTATGCAAGCAGTCAGGCTGAGCAAAGGTACAAAGAAAAGGTGAAAACATGTGGTCCTCTTTCCCTACGCTTGGTACTTATCTTGAATGATGTTTAAACAGGGCAGGCTAGTCTTATTTGAAGCTGCAGTAGATTAACACTCATTGTTACTTTAGTTCTCATGGATGGAACTTCTCCACAACATCCCTTGCTATGTGGACAAGACGGAGTTTCTAGGTAAAGCTTTAGTCCCTCAAGGCTTGTGCACCCAAATCCAGAGCAAGATGCAAGAGAAGATGGCTTCTTCTATACCCAAAGAATTCATAATCTACCCTGGGGAGTCTGTCCCACCTTTGGCTCAGTTTGATCCTGCTGCTGCAAGAGGAAGAGGATTCATTATAGCAATTTCTGATGTCACATCCCATTGTCCTGCTTTAGTCAGATTCATTAGCATAATCTAGAGCTTGACTGCTCTGTGCTGAGAGCTTCATGGCTCCTTCCCCTAACCACCTCCTTTCTGCTAGCTACAAGTTTGCAGATGGGTTCCTGGCCACACACAGAGTGCAGTCACAGTAACTGAAAGATTAGAATATGGGAGACCCGGATTCAAATCCCCACTGTACCCTGGAAGCTTGCTGGATGACCTTGGGCTGGTCATTCTCTTGCTCAGCCTCACTTACCTCACAGGGTTGATGTGGAGGAAAAATTAGAGCGGGGGGAACTGTGTGTGCTGCCCTGAGCTGTTTGGAAGGAAGGGCGAGACCAAAAGGAGCCGGGTTAGAGGATGAGCTGGTTGGTCGAGACTGTGATCTGGCTTTGTGGACTGCAAATGGCAGAAAGATGCGGGAGCTTCTCTAGTTGCTGGAAAGCAGACTGGCACTCGCTGCTCGGAACTGCAGAGCAGAATCAATGGACAGAGCAGATGGATACAAAGTGGAACGCAGAGTTCGTTCTCTTCTAACGCTGCTGCCAAGGGACACCTCGCCGGAGACCTCGTTGCCTCTCCCCTCCCCATCTCAAAAGCCGTTGCTGAACAGCACAAAGTCACCCATGGGGCTGAGCTGAGCAAATTGAATCTGGGCGTGCCATGAGCCGGCCGCAAAGGAGACGGCTGGGAATGTGAAGCCTGGAAAATACGGAACGTCTAGGGGTGACCTCTTCCCCAGCGCCTTTACCTCGGCGGAGGTCATCGGCCCGGATGAATGTAACCGGGAGCAAAACATGTTCTCCCTTCTCTCTCCTCCTTGGCTAGGGGTGCAAAGGGTCGAGAATGGTTCTCGCTGGAGGCATTTCAAGGCTCCTGGAGGATGATTCACTTCAGGCAAGTCGTCTCCTCTGAGTGAAAGCGATTTCTGTTTTCATCTTGACTTCCGTGCATTCGGAGTGTGAGGCTGGAGGCTGGGGGCCAGGGACTTGCTGTAGCACCTGCAGAGCAAGGCGGAGCAGCTGGCTCGGCCTCGGAGCTCCTGGGCGCCTGCCCCCACAGGGCAGTTGCCACTGGCTCATGCTGTCTGCTGCTGCCGTACCAGACAGGCACCCCCTCTCTGATAGGAGGCAGCAGGGGCAGCTTGGCAGTGTCTCCGTAATACTGATGCGGCATCCCTGCCCTGCAGTGATTCTTGCCCACCACTAGGGGTGCTGTGCCCTAACTGCATTGACATGGCGACAGCGAGGCCTGGTGGATCGATTCAGGCACCTCCTGGCAACAAGTGGGGTTTCAGTGTCCCCCCGGCCACCGGTGGGAAAATGGGAGGGAGGGTTGCCAGATCCAGGTTGGGAAGCTCCTGGAGATTTGGGGGATGGAGCCTGGGGAGGACAGGGACCTCAGTGCATGGAGCAATGCCACAGAGCCCACCCTCCAAAGCATCCATTTTGTCCAAGGGAATTGATCTCTGTAGTCTGGAGATGAGCTGTAATTCCAGGGGTTCCCCAGGTCCCACCTGGAGGCTGGCAGCCCTAGTAACAAGCCACTGGTCCATACAGGACCCTCGACCCACGTCAGTCTACTACTAGCTATCCTGGGCTGCAGGAGGCAGCAGACCCATCAAAGCAGCAGCAGCCAGGCCTCAGGTTGCCAACCTCCAGATGGGACCTGGAGATTTCCCAGATTTACCTCTGATCCCCAGAGTACAGAGATCAGTTCCTGCAGAGAAAATGGCTGCTTTGAAGAGTGAACTCTGTGGCATTATTCCCTGCTGAGGTCCCTGCCAAAACCATGCCTTCCAGAGGCTCCACCCCCAAATCTCCAGGAATTTCCCAACACAGAGGTGGCAACCCTGGCGGCTCCTGGCAACAGGCATGACTCTGGACTCAGATCAGTCAGTCAAGGGCCAGCATGGGCTGCAGGAGGAAGACTGCTGCCTAGGAAAAAGTGAAGACAGTCACTTCAGTCTGTGTACAGTATTAAATATACCCGGGAACAGTGCTCCCTCTAAGCTGCGGAGTCTCATGAGCAAAAATTATACTTTGTGAGCTAGTGGCATCGAAGTCGTGAGTGGGCGATTTGGCTCCAGCATAAATTAGTTTGCTCTGGAGCCATCCTTCTGGAGCGAAGACAAAAATGTGTGAGAAAATGAGGGAGGAAGAAGATATAAGTTTTGGGCTGGAGGTTGGAGCACTGTGGGAAGCCATTAAGGGGGGGGGTGAAAGGAGGGAAAGAGGTATAATAACTTAGGTTTCAATGTATGTTTGAACTTTTAATATATCTTAATAAATTGTTTTTCAAAAGAAAAAAAATGTGTGAGCCGGAGGCTAAAGAACCATGAGCTAGCACACACAGACTCAGCTTAGAAGGAACACTGCCGGGGAAATGTCTAGTCGAAGAGTCATTATTTGTGCTTCCTGTTGTAACCCATGCGGTGCGGAAGGCTTTGTAGCTTTTCAGCTGCCATTCATTTCTGTGCTGCACACCGTGCCTGGCACGACCCAGTCCCCGAGAGGGTATGCAGTTCAGTACAGACCCCAGTTCTGAAATGCGGTATTTGCTTGGTAGGCGGGGAGGGTTGGTGGATGGAGCAGAGACCCTGGGAAGATGCTCAGTTTAGGGGAAGATGCTCAGTTTAGGGGAAGATGGAAGCCCAGAATTAAAGCCTCTCCTCTTCTGCTGAACATGGGAAATGGCCTGATTCTGAGTCAGTTCATCCGCCTATCAAAGCCAGTCTTGTTTGGGTTGGAGTGAGGGACTCAGCGTGCCTGGAGATGGGGAGGGGGGGAGGTGCTACATCTTATCATTTTGCAGGGCCTGTAAAACGGAGCTGTTCCACCAGCCCTTTGAGGCAGCGGGCGTCCAATAAGGAAGATACCCCCCGAAGATACCATCTGTTTACAGCTCGGCTTCAGTGAACTAGAGTCCAGTGCCACCAGCGTTCATGTTTTAAATGCTGCTTTAATGTTTTAACTGCTTATTTATTCTTATTGTACGGTGCAGCCGAATGGCCCATCTGTTGCCTGTAATCTGCCCTGAGCCTGTCTGCGAGAAGGGCGGAATATAAATATGGAAAAATAAATAAATACATCACTCTAAGTGTGTCTGGGGGGCTGCGGTGCCTCAAGTGGTTAAGACGCTGAACTGCAGACCAGAAGGTCGGTAGTTCAGCAGTTCGAGACCCGAGTGCCGTATGATGGAGTGAGCTCCCGTCTCTGGTTCTAGCTCCTGCCACCCTAGCAGTTTGAAAGCAAGGAATTGCAAGTAGATAAATAGGTGCCGCTTCGGTGGGAAGGTAACAGTGTTCTGTGTGCCAAAGTGTCTAGTCATGCCAGCCACATGACCATGGAAATGTCTTTGGACAGCGCTGGCTCTTTGGCTTGGAGATGGAGATGAGCACTGCATCCCTAGAGTCGGATTCGACTGGCTTTCGAGCAAGGGAAACCTTTACCTTTACCTAAGTGTGTCTAGGTGTTATCTCCTTGAATGGGATGCCTCTCTTTATCTTAACCTGCGAGCCGCCCTCCGACCTCTCCTCTCCCTTTGTCCTCTCACTGACTTCTCATGGCCTTCCATGGAGAAACACGTCTCTGCAGGTCTCTCCTGTAGAGACAACGCCCTCATACTCCCACACACATGAGGCTGGGCAAGCTGGCCATTTGGGATGGGGAAAGTACTCAGATTAGGCTTCTTTCTCTTCCTTTGACTACAGCCTGAACTGGATCTACTTGGATAAAGGTAAGTCGGACTCTTTTTGCAATACACTTCTTGGGAGATTTATTGACTGCACTCAGTATCACACTTCGGTGACTGGACAAAACTCTGCTATGTTAACCAAGTAACCTCCTAATCTGCTCTGACCGGCAAAGGCTCTTCAGGATCTCTTCTAACTGGAGAGGCTGGGGAACAAACCTTCGGCATGCCAAACAGATCATCTGCCGCTGAGTCAGGGCCCTTCCCCATCCTGAAGTATCAACAGCTCCTGCATTATGCCCACCACCACCCCCGCTTTTAAAAGTTTGGATCCTGGCTGGGAAAATGAATGCCACGCAGAGCGCTGAAGGTGGAAACGCTTGAGTCATCCGTTCCTGTGATGCTATGCGCGCATTTCAATTGTCACACTGTCATCTCTGGACAAAACAGGATTTCTGCCCGTTTCGGAAGCACTGCCGGAAAAGCCCGGCACCTGCGAACAGAGGTGACTGGAGGGTGGAACGCATGCAGCAAGGGAATGTCGCGGGTTCGAACAGCGAAAGTGGCAAGGCACGGAGTGGGCCAGAAGAGAGTGCGAGTATGTATCCAAATAATACTGGAGGCTTCAGCTAGGTGCAAACTATATACATTTATTTACACACCACAGCCACCATCAAACAGAGTGTCAAAGTGCTCTGCTGCAATCATACAAATGAGGAGGAGAAACTGTACATCACTCACTGTACATTTATACAAACAGTAGCCAATCAGGCTTCAGTGCTGAGTCACTGTGATAGCAGTGGCAAGACTGCCCTGAACCAGTTATAGCCAGCTCTAACAGAGATTCCTGGCTGACAGGAATCACTAGATCAAATCCATCTAGCCAGACTTACAGAACATGTGGATCTCAACAGGGAAGTGGAGGGGAGATCATGTGTGTCACCTTAGTGTAGTGGTTAGGAACGTGGACTCTAATTTGGAGATCCCCACTCCTCCACATGCAGCTGCTGGTGTGACCTTGGGTCAGTCACAAGTTCTCTCAGAGCTGTCCTCTCACGAGCAGTCCTCAAAAGAGCTATCTCGGCCCCACCTACCTCACAAGGTGTCTGTTGTGGGGAGGGGAAGAGAAAGGGATTGTGAACTGCTGTGAGACTCCTTTTGAGTAGTGAAGGGAGGGGTATAAATCCAATCTTCTCTTCTCTTCTTCTTCTTCTTCTTAAAAAAATTACTGTTTCCCAGCATCTAGATTCCCTGATTCCCCCCCTCCCCGTGGGCGCACAGTGCTTTCAACTGGACCCGTAAGCTCCCTAATGGTTTGGCTCCTGTGACTCTCGAGGGGCCTGTGTGGATACAATTTCAGGCACAGGTTTGTTTGCACCAAGCTCCCTTGTGCAGAATCAAACGTCTATTTAGCTTAGTGCGGTCAACCGTGACAGCAATCAGCTCTCTGAGGTCTCGGGCAAAAAGAGCTATTTTCTAGTGCTTTTTCTAAAGGGTGGGGGGGCCCCTAAACATGGTGATACCCTTCTTTCGAAGTCAATAGGCTTTGAAGGGGGTATAAGCGCTTAGTACTGCGCGCAATGTCTGAAGCCTACGATATGGGAGAAAACCCTCCGAATGGGGAATTTGACAGCCATCATGCAAACGAGGGGTTTATATTCATGCTTTATTTGACAGGCGTCAGGAACTCAGAAGCGTTTGCCCAGAACGATGTAATGGGGAAGCACTCCAGTGAGAAAGGCCTTGACCAAATGAAATTTAAAAACACACATTTTGACATTTGGCCAGAATCCAAACAGATGTGCTCAATGTCTTGCACTTCCAGTCTCATATCCTTCTGAACCCACAAAACAAAACAAATGGCCCCCCCAAACCCAGAGCATGCTGAAGGTTTAGTCCCCAGACCAAAGCAGTATGCAGTGGTCTGGGGAGATGCAGTCAGGAGGGCTGCTTTCTGCTTGCAAAAGGGGGCATAGTTGGAAGTGTGCATCTTGGCATCAGTGATGTCACAGGCACTGACCAGGAGGTGCTACAGACAGTCCCAGGGATCAGTTAGACCCAGGGAGATGTGACTGATTCCTGTAGACCACATAAGAACATAAGGGAAGCCATGTTAGATCAGGCCAATGGCCCCTCCAGTCCAACACTCTGTGCCACACAGTGGCCAAAACCAAGGTGCCATCAGGAGGTCCACCAGCACTGCCAGAACTCCAGAAGCCCTCCCACTGTCCTGTCCCCCGAGCACCAAGAATACAGAGACCATAAGGGAAGCCATGTTGGATCAGGCCAATGGCCCCTCCAGTCCAACACTCTATGCCACACAGTGGCCAAAACCCAGGTACCATCAGGAGGTCCACCAGTGGAGCCAGAACTCCAGAAGCCCTCCCACTGTTGCCCCCCCCCAAGTACCAAGAATACAGAGCATCACTGCCCCAGACAGAGTGTTCCACCTATATGTTGTCGCTAGTAGCCACTGATTGACCTCTGGTCCATATGTTTATCCAATCCCCTGTTGAAGCTGCCTATGCTTGTAGCTGCCACCACTTCCTGTGGCAGTGAGTTCCACGTGTTAAGGGCTCTTTGGGTGAAGAAGTGCTTCCTTCTATCTGTTCTAAACTTACTGCTCATCTTCAGCTCCTTTGGGACAGTTTTTCATAAACGTAAAAGAAATAAAAGCCATTTGGCAAGTCTTTACATCTGGGTAAGGGTAGACTACTGGAAGAAGAAGGAGTAGGGTTAGGTTGCCAGCCTCCAGGTGGTAAAAATATAAACTGCAAGGGCAGACCATCAAAAGATACACAACTTTCACAAGTAAACAGTAGATATCAGTCTATTGCAATACAATAACAATAAAGTGAAGATACAATAGAATTGGTGGTCACAATTCAAAAACACTGTTTGCAAATTCAAAATACAATTTGATGATAGTGGAAAATATCCCACAAGAGACTCCTCTATATCCTTTGAATATAATAGTGTCCAAAAGACCTCAAAGTCCACAAAAAAGGCAGAGGATGTCCCAAAGCACAAAGAAACTTCTAACAGCTGAAGACATCCTTCCCAGGTATGTCAGACGTTTCAAAGCATCTTCCTCAGTTGTACAGCTGAAAATGGAACCCAGTTTCCACAGTAATGTAGGCACAGCTCATACCTCAGATGGCATCTGTGGATACAGAGGAGTCTCTTGTGGGATATTTTCCACTATCATCAAATTGTATTTTGAATTTGCAAAATAGTGTTTTTGAATTGTGACCACCAATTCTATTGTTGTTGTTGTTGTTCAGTCGCACAGTCGAGTCCGACTCTTCGCGACCCCATGGACCAGTTTACGCCAGGCCCTCCTGTCTTCCGCTGTCTGCTGAAGTTTGCTCAATTTCATGTTCGTTGCATCGATGACACTGTCTAACCATCTCATCCTTTGCTGTCCCCTTCGTCTTTGACCTTCAATCTTTCCCAGCATCAGGGTCTTCTCCAGTGAATGCTCCCTTCTCATTTGGTGCCCAAAGTATTTGAGCTTCAGCTTCAGGATCTGGCCTTCCAGGGAGCAATCAGGGTTGATTTCTTTTAGGATTGACTGATTTGATCTCCTGGCAGTCCAAGGGACTCTCAAGAGTCTTCTCCAGCACCATAGTTCAAAAGAATCTATTCTTCGGCGCTCGGCCTTCCTTATAGTCCAACTCTGGCAGCCATACATTACTACGGGGAATACCATTGCTTTGACCATGCGGACTTTTTTTGGCAAGGTGATGTCGCTGCTTTTTATCATGCTGTTTAGGTTTGCCATCGCTTTCCTCCCAAGGAGCAGGCGTCTTTTAATTTCATGGCTGCAGTCACCATCTGCAGTGATCTGGGATCCTAGGAATGTGAAGTCTGTCACTACTTCTACGACTTCCCATTCTATTTGCCAAGGAGTGATGGGGCCAGATGCCATGATCTTAGTTTTTTTGATGTTGAGCTTCAAGCCCACTTTTGCGCTCTCCTCTTTCACCTGAGCAAGAGGCTCTTTAGGTCCTCTTCACTTTCTGCCATCAGAGTGGTATCGTCTGCATATCTGAGGTTATTGATCTTTTCCCCAGCAATCCTAACTCCAGCTTGTGATTCATCCAAGCCAGCATTTCGCATGATGTACTCTGCATATAAGTTAAATAAGCAAGGTGACAATATACATCCTTGCCGTACTCCTTTCCCTATGCTAAACCAATCAGTTGTTCCATATCCGGTTCTAACTGTTGCTTCTTGACCCTTATACAGGTTTCTCAGAAGACATGTGAGGTGGTCCGGTACTCCCATCTCTTTACGAACCTGCCATAATTTATTGTGATCCACATAATCAAAGGCTTTAGCATAGTCAATGAAGCAGAAGTAGATGTTTTTCTGGTACTCTCTTGCTTTCTCCAGAATCCAGCGAATGTTGGCAATTTGATCTCTAGTTCCTCTACCTCTTCGAAACCCAGCTTGTACTTCTGGCAGTTCTCTATCCACGTACTGTTGGAGCCTAGCTTGTAGGATTTTGAGCATGACCTTGCTAGCGTGTGAAATTAGTGCAATTGTGCGATAGTTTGAACACTCCTTGACATTGCCCTTCTTTGGGATTGGAATGTACACTGACCTTTTCCAATCCTGTGGCCACTGTTGTGTTTTCCAAATTTGTTGGCAAATTGAGTGCAGCACTTTAACAGCATCTTCTTTTAAGACTTTGAATAACTCAGCTGGGATACCATCACCTCCACTAGCTTTGTTGTTAGTAATGCTTTCTAAGGCCCATTTAACTTCGCTTTCCAGGATGTCTGGCTCAAGGTCAGTGATTATACCATCATGGTTGTCAAGGACATCGAGGTCCTTCTTGTACAGTTCTTCTGTGTATTCTTGCCATCTTTTCCTAATCTCTTCTGCTTCTGTTAGGTCCCTACCGTTTTTGTCCTTTATCATGGCCAGCTTTGCATGGAACGTTCCCTTGATTTCTCCAATTTTCTTGAAGAGATCTCTAGTCCTTCCCAATCTATTGTTTTCCTCTATTACTTTGCATTGTTCATTCAGGAAAGCCTCCTTATCTCTCCTTGCTGTTCTCTGGAAATCTGCATTCAGTTGGGCAAATTTTTCCTTTTCACCGTTGCCTTTAGCTTTCCTTCTTTCCTCTGCTATGTGTAAAGCCTCATCAGACAGCCACTTTGCTTTTTTGCATTTCTTTTTCTTTGGGATGGCGGTGACTGCTGCCTCCTTTACAATGTCACGGACCTCTGTCCATAGTTCTTCAGGCACTCTGTCTATCAAATCTAGTCCCTTAAACCTATTCTTCACCTCTACTGTATATTCATCGGGGATGCGATCTAGGTCAAATCTGAATGGCCTTGTGTTTTTCCCAACTTTCTTCAATTTAAGTCTGAATTTTGCAATGAGTAGCTCATGATCTGAGCCACAGTCAGCTCCAGGTCTTGTTTTTACTGACTGGATAGAGCTTCTCCATCTTTGACTGCAAATTATATAATCAATCTGATTTCGGTGTTGCCCATCTGGTGATGTCCATGTGTAGAGACGCCTCTTAGGTTGTTGGAAAAGGGTGTTCGCTATGACCAGCATGTTCTCTTGACAAAACTCTGTTAGCCTTTGCCCTGCTTCATTTTGTTCTCCAAGGCCAAACTTGTCTGTTATTCCGGTTACCTTTTGATTTCCTACTTTAGCATTCCAGTCCCCTATGATGAGGAGGACATCATTTTTTGGTGTTAGTTCTATGAGCTGTTGTAGGTCTTCATAGAACTGGTCCACTTCAGCCTCTTCTGCAGCAGTGGTTGGGGCATAGACTTGGATTACTGTGATATTGAATGGTTTGCCTTGGATTCGGACCGAGATCATTCTATCATTTTTGAGATTGTATCCCAATACTGCCTTTCTCACTCTCTTATTGACTATAAAGGCCACACCATTTTTTCTACGGGATTCCTGGCCACAGTAGTAGATATAATGGTCTTCTGAGTTAAATTCGCCCATTCCTGTCCACTTTAATTCACTGATTCCCAAGATGTCAATGTTCATTCTTGCCATCTCATTTTTGACCACGTCAAGCTTACCTTGATTCATAGATCTTACATTCCAGGTTCCTATGCAGTATTGTTCTTTGCAGCATTGGACTTTCCTTTCACCGTCAGACACATCCACAACTGAGCGTCCTTTCGGCTTTGGCCCAGCCGCTTCACTCTTTCTGGGGTTACTCGTACTTGCCCTCTGCTCTTCCTCAGTAGCATATTGGACACCTTCCGACCTGAGGGGCTCATCTTCCGGCGTCATATCTTTTAGCCTTTTGTTACTGTCCATGGGGTTTTCTTGGCAAAGATACTGGAGTGGGTTGCCATTTCCTTCTCCAGGGGATCACGCTTGGTCTGAGTTCTCTGCTGTGGCCTGTCCGTCCTGGGTGGCCCTCCACGGCATAGCCCACAGCCTCATCGAACCACGCAAGCCCCCTCGCCACGACAAGGCAGTGATCCATGAGGGAGAATTCTATTGTATCTTCACTTTATTGTTATTGTATCGCAATAGACTGAAGTCAATTGTTTACTTGTGAAAGTTGTGTCTCTTTTGATGGCCTGCCCTTGTGGTTTATATTTTTGCATACCACGTACGCTTCAGGTCCCTATTGTGTGGCCTCCAGGCGGTAGCTGGAGATCTGCTAGGGTTGCCAGCTCCAGATTGGGAAATGCCTGGAGATTTGGGGGTGGAGCCTGGGGAGGGCGGGGTTTGGGGAGGGGAGGGGCCTCAGCAGGGTATATTGACATAGAATCCACTCTCCAGAGCAGCCGTTTTCTCCAGGGAAATTGATCTCTGTCGTCTGGCGATCAGTTGTAATCCCAGGGGATCTCCAGGTCCCACCTGGAGGCTGGCAACCCTAAGATCTCTTGGGATTACAACAGCTCTCCAGGCGACAGAGATCAACCCACCTGGTGAGAATGGCCACTTTCGAAGCTGGACTCTATGGCATTCTACCCCACTGAAGCCCCTCCCCTCCCCAAACCCCACCCTCTTCAGGCTCCGCCCTGAAAATCTCTAGGGATTACCCGACCCGGAGCTGGCAACCTTAAAGAAGGAGAGGACTAAAGCAGAGGGACACACCTATAGTTACCACCAGAGAAATTGTGGATTGCTGATTTCTCAGCCTTGCCCTTTTCTGAACCGCTGATTTCTCGAACCTGAGGCTGAAAAGAGGAGTAACATTACTCATCGGCGTGGAAGGCAAGACAGAACATGCCGGTGGCTATGGATACCACCCTGGCTCATCCGTTTGGGGACTTTTGCCCAAGAAAGACACATCACACAGCTTGTTCTGATTAAACGCTTCCCTTCGATAATTCCCTAATAAGCTGAGAATGATCATTTATCAAGGGGCATGCAGGGTAGCGACTTCTCGGGTGATCTATCGGATCTGTCCTTTCATGGGGAATGTTCAAGAGAATTGAGTTTTGTGATTGCCATGGCAGCAAGAAATGATGGAGGGATCGTTGCTTGCCCATTGGGGGCCACCTGGGACAGTATTCCCCCCCCACACACCAAGTTTCCTTGCTGGTGGATTTCACTGTGTTTTCACAAAAGGGCTGAGGCCGTTGGCGAGCGCCTCTGACCTCATCGATTCGGCTGAGAGCCGAGACACGGTGATGGATGAAATGATTCCAGTTTCCTCGAGTTCCGCTAATGTAAAATATAGATTGTTACGGTTTGATTACAGCCCCTTCTTTGGCCTGGTGTTGGGTTGCTAGGCTAAGAATTTCCCCTCCCCATTCTGACTACTTCAGCCTTGGTTACGAGACAATTTGTCCTCGCTAGTTAACCAACTAAAAAGCTTTGTTAGGGAAGGGTTCTTGTTGGGTGGCATGGGCGCTGTTGTGTATCCCAGTGTTTTGTTTCTGTATCGTTCATTGAAAAATATATATTTATTTAAAAACACCTAACGGTAACCTGGTGGGTCCCTGTGCAAACAATGGAAGTGTCAGAACTTGGTTACCTACAGACAAGATGGGGGGGTCTCTTTTTACATGGGGGACCCATCAGATATGCAGACTTCGTAAATGAATCAGATCGAAAATGGGCCCTTCTAAAATTGCCCGATAAGGACCGAGCATGCTCCAGAAGGGATGGGCTGTCGAGAGCAGCTGAGAGACGGTTAAAAGAAAATGGAGGAAGAAAAATTAGCCTTCTTAAGTCCCTGAGAGTTGAGAGAACATTGGAGGGGGAGATTTTGGACTCAGGAAACTGCTTGGTCCATCAAAGTCAGTACTGTCCACGCAGACTGGCAGCTACTCTCCAAGGTCTCAGAGGCAGAGGTCTTTCACATCACCTACTGCCTGGTCCTTTTGAAAACTGGACATGCCGGGGATTGAACCAGGCACTTTCTGCCTGCCAAGCAGATGCTCTACCACTTAGCCACCATGGCCTATCCCTTTTATTCTGCGGCAAATTGTTCTCCCTGACCCCCCGTGGTTCTTCATAACCCGCCCTCAGCTCATTCAACCAAAATAACAATGTATGACATTTTATTTATTTAATTTTATCTCAGAGTTGGAAGTGACCACCAGGGTCATAGAGTCCAACCCCCTAGCTGATGCAGGGACTACAGCTACGAGAAATAGGCATCCAATTGACACTAAAAAACTTCTAGTGCTGAAGAACCCACAACCTCAACGGGGGTGGGGGTGGGATGACTGTTCCAGTGCTGAACATGGGCACCACCAGGAAATTCTTCCTGAAATCTGATCATACCCATTCATCTGAGTCCTGTCATCCAACACAACTGAGAATATCTCCTTTTCCCCATGAGATCTCTGCATTGGACATTTGGGATCATCAGATTTCCTTCTTCCGCCATTGAGTCGACATTACAATTAATCACAAACTCTTAAACATGCTTTACCACATTTGGGTGTCTTGAGTACAGTCAGCCATTATTAGACTGGAAAACAAATCCAGAACTGCTACTGTGTTCAGTTTGGGGCACTGCAGTTCAGGAAGGATGTTGACAGGCTGGGAAATGGGGGCTGCACTGACAGAAGTATGGGGTTCAAATCATGCGAAGTGGTTAGACCTCCCCTGCAGTACTGAGTTCAGCTTTGGGCACCCCGGTTTAAGAAGGATGTTGAGAAGGGCAACAAAAGCGGTGAGGTGTCTGGAGACCAATGCTCCCTCTAAGCTGTGGAGTCTTGTGAGCAAAAATTCTACTTTGTCAACTGCTGGCATTAAAGTTGTGAGTGAGTGATTTGGCTACTGCATCAGTTAGTTTGCTCTGGAGCCATCCTTCCTGAGCTAAGACAGAAATGTGTGAGCTGGAAGCTAAAAGACTGTGAACTAGCTCACACTAACTCAGCTTAGAGGGAACACTGCTGGAGACCAAGTCCTCTGAGGAAAGGTTGAAGGAGTTGGGTATGTTTCGCCTGGAGAGGAGACGACTGAGAGGTCATATGATAACCATCTTCAAGTACTTGAAGGGCTGTCCTATAGAGGAGGGTGCGGAGTTCTTTTCTGTTGCCCCAGAAGGTTGGACCAGAACCAACAGGTTGAAATGAAATCAAAAGCATTTTCAGCTAAACATTAGGAAGAACTTCCTGACAGGTAGAGTGGTTCCTCAGCGGAAAAGGCTTCCTCGGGAGGTGGTGGGCTCTCCTTTGGAGGTTTTTCAGTAGAGGATAGGTGGGCCATCTGACAGCAATGCTGATCCTGTGAACTGAGACAGACCAGGAGAGGGAGGGCAGGGAGGGATGAGCCAGTGCTTGGCCCTTGTGGCCCTTTTCTTATACGCCCAGGGTAATGTGTGATACTATCACTTTATTCTGGTTAGACCTCATCTGCGGCACTGAGTTCAGCTTTGGGCACCACGGTTTAAGAAGGATGTTGATAAGCTGGAATGTGTCCAGAGGATGACAAAGGTAGTGAGAGGTCCATAGACCATGTCCTGTGAAGAAAGGTTGAAGAAGCCAGGTATGTTTAGCCTGGAGAGGGGATATGAGAGCCATCTTTAAGCATTTGAAGGGCTGTCTCATAGAAAGTGGTGTGGAGTTGTTTTCTTTTGCCCCAGAATGTTGGACTGGAACCAACAGGTTGAAATTAAATCAGAAGAGTTTTTGGCTAAACGTTAGGAAGAACTTCCTGACAGAGCAGTTCCTCAGTGGAATAGGCTTCCAAAATTAAATCAGAAGAGTTTTCGGCTAAACATTAGGAAGCACTTCCTGACAGAGCGGTTCCTCAGTGGAACAGGCTTCCTCAGGAGGTGGTGGGCTCTCCTTCTTTGGAGGTTTTTAAGCAGAGGTGAGGTGCCACCTGACAGCAATACGAATCCTGTGAACTTAGGCAAATCATAAGAGGGAGGGCAGGGAGGGTTGCCTCAGTGCTTAGTTCTCATGGCCCTTTCTTACAGGCCCAGGGAAATGCCAATCACCACTTTGGGGACAGGAAGGAATTTCCCCCAAGGCCAACTTGGCCAGGGATCCTGGGGTTTCCCCCCCCCTTCCTTTTGGCAAAGAGCAAGGGTCACTGGATGAGTATATCTGGGCGGGGGTAGCTGTGAATTTCCTGCATTGTTGGACTAGATGACCCTTGGGGGTTGGACTAGATGACCCTTGAAGTCCCTTCCAGCTCTATGCTTCTCTGTTTCTAAGAAGAAGAAGAAGAGTTGGTTTTATCCCCTGCCTTTCACTACCTGAAGGAGTCTTGGAGCATCTTACAATCACCTTCCCTTCCTCTCCACACGACAGACCCCCTGAGAGGTAGGTGGGGCTGAGAGAGCTCTGAGAGAACTGTGACTGACGCAAGGTCATCCAGCTGGCTGCATGTGAAGAAATGGGGAATCGAACTCAGTTCTGCAGTTTAGAGTCCTGCTGCTCTTAACCACGACCCCAGACTGGCTCCCAGCTGGTATCTTATGCACATTTTCTTCACAGTAAGTACTGTGGAATTCAGCTGAACTCACTCTTGCATAAATGTATTGTTTTGTGCCCTGAGTTGGGCTGTGTGAAGGGGTTAACCATAGCTGCTCTAATCTTGTCAGTTATGCAGGCATTAGTAACATTCCCCCCTCCCTTCAATTAAAGTTTAATCACAGCATGGTTTCCAAGATCTTGAGATATGTCCCTATTCCTCGAGGAAATTAATACAGCTGAGCTGTTCCTCTCTAAATCTTCGGCAATGTGCCGGTGTCAGAAACGAGGGTTTGCTGGCAGACATTCTCAAGTGGCCGCTGTCACATTATGCTTTCCAATTCATCAGCGATTAATGCCCTAGCAGAGATTAACCTCTTAAATGTTTAACCTCTTCTGAGCTTCTGGGTCAAGTTCTTGTAAATATTGAAGATTGTCATTTGGAGAGGAGGGGGTGTCAGCTTTTTACTCAAAAGCTTTCGGCTGAGGACAGAGGGAGAGTATTTTACTTTCCTCCGCCAGGATGTTGGTTCGAAATGTCCACAATTCTTCCCAGCTCGGCCCCTGCCAAATGGGTTTTGCAAGATGATACCACTCACCTACATGCAGGGCTTTTTTTGTAGAAAAAGCCCAGCAGGAACTCATTAGCATAATAGGCCACACCCAACAACAGAAACTCATTAGCATATCAGGCCACACCCTGACAGCACAGCTCATTAGCATATTAGACCACACCCCCATGTTACCAGTAATGTGGTCATCCAGCCACACCCACTTTTTGCTTCTTATTCTGTTCACCTTGTTTATTTTCAAAACCCAGGGCTTTTTTGTGGCAGGAACTCCTTTGCATGTCAGGCCACACACCCCTCATGTAGCCAATCCTAATGAGTTTCTGCTGTTGGGTGTGGCCTGTTATGCTAATGAGTTCCTGCTGGGCATGGCCAACTCAGGAGCCAGCCGGAACTCCGTTCCTGTGCGTTCCTGCCCCAAAATAGCCCTTCCTACACGAATGCACAAAGCCCCCCCCCCCCCCGCTTCACCAGAGCTTAATGGGAGAAGAGAAAGGATCGGACATGCATGGCCCCTGTTCAGTTGTAATGCAAACTCATGGGAGGGACCACAGCTCAGTGACGGAGCATCTGCTTGGCATGCAGAAGGTTCCAGGTTCGATCCCCCGCAGCTCCAGTTTAAAAGTATCAGGGCAGCAGGTGATTTGGAAGACTTCTCTCAGAGTCCCTGCAGGGCTGCTGCCTGTCAGATCAGAGCTGACAGAATTGGCCTTGACAAGACCAGTGGTCTGATGCAGTAGAAGGCAGTTTCCCGTGTTTGACACTGCTCATCTCCTGATCCATATTAACAACGGCTGGTTTGATTCCTGCATAGCTGGGGAGGACGGTGCCAGGGCCGAAGCCAGGCTAGGGTTGCCAGGCGAGGCCGATGAGCGGGCAGGGTCTTCCCAGGAGGCTCCGGGAGAGGGAACCCCAAAGCCAATTCCAGGTGAGCTGCCATCGCATTTAAAGGGACCGTGTTCCTTTTAAATGCTTTCCTTCCATTGGAAATCATGGAGGATGGGGGGGCATCTTCTTTGGGGGCTCATAGAATTGGACCCCCTGGTCTGATCTTTTTTAAATTAGGGGGGGGAGGTGTTTGAGGAGAGGCACCAGCAGCTATGCTGAAAATTTGGTGCCTCTAACTAAAACAAAAAACAGCCTCCCCGATAAGTATAACACTTAAAGGCAGCTCCCAACAAAAGTGATTCAGCTTTAATAAGTGATTCAACAGCTCAGAACAGTCAAGCTCTTATTTAAACAGTGTGGGCTAACATAGCCACACCCATATTCCGGTTAACAACCAATAGCATTTCAGAGATAACATCCAATCAGTTTGCTTCCCTCCAGCACAATCCTTGTCTCCTGATTGGCCTGCTACACAGAGTAGCCAATCAGGCATTGCCATTCAGGATACCAGCATGTCAATGGGACTGAAAGTCAAGCTCAGGACATAACGCCCCCAGTCTCAGATACCCATGGATCGATTCTCCATTATACCCTGTGGAGACCGGTCTCCATGGAGTGTCCAGCAGCTATTCCAGCAGCTATACGGGGGAGGGGGAGTTCTGATAACCCTGAAGCAGGGGGAGGGGCTCCAAACCGGAGGATCCCCTGCCCCCAATGGGGGATTGGCAACCTGAAGCCAGGCCCACCTGGGCTTGCAAAATCAGGGCGTCAGGCAGCTCGATGAACCGAAGCACACAGCTAGAATACTTCGTTCAACTTAGTGTCGGGGTCCCCAACCTGTGGAATTTTGACACAACGCGGTGGGCACAGCCCCAAAACAACTGCCACAAAAATGACTGCCGCAGGAGGTGGAGCCAGCCACAAAATGGCTGCTACAGGAGGCAGGGCCAGCCACAAAATGGCCACCGCAGCTTCACTTTCAGTCACACAGTGAAGATCCTTCTGCTGTGGTGGCAGCTGCCGCCAAAGCAACATCTTAAGAAAAATCTGCACAGCCAATCAAATCTCCGGCGGCCAATCAGAAGGCTCACTGGGCGAAAGTCCTACTTGACCCTGCCCACTTTCTAAAAGCGGGAGCCAGAAGATGGGTCAGCGGGCACCACGTTGCCTATGGGCACCACGCTGGGGACCCCTGGCTTAGTGAACCACAACTTTTACAGGGCCAAAACTATCAGCGGTTGGAATGCATTCATGGACAAAGAAATGGTTTCATGACTAGGGGACCTACAAGCATGAGCTGGTCCCGGCAGCGAGGGGGACCGGTGCAAATTATCGTTATTATTTATTTAATTTGTATTATTGTGGCTGACAAGCCAGCTGCGAAGTTTTGGAGCTGATTTCTCACCCCCTCGCCCCCATTTATTGGGGCGTTTGTGTTCACTCGTCACAGCTGTCCAGAGTTTGGTCCCACTGCAATGTATCGTGAAGTCGGACTACAGCCCCAAACTCATGGGCCTTTGAAATCCAAGCGCAATGAATACTCTGTTTCAGAGGCACTGTACTGCCCCGGATGAAAGAATTGCTGCGGTTCATCAAGCAAAGACATTTTCACGTTCTCAGGGATCAGTCAGTCCTTGTATCAGTGAAGCCATTGTCTCCTGTCAATCCGGATGTCAGGCCGGCTGGGAGGCAGATGCGTGCGCCTGACAGGGGGAGCCCGCTCCGAAGCAGACAGCTCACGTAGAAAACGCACGGTATAAAATTCCTTGAACGACAGACATTATCTATCACAGTGGGGAGAAATTGCTCCACTCTAAGTGGGCTATAGGCATTGCTTTTCGGAGAATGAGATCAGGGCACGGTGGCAAAAGGTGTAAAGCTATTAAGAAAGAGACATGGATTCCCAGGAAAGAAAGGAAACAAAGGAAGCTCCCGCATCTTTTGGTCAGCGGGACCAGGGAGAGATGATTAAGACTTTCTTCTGTACTTTGTTCCAACATTCCGGAAGCGCTCTTTTCATCCCAAGGTAACAGAAAATCCAGACGATGAAGAGTTCCGACGTAGCCCACGCAGAGGTTGGGTTCATACTGATCTCCTGGTGACAGAGTTCCGTTCCCCTGGAGAAAATGGCTGCTCTGGGAGGAGGAGTCTATGGCCTTGTACCCTGCAGAGATCCCTCCCCTCCCCAAACCCCGCCCTCTCCAGGCTCCAAATATTTCCCAACCCAGAGCTGGGAACCCTACTAATCAGCCATCTTTCTTCAGATGCAAACCCTGGGGCTAGACCAAGGTGTTTGAGAGCCAGTTTGGTGTAGTGGCTAAGAGCGCGGACTCTAATCTGGGAGAACTGGGTTTGATTGCTCACTCCTCCACATGCAGCTGCTGGCATGACTTTGGGTCAGTCACAGTTCTCTTGGAGCTGTTATCTCAAGAGGAGTCCTCGAAAGAGCTCTCTCAGCCCCACGTACCTCACAGGGTGTCTGTTTTGGGGAGGAGAAGGGAAAGGAGACTGTAAGCCGCTCTGAGACTTCGAGTGAAGAGTGGGGTATAAATCCAATCTCCTCCTCCTCCTCCACCTTTGGTTACTGATTTTGGATCTGGGGTATATATGCTGGGTTGCCGACTTTTTAACCAGCCTATGCTCCTCTGTCTGGAACAGCAGGCATCACAGCTTTCTCTGTGCCACAAAAAGCATCTTTATACAGAACTGGGAAAGGCACAGGAGCAGCGGGCCGTTTTCTCCTGCTCATTTGGCAACCGTGCGGGACTTCCTTCTGCTCCAGAGAAGAACGGAAGACCTGAGGAAGACGTTTCTTGTACCATTGCATTCCCACCGCCAAAAGCCCTCCCGGAGGACCTCTCCTAGGCTCCTTCCCCATTGTCATTCCATCGCCCAGTAAAAATTGCTTTCGTTTAAAAAGCCTTTTCTGGCAACAGCCTCGAAAGTCTATGAGACACCAGCTCCGTTGGGAGTCTTTAGTGTTTATCACTGCGGCGGAGTCCTTAAAGTGGATTTGGATTGTGTTTGATTGAATCTTGCTGGATTGAATCGTGGCATTGAGTCTGGTTGGAAGATCTCCGTTGTAGTCTTCAAAGGCGTACGTAGCCTTGGGGGAAGAGTTCACACACAGTCGCCCCTGGTGCCCTCCTAGGAGTAGTTAATATCCTAGGATTCTGAACAGCAGACAGAAAAGTCATAGCGGTCGTTCGGAAGGGAAGGGTTTGCATTTTACGGTCGGAAGTGCTTGCTCTGAACAAAACCAAGCAGGTAAGGCAGAGACCGATCCTAAGCAGGCCTACTTAGAAAGAAAGCTGCTCGGGTCTATTCAGTGGGGCTTGCTCCCATATCGGAAGTAGGGGTGCCAGCCTCTAGGAGGGACCTGGGGATCCCCTGGAATTATAGTCCATCTCCAGACGACAGAGATCAGTTCCCCCTGGAGAAAATGGATGCTTTGGAGGGTGGACTCTGGCACTGCACCCTGCTCACTGAGGCCCCTGTCTTCCCCAGGCTCCGCCCCCAAATCTCCGGGAGTTTCCGGACCTGGATTTGGCCACCCTACCCCACAACCCCACCCATGGCCAGGGGGACCTGGCAACCCTATCTAATAGGAAGCTGCTTTATATCGAACAAGACCATTGGTCTATTTAGTTTCTAGTTTCGTATCATCTACCGTGACCAGTTGAGGCCACGGTGGCTTAGTGGTTAAGACGCTGAACTGCCGACCGGAAGGTCGGTAGTTCAGGAGTTCAAGACCCAAGTGGCGCATGACGGAGTGAGCTCCTCTCTCTGGCCCCAGCTCCTGCCAACCTAGCAGTTCAAAAGCAAGAAATTGCGAAATCTATAAGTTTAACCATACTTTGTTAGAAAAAAATATTTGTAAAGACATGCAACGCTGGCATCAACTAAATTTATCATGGATGGATAGACTAAATTTAATTAAATCCTTTATACTTCCTAAATTTATATTTTTGTTCAGGACAATTCCGCTGGCAATCACGTCCTCCCAATTAAAACGCTGGCAGAAACTGCTGTTGCAGTTCTTTTGGGCTTACAAACATCCGAGAATCAAATCCACCACACTAGTCAGGAATTCAGACAGGGGTGATATAAACTTCCCCAATTTACAACTATATTACAGAGCCATTCACCTATCACATATAATTAAATTACTACATTCTTCCAATTCCTCAGATCAAGTGTGCATGGCTAACCATTATTCTACACCCTTTGAGGTAAAGGAGATCATCTGGCAAGCTCCTTCTTTCAGACCGAAAACACTAAAATTGAATCCACTGATCTCTAACTTGCTAGTCACATGGGATAAACTACGACCCAAATTATTACCCCCATCCTCAAGATATCAAACTTTTATTAACCAATTCTGGTTTCTTCCTGGTCTTAATAACCCAGAGTTTGACTTTTGGAAAACAGCTAATATAATCACATTACAAGATCTCAGTTTACGCCGTATGCTCATGCCTAAAACTAACCTGGAGGCTAAATTACAACACAAAATACCCTGGTTTCAATATTTCCAGATAACGCACATGTGCTCACACATCAAGCTCAATTCTATTCTACAACAACCTCTCACAGCCTTAGAATCGATTATCAGCTTTGCTAGTGTACAACAAAAGGGTATAATTTCTAAACTCTACAAAATACTATTATCTCTAGACTATGCTGGTCTCCTATCCTACCAAAAAATCTGGCATACAAAATGCAACGTAATTCTGTCTGACACAGAGTGGGAAAAAATATGGTCTTCTCCCCCTTTCAAATCTAACATCATCTCAATGAAACTTCAATCATTTAAGATACTATCTCACTGGTATCCACATAAACTATCGCTTATTTCTTCAAGCTATAACCCAAGCTGTTGGAAGAATTGTGGGAACCTAGGCAATTATATACACTGTTGGGTGGAATGCCCCAAAATTCTACCCTTTTGGGAGGCAGTAATACAGGAAATTAAAGCTGTGGATGATATAGATATCCTTCCCACGCCAGAACACTTATTTTTGAACAGATGGGCAGTTCATGGCTCTGCCGCTGCAACAATTGAACGGGTCTCTCTAATGCTTTTTGCAGCAAAGACGGTCATTGCCACACACTGGAAAACGACAATGACACCCACTCTTACACAATGGCATAATAAGTTGTGGGATTTATATATTATGGCAAAACTCTCGGATAATCTTACAAGATTTGATAAAATACCTGCGCCCTCCTCCTTTGTAGCAACCTGGTTACCTCTTCTGGAGTACTTAACTAATCACACAGATTACCCTAAAGTGATGGATATTATATGGCTATGGTAATTAGATTATTTGTTCAAGACATTGCTTTTCGTGATGTATGTATTCGATATTCCTTCCTTAGAACCAACGTAGATAACTTGCAAACTGGTACAACCTGATATAAGTTATATTCTGTTCTTAATAAGTCTCTTTAACATATACTTTGCTGTTAAATACTTACTTGTTTATGTAATTCTACGCTATTGGCACTTTGCACTCACTTGTTGTTTCACTGTTCAACTTTATCCTGTTCTTTTTGAAAAGTTAATAAAATATATTGTACAAAAAAAAAAAAAAGCAAGAAATTGCAAGTAGATTAATAGGTACCGCTTCTGTGGGAAGGTAACAGTGTTCTGTGCGCCTCAGTGTCTAGTCATGCCGGCCACATGACCATGGAAATGTCTTCGGACAGTGCTGGCTCTTCGGCTTGGAAATGGAGATGAGCACTGCCCCCCAGAGTCGGATTCGACTGCTTTCAAGCAAGGGAAACCTTTACCTTTACTTACCATGACCAGTAGCACCAGATGGTCAGCCGTGTTGGTCTGAAGCAGTGGAACAGATGTAGAGTCCAGTGGCACCTTGAAGACCAAGAAAGATGTATTCCAGGTGTGAGCTTTCGTGTGCAAGGCACACTTTTTCAGATACGTTGGAATGGTAGAGGAGGTTCTAAGCTTATAGACAGGGACTTAACAGCAAATTAACATGCAACATGATGATGTTTAAGTTATGCAAAGTGAAAAACTAAATAATAAGTTAACGTTATAAGACCTACTGCAGCTTGGGAGCCTCATGCAGCTCTTCCACACAGTCTAATTTTAATGTTAATAAAAAGCAAGTTTGCATATTCCCCAATAAAAATATGTCTGTAATATTTGTTCATGTCTTGCGACTCTCAAACATCTGTCGTTTTTTCTGTGTGGCTGTTACATTAAGGAAGTTTGGCTGCCCCTATTATAAGGTCAACAGTTATAAAGCAATAAATATTTCAAAATAGCAGATAAATGTCTAAAGGACCTTACATCTTTAGGCATTTATCTGCTATTTTGACATACTTATTGCTTTATAACTGTTGACCTTATAACCTTAACTTGTTATTTAGTTCTTCACTTTGCATAACATCATCGTGTTGTGTGTTAATTTGCTGTTAAGTCCCTGTCTATAAGCTTAGAGCCTCATCTACCATCCCACTGTATTTGAAAAAGTGTGCTTTGCACATGAAAGCTCACAGCTGGAATAAACTTGGTCTTCAAGTGTGCCGCTGGACTCTTAAATTCATTCTGTGACTAGTAGCGGCTCTCCAAGGTCTCAGGCGCACAGAAAGAATTCTTTCCCCGAGGCCTAAAAGGTCCTTTTAGCTGGAGATTCCAGGAACTGGACCTCAGTCCTTGTTGTGCACATGAAGCTAAGACTGCCAAGCTCCTGGCTGGGAAATCCCTGGAGATTTGGGGGCGGAGCCCAGGGAGGGAAGAAATTGGGGAGAGGAAGGAAAGCTCAGCAGGGGCGTGATGCTGTAGAGCAGAGGTGTCGAGCTCATTTGCCAGGAGGGCTGGATCTGACATAAAAGTCACTTTGTTGGGCTGGGCCACGTGTGCCATAAAATGTAATGCCAAGTACCGGAGACAGAAACTGTATAAAGGACAGCGGCTGGCAAGCTCCGAGTTGGCAGCAGTGCAGCACTGGGCAGACACTCCCACAATGCTTGACTGCTGCAGGTGGGGGGGGTTCTGCTGTGCTGAAGCCCCCTCCCCCCAGCACTTCCTCCCTTGCATCAGTTGCTTGCGGGCCGCATAAGAACCCTGGATGGGCCGCATCCAGCCCCCGGGCCTTATATATGAGCCTGCAGTGCGATGTGGCTGTGAAGAAAGCGAATGCAATCTTAGGATGCATTAACAGAAGCATTGTGTCCAAATCACGGGAGGCAATAGTTCCGCTCTGTTCTGCTATGGTCAGGCCTCACCTGGAGTCCTGTGTCCAGTTTGGGGCACCACACTTTAGGAAGGATGTTGGCAAGCTCGAGCGTGTCCAGAGGAGGGCAACCAGGATGGTGAGAGGGTTGGAATCCAAGTCTTGTGAGGAAAGGCTGAAAGGGTTGGGTATGTTTAGCCTGGGAAAGAGAAGGCTTAGAGGGGACATGATTGCAGTCTTCAAGTATTTGAAGGGCTGTCATGTAGAAGATGAAGCAGATCTATTCTCTCTTGCTACAGATTGCAAGACTAGATCGAATGGGTGGAAATTACAAGGGAGTCATTACCGGCTAGATATCGGGAGAAACTTCCTAACTGTAAGAGTGGTTGAGCAGTGGAACAGTCTGCCTCGGGAGGTGGTGGATGCTCCTTCCCTGGATGTTTTCAAGCGGAGGCTGGACGACCATCTTTTGGGTATGTTGTAGGTATGTCGGGCTATCTTTCAGCTATGCTCCTGCAGAGTGCAGGGGGTTGGACTAGATGACCTGCAAGGTCCCTTCCAACTCTAACATTCTATGATTCTATCTGACACCCCTGTGGTAGAGTCCACCTTCTAAAACTGCCTTTTCCTCCAGGGGACCTGCAGTATAAAGGTAAGTTGCAATTCTGGGACATCTCCAGGCCTCACCTGAAAGCTGGTAGTCACACATAAAGCCCATGTTTTGCCACTGACCCCCAGCCTCCACCAGAGTTTTAGGTTGTAGGCAGTGTTCCCTCTAAGCTGAGTTAGTGTGAACAAGCTCACCATTTTTTAGCTTCTGGCTCACACATTTTTGCCTTCGCTCAGGAAGGATGGCTCCAGAGCAAACTCTAGAGCAAAGCAGCCAAATCGCCTGCTCACAACGTTAATGCCAGTAGTTCGCAGAGTAGAATTTTTGCTCACAGGACTCCATAGGTTAGAGGGAGCATTGGTTGTAGGGAAGATTTTGGGGGGGGATAGTGTAGAGGAAGCCAAAGCTTTCTAAAAGGCTGCAATTTTATTTTCTTTTTCTTTATTTACATTATCTATAATCCAAGTTTCTCACTGGCACTCGAGATCCAGATTGGTGTCGTGGTTAGGACTGCAGACTTTAATCTGGGAGAACTGGGTTTGATTCTGTACTCCTCCACATGCAGCTGCTGGTGTGACTTTGGGTCAGTCACAAGTTCTCTCGGAGCTGTTCTCTCAGGAGCAGTCCTCAAAAGAGCTCTCTCAGCCCCACCTCCCTCACATGGTGTCTGTTGTGGGGAGGAGAAGGGAAAGGAGACTGTAAACCGCTCTGAGACTCCTTCGGGTAGTGAAGGGCGGGGTATAAATCCAATCTCCTCTTCTTCAAGGCAGAATACATACAGTCAGTTCAATACAATCGATGGGATAGGACGTTCAATAAATAACGCAATAGAGTTAGGGTTGCAGAAACAATCAGAAATCTAAAAAATGAACTGGAGCAAAGCATAAGTATTCCCATGACACATTAAACGATGCAAAATTACATAGTGGGGTTCATACTTACAGCAAGCCTGACACAGGAGGATAAACCACAGGTCCTAGTCGTTTCTCCAAGTAACTTGATGAATCAATTTGCACGGTGCAACCTTGTTGCTTGTGTCAAAAAGCCTTCTTGAATAACTTGGGGTTCCAATTTGCAAACACAGCGGGCACGGCTACGGCGCCTTTTCCTTCCATGTGCACGCATGCTTTGCTTCATAATCACTGACATTTAGAACCGTACGCAGAGCGGGCAGCAGATCTTCAGAGTCTGACAACACCGACGCAGAACATTTGAATTTTTGAACTTCGCAAACGTGCTCTTGGAACTGCGTGTTTCTTTTCTTTTGTGCCTGGTTGCACATCCCTTTCACAACAACAACAACAACAACAAGCCCTGGAAAAAAGCCAGACCTGGTTTGTCTTGGCACCTGTACTGGATTTTGGGCTCGGGCTTCCCAAACCAGGAAGCGTTAGGTTTTCTCCCCAGCAGTGAACCATCTCGCTTTCTGCAGAAGCTTGTTGCAAACACAAAATGCTGCAACCTGGAATGCTGCCCTAGAGTTGCCAGCCAACTCCATCCTGGGAAATTTGGGGGCAATGCCTGGGTAAGACCCCCCCCACTGAGCTCCCATAGCGTCCTTCCTCCAAAGCTGCCGTTTTCCTGTGGGGAAATTGATCTCCGCAGTCTGGAGAAACTTTGTAATGGATCTCCAGAACCCACTTGGAAGTTGGCAACTGTCTGCTGCCATAAAGCAACTGCCGAAAAAGGAGTAAATCTGAATGGCACGAATGTACACATTTATGTCTTATAAAGAGGTGCTGGTCACCAGAGGGCATTGCTTTGCTTCTTAAAACCTTCATCACCTTTGTGTTTCAAGAAGAGCCATGCTGGATCAGACCCAAGGCCCATCTAATCCAGTATTCTGTCCACAGAGCGGTGAACCACCCTAGGAAGCCCATAAACAGGGAGAATGGAATACCATCATCTTGCCCATGCTCTCCAGCAACTGATTTACGGAAGTGTATCATCTCTGGCACTGGAAGGAATATCTATCCATCATGATAACTCAGTCCTCCTCCATGAATTTGTGCACTCCCTTTTGAAAGCCTTCCAAGTTGGCGGCCATGACTGCATCCTGTGGCAGTGAGTTCCACTAATTAACTATGTACTGTGTGAAGAAATACTTCCTTTTCTGTATCCTAAATCTCCCACCATAAGAACATGAGAAGAACCCTGCTGGATCAGAGCTGTGGTCCATCTAGTCCAGCATCCTGTCTCACACAGTGGATGACCAGTTCCTCTGGAGGGTCAACAACAGGGCAGAGAGGCCGAGGCCTTCCCTGAGAAGAACATCAGAAGAGCCCTGCTGGATCCAACCAATGGTCCATCTAGTCCAGCATCCTGTCTCACACAGTGACCAGCCAGTTCCTCTGAACGGCCAACAACAGGGCAGAGAGGCCGAGGCCTTCCCTTGATGTTGCCTCTTGGCTCTGGAATTCAGAGGATTAGTGCCCCTGAATGTGGAGGTTCCCCTCAGTCACCATTCCTAGTAGCCATTGATACTTATCCTCCACAAATCTACCTAACCCCGTTCAGTTTAGGGTTGCCAGCTCCGGGTTGAGAAATATCTGGAGATTGTAGGGGCGGAGCCTGGAATGGTAGAAGGGTAAAAATTGGGGAACAATGCCATACAGTCCACTTTCCAAAGCAGCCATTTTCCCATGTGAAATTACCTCTGTTGCCTGAAGATCAGTTGTAATCCCAGAAGACCTCCAGCCATCACCTGGAGGCTGGCAACCCTACTTTCAGCTTCAGTAAATGACCCTGGATTCTAGGATTATAGTTCTCCCTGCCTGACCCTGTACCCCATGCATCTTTTAAGAACATAAGAACATAAGTACAAGAAAGCTTAATAATGAAGAAGACGAAGCGTTTTATGAATGGGAAGATTTCAAAGACTATCTTGAGAAAAACTGGGATGTTAAAAACAAATTGATTTGCTTCGATAGTTATTAAGGAGAAAACAAGAAAAAGAATGATAAGATTGTTAAAATGTTACCTAATTTGACAATGAAAGTGAGACATTTTGTTAATGGTAATTAGATAATAGAGTTTATAAGGGGGTAAGAGCATTGCGGGAAGCCTTGTACTGGGGAGGGTGGGGAGGAAAGAAAAAGGTATGCGATATCTATAAGATGTAATTTTAAATATGTGAAACATACTCTATAATAAATGGTTTAAAAAAAAAAAAGAACATAAGAGAAGCCAATGTTGGATCAGGCCAATGGCCCATCTAGTCCAACACTCTGTCACACGGCGGCCAAAATATACCAGGTGCCATCAGGAGGTCCAGCAGTGGGGCCAGGACACTAGAAGCCCTCCCACTGCTGCCCCCCCCCAGGACCAAGAATAGAGTGCATCACCTGCCCCAGACTGAGAGTTCCCATCTATACCTTGTGGCTAATAGCCACTGATGGACTTCTGCTCCATATGTTTATCTAATTCCCTCTTGAAACTCTCCATGCTTGTAGCTGCTGCCACCTCCATGTGTGAATCACTCTTTGGGTGAAGAAGTCCTTCCTTTTATCTGTTCTAACCCGACTGCTCAGCAATTTCATGGAGTGCCCATGAGTTCTTGTATTGTGAGAAAGGGAGAAAAGTACTTATTTCTCATCCTGCTCTATCCCATGCATAATCTTATAAACCTCGATCATGTCACCCCTCAGCCATCGTTTCTCCAAGCTAAAGAGCCCCAAGCGTTTTAACCTTTCTTCATAGGGGAAGTGTTCCAACCCTTTTATCATTCTAGTTGCCCTTCTCTGCACTTTTTCCAATGCTATAATATCCTTTTTGAGGTGTGGTGATCAGAACTGTACACAGTATTCCAAATGAGGTCACACCAATGATTTATACAGGGGCGTGATGATACTGGCTGATTTGTTTTCAGTTCCCTTCCTAATAATCCCCAGCATAGTGTTTGTCTTCTTTATTGCAATTACACACTGTCTAGACATTTTCATTGAGTTATCTACTACGACTCCAAGATCTCTCTCTTGGTCCGTCTCTGCCAGTTCAGACCCCATCAATGTGTATTTATATTTAAGATTTTTGGCTCCAATGTGCATCACTTTGCACTTGGCCACATTGAACCCCATTTGCCACGTTGATGCCCACTCACCCATCCTCAACAGATCCCTTCGAAGTGTCTCACAATCCTCCCTGGTTTCACCACCCTGAAATCTTTTGCGCTCTGGCTTGAAACCAAGAGACTCATCACAGCGAGGCCAGGAGAATGGAGACATTTGCAGCATCACCAAGATCAGCAGAGCATTCTGGGCTCCAATATGGAGTCTCCTGCATTCCGTGTGAGGCTTTTTTGTGTTGCTATGCATGCGGACCGCCACTGAGGGTCTGTGACTGCAGTAAGGAGCTTGATTGTAAAACATAATAGGGACCAGGGATCCTAGACCACCCTGTGTCCACCAATAGCACCTCTGGTGGGAAATTCAAACCCTCCAATGGGACTGTGGGTGTGCCGGGTGGAGCGTATATCGTTGGCCCTTGCAGGGCCGTTTTCCAGTCTTGTGCGTGAAGTACAATAAACGCCTCTGAATGCATGCCATAGTCTGAGTCTCCATGCGGCGAACCCAGTACTTCACATGGGTGGCAACATTTCCTTCGCTGGGAGGGGAACCCGTCTTTGCAAGCCAGGCCTGCGCCTCTCCCTCTCCTCCAGAACCCCTTCTTCCAGACGATGCCCAAATAGTTCAGTGGCTTTTTAAAAAAATCAGGGGGGAATCGAAGCCCCAGATACTTTTCAAGGAACAACAGCTGGCTTGGAAAACAACAACAGAAACTGATTAACGTGAAGAAGCGGGCCCCGCAGCTTGGACTGGAAAGCTTCCCACAAAATGACACCGGGGGAGACTGCAGCTGGCGAGACTGATTAGCTGGATCTGTGGGGTCTCCGAAATAACGGCTCACATTCATAGTGTGCTTCCGGAATGGTCGGCCTGTTTCCCATCCCTTCCCTTGTTGCAATTCTTTAAAAGACCCCGAGAGCCTCTGTCTTGGGTGTGGGGGGCTGAAGCTGAGAGAGACTGACTCACCTTTGATCACTCAGTTTGAACCAAGAGCTTCCCCATCTTTAATTAATTAGGGGCAAGCGACATGGTCTGGGGGTGATTGCCTGCTCCGGCTTGGAAAATACCTGGAGATTTGGGGGGTGGAGCCTCGGGAGGGTGGGGGTTGGGGAGGGGAGGGGCCTCAGCCAGGTATAATGCCAGTTTGGTGTAGTGGTTATACCCTCAGCTGGGTATAATGCCAAAGTCTGCCCTCCAAAGCAGCCATTTTCTCCAGGGGAACGAATTTCTATAGCCTGGAGACCAGTTGTAGGCTGGCCACCCTAACTTGGCAGCAACCTGCATTTCAGCCAGTGGTCTGCCTCCATCAGATCCAGTACCGAAGTCAGGAGCAATTGCTGGGTGATAGCTCCCTGTTGAGGCTGGGAAATGTTTTGGGGGTTGAAAGATTGTCATCAAATTCTGCAGACCCAGGTGCCTCTGGTGGAACAGGCACGCTCTGGCCTGCAGACCCTGTTCCACCCTGCCCTCCAAGGTATTCCCAACTTGGAGAGGCTCTTCTTTCTCTCTCGGGTAACCACTGCCACCACCTGACCTTTGTAAGGAATTGCCCGCTGGGAGGGTCAGGAGTCCCAGCTTCCAAGTTCTGTCCCTTTCTCTATACGTGCCCTTTCAGATGTTAAAAACATAGGACAGGCTCCTTAGTTTAGGATGTTATAGATTTCTACAGAGTGACCATTACCTTGAAGCATCCTCCGGCTCTCCAGGACAGCACATGGTTAAATGGCTGCCTCTGCTAGACCTCAGTTAAGAGTTCTGTCTGCTCTGATGGACTCAGCACAAATGAGACCTGAGTTTTATTGCCTCCCTTTCCCCCATCCACTGACCCGGTCAGGTCAGGTCAGAGACGCTTTTCCTAAAGTCTCCAGAATTTCCTTCCTGAAGTCTCTCTAATGCATTTCTTCACAGCCTCCAACAGACAACCACCAAACGTTCAGCATAGCCTTCAAGGCTTGGCACAGGCAGCGTCGCAAAGAGCCAGTACAGCGGACTGAGTTATGCTCTCTTGCATAATGCAGGGACTGAGAAGGAGGAGGGAAGAGCAAAGAGCTCTGAGCAAGGCTGGCTCTATAATGAGGCCACCCAAGGCAGCTGCCCCAGGGCAGCAGATTTTAGGGGGAGACAGTCTTCCATCCTGTCCCCACGAAGGAGATCGTCTTCCTTATCTCCTTGCCCCCCCCCCTTCAGACCGCTTTTAAAACAGCATCAGATACCGCACCAAACTCTCACGAGATCCCTTCTTCCTGCAAAAGGTTGAGTTGCTTAGGAGACCTAAAGAGTAGTTGAACTCAGACAAGAGGAAGGAATTTCGCAGGATTTCTGGATGTCATAGAATCACAGAGTTGGAAGGGGCCATACAGGGCATCTAGTCCAGTCCCCTGCTCAATGCTGGATCAGCCTACAGCATCCCTGACAAGTGTTTGCCCAGCCGCTGCTTAAAGACTGCCAGGGAGGAGGAGCTCACCACGTCCCCCTAGGTAGCTGATCCCGCTGTTGCACAACTCTAACTGTAAAGAAGGTTTTCCTAAGATCCAGCTGGTACCTTCCTGCCCTTAATTTAAACCCATTCTTGCAAGTCATATTGTCTGTTGCCAACACGAACAGCTCCTTGCTCTCCTCTAAGTGACAGCCCTTCAAATACTTCAACAGGAGGAGGAGGAGGAGGAGAAGAGGAGGAGGAGGAGGAGGAAGAGTTGGAGGAGTTGGAGGAGATTGGATTTATACCCCGCCCTTCACTCAGAGTCTCAGAGCGGCTTACAAACTCCTTCCCCTTCCCCTTCCCCTCCCCACAACAGACACCCTGTGAGGCAGGTGGGGCTGAGAGAGCACTGACAGAAACTGCTCTTTTTCAAGAACAGCTCTGACAGAACTATGGCTTGCCCAAGGTCATCCAGCAGCTGCGAGTGGAGGAGTGGGGAATCAAACCCAGTTCTCCCAGATTAGAGTCCGCGCACTTAACCTCATAGCCCCCAATCATCCTTATTGCTCTCCTCAGCACCCACTCCGTTCTGTCCACATCCTTTTTGAAGTGAGGCTTCCAGAACTGCACACAATACGCCAGGTGCGGCCTGACCCATGCAGTGTGCAGCGGGACTATCATACCTTGTGATTTGGATGTTACGAAGGAAGAGTGCAGCTCGCCACACTGTTTTTAAACAGGGCCAGCCCAGCAAGGAGGTATGGAGGGTGGGCGGATCCCATCAGTGACTGCCGCCCCAGTTGCCAAAAAAAATCTCAGGGCACCACTGACTCCTGGCATGGATTCCAGTAAAGGAGAGGCACATAACCTTGGCTCTGGTGTGCCAGATCTGGAATGACACCCGGTGCTGGAGGGCGGTTGCTAATTTGCATCTGCGTGAGATGGAATTTGTCTGTTCTTGCGGGCCTTTGATCCGGCTCCCTTCCTCGGCCTCTTCTGTTCTGTCTCCTTTTGCTTTGTTTCTTGTTTTTTTGGGTCATGAGCCTGTAGGCACCGTCTCTCTGTCTCTGTCTCTGTCTCTGTCTCTGTCTCCCTCCCTCCCTCTGGACTTGTAGCACATGCATGTATTGTCTCCCACACTATCTGTCCTTTTATAGCCTACCCAGCAGTATGGTATCATAGACCAAGGCAACCTTTGTGAACACATGAAGGTCCTTGGTCTACGCATCAGATCCTTGGTCTATCGGGATCCATCTTGTTTCCTCTGACTGCCAGTGGCAAAATTTGACTGTGAACCCTTGCCTACACGAGGCAAATTGAGGCCAAATGAGGCTGCCATTCACATTTTATGGATGGCACAAGACATTTTATGTATTTATTTATTTATCTATTTATCTATTGCCCCGGTCCCTCTGGCCCGGGACTCACACCAGACCCCCCAGCAGGAAACACACACCCCCCGGAACAACACCCCCATGCACCTGAAAGGTCCCCGGCCGAAGTGGGAGCAGCAGGCACCCGGACAACCCGGCTGGGGCACGGCAAAGGGAGCCGAGGCCGCCTGCAACAGGCCCCAAGATCGCAGCGATGCTGGGTGAGCCCGCCGGCAGACCCAGGACCCTCGAAGAACCACCGGGAGTGGCGGCAGACCCCAGGAAGGCCCCTCCGGGACGGGATGGTGGTAGGATGGCGGTGGCGGCGCAGCCCTGAGGCTGCCCAGGCCACCACCAGCGGAACTTCCGCCCCGCCCAAGCCGACTCGACATCCCTGCCTAAGAGGAGGGGCGGGGCTGGAAGGGCAGGGGAGAGGCTTGGCGAGACAAGGGAGGTGCTGGGAGTGGAGCGGGGAGATAAAAGGCAAGAAGGAGAAGGTGCCGGGGAGGAAGAAGTGCACTTTGGGAATGAGAAGGAGAGAGAGAGGGAAGAGCCGCGAGAGAAGCCCAGAGAGAAAGGAAGGGCTCAAGCATTTCCCAGCACGTTGGCAGAGGGACTCACGGAGTGGCTCAAACTCTGTCCCCTGTCGGTCTGAGGCACCTCCCTCCTTCCCCTTTTTTGAGCTCTCCTCGCACCCAGGACCATCCCTCTCGCTGGTACTTGGACCGCAACGGCCACCAGGGGGACAGACCCGCAGGCCGCGCATGACATTTATTTATTTGGTTCAATTTCTATCCCACCCTTCCCGCAAACCGGCTCAGGGTGGGTTACAACATTAATGTAAAACAATACAACAAAAATACAACTATAAACATAACCCTTAAATGATGTTGATCAAACTGCTTCACAACTCTTCCAATGGCGCCCTGGTGTTAGAAAATTAAAGGCAGAAAGAGGGATTCCAGATTATAAGTATCCTACCCTGGGTAAACCAAGGCGGTTATCATTCTGTGTCCTCAAAAACTGAAGACCACGGTACAGATTGTAACAGAGAGGTAACGTGCTTGAACTGTTAAGGAACTTTTACATGCCTTAAATTATGAGCCTATGTTGGTTCACCAAATCTTAGAAATGTTGTGTTCTTACCTTACTCCCCTCACTGTGGATCTGTTCTTTTTTACCTCTTTCCCTTAGTCTTATCTTAGTATTATCCAGGGCTTTTTTTGTAGAAAAAGCCTAGCAGGAACTCATTAGCATAATAGGCCACACCCATCAACAGGAACTCATTAGCATATTAAGCCACACCTTGGCATCACAACTCATTAGCATATTGGGCCACATACCCCATGTTACCAGAAATGTGGTCATCCAGCCACATCCACCTTTTGCTTCCTATTCTGTTTACCTTGTTTGTTGTCAAAACCCAGGGCTTTTTTTGAAGCAGGAACTCCTTTCGCATGCTAGGCCACACACCCCTAATGTAGCCAATCCTAATGAGTTTCTGCTGTTGGGTGTGGCCTGTTATGCTAATGAGTTCCTGCTGGGTGTGGTCAACTTGGGAGCCAGCTGGAACTCCATTCCTGTATGTTCCTGCCCAAAAATAGCCCTGGTATTATCTTAGTACAGGGCTGGTACCATGTTATCTCTCAGGGGAGAGTTTCATGATTTGTTTTTCGTTTTGGAATGCAGAATGTCTTCTTGAACACAGGTTAGAGAGAAAATTATGACTGGGAACAGAACTGATGAACTCTCTTCAAAATTCTAGACCCTGACATTTACCTCCTTTACCCTGTAAAGGAAGGACTCCACGTCTTGTTCAGTGTGCCGACATGAGCTCCTCTTTCGGGATGATCATCCTTAATAAAGACTGTATGTTCTGTTAGCCAAAAACCTTGGGTGAATTTCTCTCCCCTAGAGATGTTCTCGGAAGGGCAAATTGAGGTCGAGTGAGCCTGCCATTCATATTTTATGGATGACACAAGACACACTTGAACTGTTAAGGAATTTTACATGTCTTAAATTATGAGTCTATGTTGGTTTGCCAAATTATAGAGTGTCTATTTGCCCGCCTATTGTAGGATCTCCCTGACACTCCGTACATACTCATGGAACTGCATTATACTGAATCAGGCCCTCTGTCCATCAAGAAGAAGAAGAAGAGAGAAGGAGAAGGATATTGGATTTATACCCCACCCTTCACTACCAGGGCAGCTTACAATCTCCTTTCCCTTCCCCTCCCCACAACAGATGCGCTGTGAGGTAGGTGGGTCTGAGAGAGCTCTTTTGAGCACTGCTCCTGAGAGAACAGCTCTGAGAGAACTTGTGACTGACCCAAGGTCACTCAGCAGCTGCATGTGGAGGAGTGAGGAATCAAACCCGGTTCTCCCAGATTAGAGTCCTTGCTCCTAACCACTACACCGAACTAGCAGTTCTGTCTACTCTGACTGGCAGCATCTCTCCAGGGTCTCGGGTGGAGGTCTCTTGCTTCACCTCCTGTCTGATCCTTTCAACTGGAGATGCCACGGATCGAACCAGGGACCTTTACATGCAGAGCCGAGGCTCTCCCACTGAGCTACCGCCCCCAGGATGCCACAAGTGATTTGATAATTGACTTGGTATTTTATTTATCATCATTAGCAGCCTTGACTCTTTCATGGGAGAAATACAGTCTAAAATATTTCTAAAATAAATGCATAAAAGAAAGCAGTCTGATTTGCTGCTCCCCCTGGCCATCCTGACCATGAAGCAAAACTCGGTAGCTGCCTAGGGCACCAGAGCTGCGGGGTGGGTTGCCAAGAGACCACAGGCAGCCCCAGGAGTCCCGGGTGCAACAGTCAGAGAGAGCCAAACCAGCATTCCTGCTATGCATGTCTACCGTGCCTAATCAGAAATCCACTACGTTCAGTGGGATTTACACCTGGGTAAATCAAGTGGTTAAGATGCTGAACTGCAGGCTGTAGAAGGTCAGTAGTTCAGCAGTTCAAGACCCGAGAGTGCCGCATGACGGAGTGAGCTCCCATCTCTAGTTCTAGCTCCTGCCAACCTAGCAGTTCGAAAGCAAGAAATTGCAAGTAGATAAATAGGTACCAGTTCTGTGGGAATTGGTATAATAACAAAAACAGTATAATACTGTAAGGAACAGAACAATACTGCGGGACTGGACTACAAATGTTGAGAAACAGTACAAAAATATATAATGAGCTAAGCTAGCAGTTCGAAAGCAAGAAATTGCAAGTAGATAAATAGGTACCACTTCAGTGGGAAGGTAACAGCATTCCATGCGCCTCGGTGTTTAGTCATGCCGGCCACATGACCACAGAAACATCTTCGGACAGCGCTGGCTCTTCGGCTTTGAAACGGAGATGAGCACTGCAACCCTAGAATCGGATTCGACTGGCTTTCGAGCAAGGGAACCTTTACCTTTAACTGTGCTGAGTATTAGATCCAGAGGAGTTAGCCATGTTAGCCTGTTGCTGCAAAATAGTGAAAAGCCCAGCAGCGCCCTTAAAACTAACAAACTTTATTGTAGCATAAGCTTTTGAGAAACATGGCTCTCTTCGTCAGATGCATGGGAGGGTATGAAGAAACTGGCCAGAGATATACAGGTGGTAAGGGGAGGGGGGAGTGGATGTAAATTGCAGCCCTTGGAATGAGCTGGCTTATGCTTCATTGCATTTGTGTCTGTAGGTTGAAGTGTGTGGGGGGAGGGCAAAATGTTCACCTAGAGTCCCAAAAAACCCCGGGCCCGCCCTGCACCCCCCCATTACATAACCACCTTTTATTATTTCGATTTTTCTACATCGTTCCCGACTCTCATAAAAGGCAATCCAATTAAAATGCCACTTAGTCTTTGATAGAGGCTCCGATAACGTCTTGGCAACGAATGATGTTCTGCTCAAATATAACCCGAGATATTCTGAGCGGAAGGCAACTTTCTCTGCCCTCTTCCCCCGCAGGGATACGTGGCTGTGAGAGAAATCTAAATTAACAACGGCTGGTCTATTGATGGTTTAAGCATTCTTAACAAGAGAAAGTTGTCAAATTACTTGGGTATAGATGTTATATAATAAAAACACTGTGGTTATAAAATGCTGTTGGATGGGAGGCGGGGCGAATACCTGCTATTTCTGGCTTCATTGTTCATAGTTTAATAGCTTTTAAAAGGGATTGGAGCAACACTACCCTGTTGAACCCCAGGACTGACAGATAGTACAGAAGTGGGTGGGAACAGAATGCCTATCCTATATATAAAACACCTTGTCAGGATCATCTTCTGTGAGTCACCAGATGTCGTTCATAAGCTCTCTTCCGCAATCTTAAGGGCTAGAATCTTGCCTTTATTTTATTTTCAAAGCAGAAATTCTCCGGTTATCCAGTTCTGCATCTTGTTGTTTTTGTCTTGTGGGATGCGCTGACGGCACGCTGGTGTGCTCCCAGTTCTGAACTCCATTGTCCCCTTTGGTAAACACGTTCCCTTCCCATATGCCAGAAAAGAATGACAATTCCTCTGTTTTGCATGAGAAATTCAGGAACGTAACCATATGCTCTGGGAGCTGAGTGATTCAGCATCTCGAGAGCCTTGATCTTCGTCACAGGTGAGAACACCTTCGTGATAAGCAACTGTATGCCAACTCCGCTGACCGCAGTTGCACACAAAACCATGCACTTTGAATCACTTTCCCCCCTGATGATAAGGGAGTCCCATAATATGCAAACCTTTGCCTGATGTTTAATGTTCATAAATGACCCTGAAAATGGGAAGAGCAAAGAGTCTGTAATCTTGTTTACCCCTTGACTTTGGGCAACCCCATGGGGTTTTCAAGGCAAGTGAAGTTAAGAAGAAGAGCAGATTGGATTAATTCCCCACCCTTCACTACCCGAAGGAGTCTCAGAGCATCTTAGAATCTCCTTTTTCTTCCCCTCCCCACAACAGACACCCCAAATACTTACCTTGTGGCGGCGGGGGATGGATACGTCCTGGCAGGATCATCCCCAGGGGAAGGGAAGACGCGCCGCACGATGCCGTGGTCAGGAAGTGATGCTAGGTGATGCTCTGGCAATGTGGCTGGAAATTCGATGGTACCATCGAGTTTTCAGCCCCATTGCCAGAATGTTGCCTGGCGTCACTTCCTGGCGACGGCATGGTGCATTACAGGGAGGAATGGTCCAGCCGGGGAGCATGTTTCCCCCGCTCCCACGTGGTAAGTACTTGGGAACCCTATGTGAGGCAGGTGGGGCTGAGAGAGCTCTTTTGAGGACTGCTCATGAGAGAACAGCTCTGAAAGAACTTGTAACTTGTAGGTCACACCAGCAGCTGCATGTGGAGGAGTGGGGATTGGGGAATCAAACCCAGCTCTCCCAGATTAGAGTCTGTGCGCCTAACAACTACACCAAACCGCCTCTTAAGAGGTGGTTGGCCATTGCCTGCCTCTGCATAGCGACCCGGGACTTCCTTGGTGGTCTTCCATCCGATTACTAACCAGGGCCGACCCTGCTCAGCTTCCCAGAGCTAATGAGATCAGGCTAGTGGGGCTTTCCACATCAGGCCTTGTAATCTATAGATGCATTAAAAAGGAACGTGTCTCTAGCGATTTTTAAATTGAAGATGAACTCTCCGGAAAACATCATATACGGAGATCAGGCTGCTCTTGAAACTCTATTACATTCAGAGAACTCTTAAAACACATAAAGCCCTGGCCATCAAACTATGACAAGGCAAAGCAAAGCTGCAGAGCGGAACCGGGGATGAGGTGGATTCAACAGGTGAATTAATGCTGCTCAGGAGAGACAAGCAAATGAGAGTGAAATGTAGAAATGAAAGCTTTCTAAGCCGTTGGACTGAGGGCTGGAGTGAGGGCTTTCCTAGCAGGTATGAGCATAAAGGAACACCCTAGTTTTTGCCCCCTGAATAAACTAGGGTGGTAAGGGGGAGAGATGGGAAGGGTTCCTTTGCTTGCCCCGTGACCCCGACTTTATTCGGGTAGATCAGCCAGTTTGTTCTAGAGGTTTTTTGTATTTTTCTTTTGAGGGGGGTCAGAGATGGCTTCTGCGGGAGTTCAGCAGGATGCAGTGCATGTAGTCTGTCCAAGCAGGTTACTTGTGAAATAAATTTAGAATAGTTATAATAGGTATTCAATAAAATTTATATAATTTATGTTATAGTTATGAAATTGTCAATCAATTAATTAATTAATTAAGTTTATACTCTGCCCTATCCCACAGGTGGGCTCAGATTTGGAAACAAATATGCATTTAATAAATATATTTATATTAAGTGTGTGTGTGTGTGCATCTTTGCATATGTGTCTATATGTCTTTATATACAGAGATGTGTCTTTATATAAAGATATAATATGTCTTTGTATATGTGTCTTCATCTATATAACCTACTGAACCATCTACATTTATTACTAAAATGTTTATTTACTAATAGACGCACACATAATGAACTAGGGAAATATCAGTATTCCAGTCCCCCCCCATATATTCGCCCCAGCCCCTCGCCCAGCTTTGCCCTTCGGGGCTCCTTACCATCCTCGCCCACCTCCCCTCCCAACCAGCCCCCCATCATTCCAGCCTCCCCGCGTCTTGCTACGGCGCGCCTTCGCCTCCACGCGGGTCTTGAGCCCAGCGACGTGCCGTAGTGGCGTTGCTATAGCGACAGCGGCGGCACGGCCTGGTCTCGAAAAGCGGCGCTCTGAAGCCTGGGCTGTTGTAGTTTAAATTCAAGAGCTGCGGGCTAAAGAAACAGGCGTTTGAGGCCGAGATGTCTTTCCGCGACCTCCGTAGTGAGTCGGGTGGCATTTATCTCTCTCGGGGGGACGGGACGGGACGGGACGGGACGGGACGGCTGCCGCCTGTTGGCGAACGGGGTCTTGCGGGACTGTGAGACGGGCTCCTCGGCCCCGACCTTTTATTCACCGTGTGTGTCCCAATATCTCGCCCGCCCTCCTCCAGAGTGTCTGTGGGCTTTTTCCCGTCTTTTGCAAAACAGCCTTGCGGGGTAGGCAGCGCGATCTAATTGCACTTGCTGGCTGAAGTCTGAACTTGACTGAGGTTCTCTGTAGGCATCACCAAAATGCAGAGTTGCCATCTCTGGGGTGGGAAATAACTGGAGATTTTTTTTGGGGGGGAGCAGAGACTGGAGAGAGCGGGGTCGGAGGAGGGGATGGAGGACCTCAGCAGGGTATAATTCCATACAGTCCATCCTCCAAAATAAGCCATTTTCTTCAGGGGGACTGATCTCTGTTATCTGGAGATAATGAAACGGGAAGCAAGCTCCACCCCTGACTTGGGTTGCCAATCTCTGGGTGAGAGCTGGAGATGTCCCGGAACGACAGCAAAGAACTTTACACTGAGATGGATTGAAGTTGTGCAATAGACTTCTGCAAACAGATTTGACAAGATTGGTTTGACTGCCAGGTTTGCCTTGAGAAAGGACAGAAAAGGGCATCTTTAGCTGGCCTGTTAGAAGCCTTGATGGTTGCTATGCTTGGACTAAATATACAGGAGAAGAAACTGCTAAGGAAATAATCAGAACTGAACTTTGGCATGAGTACTTTATTTATTTAAAACAGTTATCCATTATATGGATATGTCCAGGGCTTTTTTTATATATATAAAAAAACAGCTGCCCAAACTCTCAAGAGGGAAATGAAGTTTTCAATCTGTATACTGAAAACTCATGAACTTTTAAACATTTTAAAAATAATGTTGTCGAAGAGGTTCTGGAACTCCGTTCTGACACGTTCCCCCAGAAAAAAACAACCCCTGTTATGAATGTGTTTGGTAAACAATATAATTGACTATACGATATTACACTGAGTAATTATATCATGTCTGTATTTGGGTTCTTATTAACAGCCTCTGGGCGAGGGCTGGAGATGTCCCGAAAGGACAGCTGATCTCCAGACTACACACATCACATTTATATTTATTAAAAATGTGTATTCCACTTCTCCTGAAGGAAACGGCCGCTTTGGAAGGTAGACTGCAGGCATGCCCTACCGAGGTCCATCCCCTCCCTAAATCCCATTTTCCCAGACCCCACCCTTAAATCCCCAGGCATTTCTGAACCAAAGTTGGCAACTGTAACCTACTAGCTCACCTATATTTATCCAGCTTTTATCTTCTTCTTCCTTAGGATGACAAGGGAGGTTCTCCCGGCCTCCTTTGTAAAATCCTCACAACAGTCCTGTGAGGTAGGCTGAGCTGAGAGAAGGTGACTGGTCAGCTAATGAGCTTTTGTGACTTGTGGGGGAAGGTGGGGATTGGGTTTGAATCCAGGTCTGTGCGGCCTGAACCCTGTTGCCTTTTAGCCTAACCTACCTCAAAGGGTTGTTGTGAAAATCTTGTTGGTTTCTAAGGTGCCTAGTGGGCTCGAGTCTAAGGTCACACACACTAAATAATCCACTTCCAATTCACTTTCGGTGCACTTTCCGACTGGATTTTACTGTGTGAACTGGCAAAATCCAGTTGGAAAGTTCATTGAAAGTGGATTGTTTTAGTCCAGGGGTGTCGAGGGTCGGATTTGAAATAAATGAGACCTTGTTGGGCCGGGCCATGCCTGTCATAAAATGCAATGCCAGGTAGCGGAGATATAAACTTTATAAAGGACACAAACACAAAGGGTTTTTTAAACTTAAAATAAAAACATGCTTAAAACATGAGCACTCTTGCAATATTTTGTTTATTTAACAGTGTCTGATAACTGACACCTCTTGCTCGGAATTATAGCGTCAAAATGCCTGCGCTGTTGCAATCTTGAGTATGCTGTTCAAGTATGTATTTGTAAGCTGCAAACCTATGATGACGCAGCAGCAGCAGCAGAACTGGAGGAAGAAGCAGAAGACAGCCAGTTCTACTGCGGGTCTGATAGAAGCCCTCCAGGGGCCTGATCCGGCCCCCGGGGCTGCATGTTTGACACTCCTGGCTTAGTGTGTGTGTGTGACCGCAGCCTAACTGTTTTGCTGCAGACCAACAAGGCTACCGTCTGAAACTGTGAAGACAAAATGAAGGATGGGAGAATCAAGTACTCCCTTGGAGGAAGGGGGTGATAAAGCATGTGAGAGAGAATTTGACTGATGCTGCCCTTCCCTCTTACTGCTCTTCCGTCTTGTTTCTTCCTTCCCCGCTGTCAGAATTAAAATTGCATGCGCCTTGGAGCGTGGACCTCCGTGGTTTAATAAACTCCTTTAAAAGCCATTTATGTTGATGGTTTGCTACAAACGATGGCGAGGACCGTGTCTTATGATGCACATCAGAGCTGTTTAAAAATCTTGCCGTAATTCCGTAGGTTTTTCTTTTTTGAAAAAAACCCCAACCCTGGCATCTATGCACAGCCTGGCTTTGTTTATTCTGCTCAGATGCATGAGCATAAGCATTGTGAGTGACAAATTCGGTGTCGTATTTCCCCGAATGCCGAACGATAAACACCATTCTTCTGGTTGATGAACTGCAGAAGCGGCAGGGCGGCATTGGGTCCGTTTTCATTTGTTGGTGCCTCGTGCTCTGCGAGGAGGGGATGGAATTAGTAATGCTGTGACGAGCTGCAGAAGCAGGGTGTTTCTAGGGCCTCACAGAGTACGTTACTTATTTCTGTCTGTGGGAGCAGGTTATGTGTGTGAGACAGAGGAGAAGCAAGAGGTGTGAGATTGCATCTTAAACCAGAATAATGTGTTATGAAATTACACTGTTTTGACCATACCCCCGTGAGCGGTGCAGACTTGATCCAAAGTTGCATGTATCATGTGTGCCTGAATCAAAGTTTGGGTCTGGTGGCACCTTTAAGACGAACAAAGTTTTATTCAAGGTATAAGCTTTCGTGTGCATGCACACTTCCTCAGGTACAACGGAGTGGAATTTACCGGTCCATACATATAAGGCAGAGGATGAACAGCAAATTAGCATACAACATAATAAAGCTGTTTTAACAGATGGACTGGTAAGTTCCATTTCATTGTATCTGAGGAAGAAGAAGAGATTGGATTTATACCCTGCCCTTCACTACCTGAGTCTCAGAGCAGCCTACAATCTCCTTTCCCTTCTCCTCCCCACAACAGACACCCTGTGAGGTAGGTGGGGCTGAGAGAGCTCTTTGAAGAACTGCTCACGAGAGAGCAGCTCTGAGAGAACTTGTAACTGGCCCAAGGTCACACCAGCAGCTGCATGTGGAGAAGTGTGCGTGTACACAAAAGCTCCTGCCTTGAGCTTTAAGACCAACTTTTGTTGGTCTTAAAGGTGCCGCTGGACTCGAACTTTGTCCTGCTGCTTCAGACCAGCACAGCCACCCACCTTGGATGTGCCTGAAAGCACATTCAATGTCTGACCAAATGGCAGGCTTGCACAAATACTGGCACAGCAGGGTTTAATCTTTCAGAGATGCCAGGGCTTACAGGAATCTTTGAGGAGGTTTGAGATCAAGGGAGGAAGAACAGCAGAGTTCATATGCACCGGACACCCCCCCCACACACACAATCCATCCGAAACGGTGGCGTTGCATCATCTTTGAATTCTCTCTCCCCCTCATTGGTCCCCTCTCTTATCTTTCATTCTCATCTTTAAAAAATATTAAGGAAGTATCGGTGCTTAGATTGCTGCCAGTAAAATCCGTTTCAGTCATCTCACGCCAATTTTGATTTACCACCCACCAGCTAAAAGCTTGTTTGACTGTCGTGCTGCGCTGGGGATGTAGAAAGAGAAGCAGCTCATAAGACTCTATGAACAGGGTGTGGGGAGGCCTGTGGCTTGTTTGCAGTGCTCCAAATATACAGGGGAATTGGTCTGCATTATTCTAGCACTTTAGTAGGAATATTTGGAAAAAATATCTGTCTCTGATAGGAACATTTAATTGAAAAGTTGTTTTCAGGGGTCGTTTCGTAGAAAAAGAGGTGCAGGAGCTCATTAGCATAACTCATTAGCATAACTTATTTGCATATGCCACGCCCCCTGACATCACGCCCCCTGACATCACAGCTCAACTGGACTGTTTTGGATTGCTAGCTATGGGGGGGGGGAACACGTAGATCTGCCCTCGCAGAGGAGGGAGAGTTTGTACCTGAATGAACCTTGGTCTTAAAGGTGCCCCTGGACTCTTTTGGATTGCTAGCTGTGGGGGGGGTGGGGGTGGTAGTGCAAATCTGCCCTCACAGAGGAGGGAGAGCTTGTACCTGAATAAACCTTGGTCTTAAAGATGCCACTGGACTCTTTTTGATGGCTGGAAAGTGCATGGCTGCTCGTGGGTCGAGGAGGGCAGCGCGGAGGACACACATGGCCTCAAGCAGGTAGGGGGCCAGGGCAGTGGCAGAGCAGAGGCACAGGAGGAGGCCGAGTAGGTGCAGGAGGCCGGGGCAGAGCTCCTTGCAAGCCTCGTGGGAGTTGCTGGGGCCCGCCTTGCAAAGGCGCCGTGCCAGGACTGGCATGAGGACGGGCAGAGTCTGGGTGGGCTGGGTGCCATGGCCCAGGCAGTGGCAGAACAGCTCGAGGGCCAGCTCATGGCAGCGCTCTGCTGGGTCAGCCTGCAGGCTGGGAAAGGCGAGGGGGGCTGCTGGGAGCAGGGGGCGGGACTTGCTGCATGTGCCCGCCCCCTGGGCTCCTTACTGCCAGAGCTTCGTTCCTGTGCGCTCCTGCAGGAAATGAGCCCTGGTTGTTTTTAGAGATACAGTTTTCTTTTTCTGAACATTAGCATTCAGGTTTTTTAGTCTACATGGAAGATGAAGGTAATTCAGCTGTGTTGAACCTCTGTCTCTAAAAAAATATAAAAATGTTTGCTTTGTTTCCAAAAGATTTCACCGAGATGATGAGGGCTTTGGGGTATCCCCGGCTCATCTCCATGGAGAATTTCCGCACTCCGAACTTCATGCTGATTTCCGAGATACTCCTCTGGCTGGTGAAAAGGTTGGTCCTTTCTGTGTTATTTATTGGGCTTATTTATAGGCCAGCTTTCTCACTGACACTCAAGGCAGAGTACAGAGTACTGAGCGAGAGAGTGAACATCAGAGCAGCTGTGATAGGGGCATTTGTCAGATGCTTGATACTTTGGAAGAGAACTCGCTTAAGTCTGAACTGTCGAAGCCGAAACAGTCTGGAAGCCAAAACATTCCGGAAGAGTTCTGCTAAGCAGTAACATTGGTTCAGCATTTCTAAAATATCAGTGAAGACTTTTTTCCTGTTGGTATTTGCTCATCTTGAACCCAGGGTCTTTCCTAAGGAAAAATGAGAACTGAGCCATGAGTGTGATTCTCACTTGAACATAAGAGAAGCCTTGTTGGATCAGGCCAGTGGCCCATCCAGTCCAACACTCTGTGTCACACAGTGGCCAAAACCCAGGGGCCATCAGGAGGTCCACCAGCAGGACTAGAACTCCAGAAGCCCTCCCACTGTTGCCCCCCACAAGCACCAAGAAGACAAAGCATCACTGCCTCAGACAGAGTGTTCCATCCATACCTTGTAGCTAATAGCCACTCATGGACCTCTGCTCCAGAGGTTTATCCAATCCCCTCTTGAAGCTGTCTATACTTGTAGCCACCGCCACTTCCTGAGGCAGTGAATTCCATGCTTTAATTACTTTTTTGGTGAAGAAGGACTTCCTTTTATCTGTTCTAAGCCTTGCGGTTGTTCAGTCGCACAGTCGAGTCCAACTCTTCGTGACCCCATGGACCACATCACGCCAGGCCCTCCTGTCTTCCTTTGTGCTCCGGAGTTTGCTTAATTTCATGTTTGTTGCCTCAACAGCACTGTCTAACCATCTCATTCTTTGCTGTCCCCTTCTCCTTTGACCTTCAATCTTTCCCAGCATCAGGGTCTTCTCCAGTGACTGCTCCCTTCTCATTTGGTGGCCAAAGTATTTGAGCTTCAGCTTCAGTATCTGTCTTTCCAGGGAACAGTCAAGGTTGATTTCTTTTAGGATTGACTGATTCTAAGCCTACTGCTCCTTAATTTCAAGGTGCCCACGAATTCTTGTATTGTGAGAAAGGGAAAAAAGGACTTCTTTCTCTACCTTCTCTATCCCACGCATAATTTTGTAAACCTCTTGTCACGTCACCCCTTCAATCACTCGTTTCTCCTACATGTCTGTTAAAGGTTCTAGGAAGCTCAAACCAGAACAGAGCACAACAGAGGTCTCTAGATGGGAGATGATCAGCCAGGGCCACCACAGCAACCTCTGCACAATGTGCAGGCCCCAGAAAGGAAGAGAAACACATTTGGAAATGCTGCTCTGTCTCTGAAGCACATGGAGCCCATTTGACAAGGGCCCTGCCCAGGCTGGCCACTCACGTGTATAAGCACCTTCCGTCACAGCATACTTCTGCTTCTGTAGATGTGTAGATGTCTCGGTTGCTCAGAGCTGTCCTCCTTGAGCTCTAGAAGTGGAGACTTCCGTGGAAGGGTAGTGGTGGGGAGAATCCTCAGCACTGGGAATCGAGCAGCACTAATGCAGAAGAAGAGAAGTCCCTTAAGCCCACACAGAGTTCTGCTCCCTATGGCTCACTTCAGAAAAGACGAATCAAGAGATTTCCTGCTTCTGCCAGGCTACAAGAAACTGCACTGGAGAAATTGGGGCTGCCAGGTAATGTGTTTTCTTCCTCAAGGTAGACAGATCCTTGGCTTGAGAGAGACTGAATATCCTTTTATGGTAGTAATAGAAGAAGAGATTGGATTTATACCCTGCCCTTCTCTTGGAGTCTCAAAGCAGCTTACAATCTCCTCTCCCTTCCCCTCCCCACAACAGGCACCCTGTGATGGTAGGTGGGGCGGAGAGAGCTCTTCTGAGGACTGCTCTTGAGAGAACTTGTGACTGACCCAGGGTCACACCAGCAGCTGCAGGTGGAGGAGTGGGCAATCAAACTCAGTTCTCCCAGATTAGAGTCCGTGCTCTTACCCACTACTCCAAACTGGAAGGACTTCTCCGGTAACTTCGCAGTGCAGTCTTCAGTATAGTTACATTCTTTTAAGCCCATTGACTTCCTTGGATCTGGAATCATGTAATTCTGCATAGGACGGCACCAACATTCAAACAAGTGTAGGCACACATAAGTAATAATTCCCTGTTTGTATGTGAACCCTGGTCTGTTTGCATCCTTCCTTCTCTCCACATTCCCAAAGGACATTTATTTATGTATTTGATTTATACACTGCCCTCGCCACTGAAGCAGACTCTGGGCGGCTTACAAAAGATAAACATAAGAACAATTATAAATAAAATCGTCTAAAAACAATCCAAAACATGAAGTGCTAGCTGGTTGTTAACAAATACATTAGGGATGGCGGCAGCGGTTGTGTTAATATGGTCTCTGGTCTACTTTGTTCATCAGTTCTTGATCTTTGTCATATATATGTGGCCGGGACAGGCTGTAATGGTGGAGTCGGGCACAGGGTTCTGTCGTTCTTTAGCGATGATGTTGTTGTTGGTGGTGGTGGTGATGTCGGCTCCTTAACCGCAAGCCTGGTGGAAGAGCTCCGTCTTGCAGGCCCTGCAGAACTGTAAAATCTGTGTGCGCCTGCGGTGCTTAAGTGATCATTGTCGCATTACGATTTCTGTGGCCAGGCAGCCTGAAGTCGCAGTGTTATTCAACAAACCGTCACCTGTGAACTGAGATGGTGCAGCAGCAGACCACAGTTAGTCGTAGCAACGGCTGACGAACCAATGACAAAATCCCTGGTTTGATGCTGATTGTTCCCCCACCCCGGTTTGTTGGACTGTCTGCATTCAGATTTGCGACGGATCTGGGGTTTGGTCGAACCACGTTTTGTCGTCACTGCTTTTGAAATCCAATCTGAGGAAATCTTCCAAATTCTGTGCAATAGATTTAGGGTCTCAGGGGAGGGGGGAGGAGCAGCTGTGCTTCGTGTGCTCTGTACTTCGAGACAGACTGGGCCCGAGATTTGGTCTGGGTCTGCCGCAGCAGCGGAAAAGGCAAAGCGTGCCCAATCCGTTGGCTTTCTGGGCATCCGGGAGCCTCGTGACTCCCTCATGAAACTGCGACAGCCGGGCTCGGCCTTTCCTGGTCCTGAATCTAAAACAGAATCCGCGTGAGCCCGCGGTGCTCAAGTGATGGAGACTGATGCAGGACTTGACCCACATGTCACTTTTGTCTGACAATCGGAACTGATCTGGGCCGTTCCGTATGCATGACATGCAGCTGCTTCCGTCTCAAGGAGGATTCTTTTTAAATTGCCTCGAGTGGAGACCTGCCTGTGACGCGCTCTGGGGAGCTTTGGGGAGACGGAGGTGTGATCTGAGTACAGCCTCTTAAGGCGGAAGTGGAAAAGTTTTGGGAGCGGCCGCCTCGCTCTTCAGCTGCTCTTTGTCTTTCGCTCCCTGTTAACTCCAGGCAGAGGCCTGTCAGTATTGTGCCCTGCTCCAATACTGTAGCCTCATGCGACCACCAAGAAGGCGTGCCTAAAACTGTAAGGTAAAGGTAAAGGTTCCCTTGCTCGAAAGCCAGTCGAATCCGACTCTAGGGTTGCAGTGCTCATTTCCGTTTCAAAGCCGAAGAGCCAGCGCTGTTCGAAGACATTTCTGTGGTCATGTGGCCGGCGTGACTAAACACCAAGGCGCACGGAATGCTGTTACCTTCCCACCGAAGTGGTGCCTATTTATCTACTTGCAATTTCTTGCTTTCGAATTGCTAGGTTGGCAGGAGCTGGAACTAGAGATGGGAGCTCACTCCGTCATGCGGCACACTTGGGTTTCGAACTGCTGAACTACTGACCTTCCACGGCCTGCAGTTCAGCGTCTTAACCACTTGAGCCACCGCAGCTCCTACCTAAAACTGTACTTCAGTGTAAAAGGATAGTTGTACAGCTGTGTGAGGCAAAGTGCCCCTGGCCTCCCTCTCAAGGGTTAAGGTGGCCCGTAGTCAGGATTTTTTTTGTTCAGGGGGCATTAAAGATTTTAAGGGGGCAGTTAAATTACAGTTAATTAAATTAATCTGAATGACTGTTTTAAGGGGGGCTCCAGTGCTCCCTCTAAGCTGTGCAGTCTTGTGAGTAAAAATTCTACTTTGTGAGCTCCTGGCTTTAAAGTTGTGAGCAGGTGATTTGGCTGCTGCATCAATTAGTTTGCTCTGGACAGTCGAACCATCCTTCCTGAGCTAAGGCAAAAAGGTGTGAGCCGGAGGCTCAAAAACTGTGAGCTAGCTCACACTAACTCAGCTTAGAGGGAACATTGGCCTGTTTCTAGCCCGTCCTTTGAGTTCCCTGCTACAGGGCAAGTAAGCTTTGAAGGGGTTCAGCACTTCAGCACCCATCCCACTTTCTGTTGGCCCAGGCCTGCTGTAGACCACCTAGGTCATGGTGAGTCTTTCAAAAGCATTCCCATGATCCTTTGGGAAACATGCAAATTAATTTGCCCATTTATGCTTTCTTGCCCTGTGGAAGGGAACTCAGAAGGCACTTAAAAGCCTCTGGAGCTGCCTCCTCCCAGATCCCATGATGCCCCTCCCCCAAATTCCACAGTGGAAGGAGGAGGGAAGTCTGAGGGCAAGCTGCAGCGCTCTCACTCCGGCCCCTGCCAGCAGCAGGGGTCTCTCCTCAAAAGTAAGGGCTTTTTGCATAGCTATTTGTGGGGCGTGACTTTTTTTTTTAATTATTTTTTATTGTTTTCAACAAAATACAAAACACAACTTCTACAAATATACTTGCTAGCATAAGAGAACTTCTAACCGCATTGCTTTCTTAACACATGAAATAAAATACAGTTGCTTAAACCTTCAATCGTTATCCTTTATCCATTTATAGAGTTTAGACCAGGAACCTGTAAAGTCTTTTTCACCTTTCCCTTTCAACTTTGTCATTAACTGATCAATTTCAGCAACCCTGAATAATTTCTGAATGAACTCTACCCTGTCCGGAATTTTATCTAATTTCTAGTAACTAGCGTACAGGATTCTGGCAGCAGTTACACTATGAATCAAGATTGCTTTAGCTGCTTTCAGGAATCATATTAAGAAGGAACATTTCTGGTTTAAGTGATATTAAGCATTGAACCATATCTTGTAGTGTTTTCTATACCATCAACCAAAACGTTTGGGCTTTACTACACGACCACCACATGTGGTAATAAGTGCCCACATTTTGCTTGCATTTCCAACATATATTCGAAACCGCGGAGGAAAATTTAGCTAACCGTTCTGGGTACAAGTGCCAATCTATATGCCACCTTATAAATATTTTCTTTATACATAGTGGTGGGGCGTGACTTTTAATTAAGGGGGCAGGGCCCCCAAATGCCCCACTGTATCTGTGGGCCTGGTTCCTAATTGGTCTCTTGGCCTTATCATCTTCAAGGCCAGAGATGAAGATGGCGCGATTTGCATCTCATGGAAGACTGCGGGCCCATAGGTGGGGGAAGGAGAGTCGGGGTGATAAGGTAGTTTTCTAGGAGTTTCTCTGGAGACTGTGTTCTGATAGGATGTCATCATCACCTGAGGTTGCTGGGCCAAAAACTATAATTAAACTCGGGCCTGAAAGAAGGAGGCCAGCTGAGATCCTGTTGGACTGAGGGCCTGAACTGCGATCTGCTTGAATTGCTGTTGCCAGCAACATAGAGAACACGTCGCTGAGCGTTACAACAGGGTCTCATTCAATTAATCTTAATACCCCACAATTAAGAAGGATACAGTTACACATCACTCTCCAATTTTGTCATATTTTATTTGCCTCACTGTGTCCCCACCCCCCAGAATTGAACCCAAACAAGTGGTGACTATAGAAACTTAGCTTGTTATTCCTGTTTGGTTCTCAGACCTGTTAAAACATCTTCATTATGTTGTGTGCTAATTCACTGTTCACCCTCTACCTATATGTGTGGACTGATAACTCCCGTTTCAGTGTGTCTGAAGAAGTGTGCATGCACATGAAAGCTCACAGCTTGAATAAAACTTTGTTGGCATAGTGTAGTGGTTAACAGCAGTGTACTCTAATCTGGAGAACCAGGTTTGATTCCCCACTCCTCCACATGAAGCCAGCTGGGAGACCTTGGGTTAGTCACAGCTCTCTCAGAGCTCTCTCTGCCCCACCTACCTCATAGATATCTGTTGTGGGAAGAGGAAGGGAATGTGATTGTAAGCTGCTCTGAGATGCCTTCAGGTAGTGAAGGGTGGGGTGTAAAACCAACTCTTCTTCTTAAAGGTGCCACTGGACTCAAACTTTGTTCTACTGCTTCTGACCAACATGGCTACCCACCTGAATCCCAAGAAGTGTTGGACAGTCGAGCTAGTTTTCTTGTCTTCTTACTGCATGATTTCAGAGTGAACCATTGGCTGTAGAATAAATCTATATATTGACTGGAATTTGAAATAAGCTTTCTAAAATAAATAAACAACAGTCTGGTTACTTGTGTACAACTGCCCTTGGGGACCCATGGGGTTCAGCCTTGGACTCCTTGATAAACGGTTTCACAGTTTATTTGCCCAATGGGTAGTTAAATTATGGAATTCTCTGCCATAGGATGTTGTTACAGCCACAAGGATGGTTGGCTTTAAAAGGGGGTGTGCTGTCTTGGCTGCCACAGTGATCACACACTGGAAGCTTGTAAACACAGTCCGGAATCAAGGTCAGTCACAGAGCCGAGTGTCAAAGAGCCGAGAAGTCAAGTCAAGGTTGCAAGGACAAGGAGCGGCTGCTACACACATGCAGGAGCAGATCTGAGTGAGCAAAGTTGCTTATGCGTTGAACTAGGTGCATAGAGTGCTTTTGAGCAGGTCCTTCCTTCCCTGGGGTTGAGTCTGTAAAGGCTTACAGGTCTTCCCTCTGCCTCTGCAGGAGCTGAAGTCTGGCACTCCTTCGCTCCTGCATAGTCAGTCTCTGGCATGCCCTACATCTGGAGAACTCAGGAGAACTAGGCAGGGAGTCTGGCCTTGGGGTGTCTGCAACTGGGGGTGCTGAGCAAGGCTCAGGATTGGCCTCTCCTTCTGGCTGCACCTCCTGTGCAGCTGCTGGGGACTCTTCCTCCTCAGGTATTGAGGGTTCTTCTTCTGGACTGACTCCAGAGGAGGCTGGGTTGCTCCCTGCCTCTTCCTCATTTGAGGAGTAGTCAGCCTCGGCAAACCTAGTACCCACGACGGGGTCAGACAGGACCATGGGTGAGAGATCTGTCCATGGCTACCAACCATGGGGACTTCAGGGCACCTCCATATTTAGAGGCTGTAAATGTCTCAGTGCAGTGTCGGGATGCAGCTCCAGGGGAAGGCTTTGGCCTCTGTGGTTGGTCTTCCAGGACAACTGGTTAGCTTCTGAGTGGAAAAGGATGCTGGATTAGGTGGACTGCCGGTCTGATCCAGCAGGGCTCTTCTGTTCTGAGCTTGCAGGGTATGCAGAAAGAGCTCAGAGAGCCTCTTCAGTCCTAGTGGAGGGTAATAACGAGCTGTCTGGACTCAGTGGAAGCTAAGCAAAAAATCCAGGCAGAGGTTGAGACCCAACCGACTCAGCAAGGGGTTATGGGAGTTGTATGCGACGGATTGGAATGGACTTAACTTTGAACTGTGGGACAATGCATTTCTAGCATGAAGCAATGAGTCAGCGAGAAGAGTAGGTGTAACAGAAACATCTGACGGCTTTTTTGCCATCTGGGAAGCGTGGGCTACTTGTTGGAGTTGTGAACAACATGAAATGGGTGACTGGAAAGATTTGCTGTGTCTGGGCAACTTGGAAATGTACCAGCCTGTGCCACTATGGCTGGGGAGGAAAAAGGCTACAATATTTGAAGGTGAAGAAAACACCCCAGTACGTACGAATCTAACATTGCGGACTGCACATATTTGACCTGTGCTACACCAGCTGCACTGGATTTCAATGGAGCACCAAGTCAAGTTCAAGGTTCTGGTTCTGACCTTTAAGTCTTTGACCGGTCTGGGACCGACATATCTGCAGGACTGCCTCCTATGCTACACCCCCGGGAGAGCATTTCGCTCTTCACAGAACAACTTGCTGGTAGTCCCTGGCCCTAGAGAGATCCGTCTGTCCTCAATTACCTGAACCTGGTGGAACCGTCTGCCAGATAACATCAGGGCCCTGCGAGATCTTATGTGGTTCCTCAGGGCCTGCAAGGCAGAGATGTTCCGCCAGGCTTTTGGATGAAGACAGGATGGTTTGCATCATGACCGGCACCCTGCTTGGATCCTCCACTCCTTACAGAGCTCCCTCCCTCCCCTGTGCTTGCAAAGCACCTACAGATCAGGTATGGGAGAGAAATGCAAGAAATTTTAGCCACTTGCTTTAATTACTGGATAATTTGCTGGGTACAGTTTTTATGGTTTGAAAATTTGTACATGGCCTAGAGCCCCACGATCGTGGGGATTAGGTGGTTAACAAATATAATGAAATAAATAATAACCATACTGAATCACAACCCCCTAATCCCTAAGTATAAAAATATCTGGAGAATGACTGTGGCACAGTGGTTAGAGGGTGTCAGACTAGGCTCTGGGTGACTTGGTGGGGAGTCCAGATCCCCACTATCCTGCAGAAGGCTCACAAGATGTTTAGGGGCCAGTCGTTCCCCTTCTGCCAAACTTGCCTCGCAGCCTGATCTGCCGTGGGAGTCTCCGATGGGGAAGGGGGGGTGTCGGCCGCCTTGAGCTTCATAGAGGAAGGGTGGGATACAGTGTACTGAATGGATAGGGGCAGTGCATGGTGACCAGGATCCGGTCTTGTGATACAGTTTGCACGGTGCCTATGGCTGTAAAGGTATGGCCACCCCTGGAGTGCTGATTGATGGGGGGCAGTCAGCAAGGGGAAGAACATTGAGCCCCTCTACCCCTTCTTGTGGGGTCTCCTTGGAGCATCTGGTCAGCTACTGTGAAAACCTGGATTAGAGAGACTGTTTTCCTGATCCCTTCGGTTTGGCTCTTCTGGCATTCACTGAAAGCACTTTGCAACTCCATGCTGTGACATCTTTCTGTGGGGAAGCGAAGCGTGTGTGTATAAATTGCCGTCATGTTGCCACCAACTTATTGTGACCCTGCGGGGTTTTCTAGACAAGGGACTAGCGGATGTGGTTTGCCAGGGGCCTTCCTCTGCATAGTGGCCACCCTGGATTTCTGTAGTGGTCTCCCATCCCAGTACTAGTCTGCTTAGCTTCCGGCTAGTGTGGGCCAAAGTGAAGCACGGCAACGTTTATTTTATTTGTACCTCGAGATTGGACTACTGCAATGCTCTCTACGTGGGGCTGCCCTTGTCTCAAATTCAGAAGCTGCAGCTAGTGCAAAATGCAGCAGCCGGGCTGTTGATGGGTCTCTCTGTATGAGAGCACATCCGGCCTGTGCTGAAAGCACTGCACTGGCTGCCAATAGGATACCGGTTTCGTTTCAAGGTGCTGTTTTTGACCTTTAAAGCCCTATATGGTCAGGGGCCTGCCTACCTGAGGGACCACCTTTCCCCATACATCCCCCAGAGAGCACTGAGGTCAGAGCTACAAAATCACCTGACTCTCCCTGGCCTGAAACACATCAAACTGGCCGTCACCAGAGCCAGGGCCTTCTCAGTGGTGGCTCCACACTGGTGGAATGAGCTCCTGGGAGACATCAGGACCTTCTACAGTTCTGCCGGGCCTGTAAAACAGAGCTCTTCCACCAGGCTTTCGATTAGGAGCCACCACTGATGAATGAGCATTAAGACCATCAATGGATGCTGGCCTAGTTAAACCAGATCACTGTACAGCAACTGCCATCTATACTGATCTCCACTTTATTGTTTTATGTGGAATTTTTGCTGTACTGCATCTATGCACTGTGTTTTATTGCATTTTAATGTGCTGTACGCCACCTTGAGCCTGCTTGTGCTGGCTAGGCAGGATATAAATAAAAAATAATAACTAAAGAAAGAAAGAAATGTGCCCACCTTTCTCCTGAGCATCGCAAGAGAGTACCGTTCTTTTGCCTTTTAATAACTTTTGCTCTCCTTCCGCTTCTGTTCCTAACAGATCTTTCTTGGGTCAGTGTTGCACGGGGGCTGGGGAGATAAGGTAGAGCTCCGTGGATGCGTTAGCCTCTCTGCCTGAATGATCAGATCATTCAAGGTGCTTCCCCGCACAGAGACGCAGCAGAATCGTTTGCTCCCCGCAGGTTGAGAGATCGGGCCAGAGCAGGGAATGATGTCGAGATGCAGCATGTAGCTGCCTTCTTGGATTTCACAGCTGTCTGTGACTATTTCGTGGAGCTATTTCTTGCAGTCAGCTTTCGTGCAGTAAATTAGCCGTTACCTGAATGTTTGCCTTGCTGCCGGTTGGATGATCAGCTGACTGATGCTTCTTGTAGCTGACTGGGGGGGGGAATTCAGCACGCTTTGTCTCTTAAACAAGATGATCAAACCTGGTTTATTTGTTGTCATGGTCTGAAGGCCTTGAAGTCTAATATACTTGGGCGTGGTTAGACCCTTTTACACTGTGTAAAGTTAAGTTTCTTTTGTAAAATTTCCTCAAGATATAAAGAAAATACTGTATCTGAAGAAGCGGACAGTGACTCTCAAAAGCTCCTGCCCTGCCCCAAATGTTGTTAGTCTTTAAGGTGCTACTGGGCTCTTGCTCTTTTCTACTGCTATGGACAGACTAACACGGTGACCCATCTTGATCTGCATGCCTTTGCCTACTTGCTAACGGTCGGTCAATGTGTCTTCTAACTCTCCAAATGGCCTCCTTTTGCAGATACGAGCCTCAGACTGATATCCCTTCAGATGTGGACACCGAGCAAGATCGGGTCTTTTTCATTAAGGCGGTTGCTCAGTTTATGGTGAGTCTGTTCAGGATTGTACGCCGAACCCATTTATTTCGGGGTTTCACGCTGTCAGACAGGGGTGCCGGGTCTGGCTCTTCGTTTTGCCTGAACGCTGCTCGCTTGTTCCTCATCCAAGTTCGAAAAGACAGATTAGGGGCATTGCTTCCCGCCTTGCTTCCATTCGGTACGATATTGCTTCAAAAAAAGGGAAGAATTCACAGTAGGTACAACTGCAAATGGCACACAAGAGACCCAGTACACAAAAGCTCTGTGGAAACAGTCCCATCAGCTTCAGCTGATAATGGAGATGGGCCCGGAAAAGTCTGCCAGTCTTCAGTCAATTTCTCACTCCGCTTCCCTGTTCGCTGACCTCCACTTCATTGTGAGTGAAGCTTGATGGATGTCTTTTTCCGCACGGCCTCAGTTGCTGTGTTTGAAAACGCTGGTGCAGAGTAGACGCAGCTGTAGTCTGCGTCGTGCCAGTCCTGTAAGAAACAGCAGCAAACTTCCACACACTTACTCTGGCTGGGCTCCTTGCTCATCCTGTCCTGTCATTAGCAGGCATCTCTGGTTTTGCAGGAAATGGATGCTGTGAGCTCCATCTGCTGAACTCTCTGAGCGGAAGGCTGGCCCCCAAGACAGACAAGGAGCTGTCCAGTCCTGAAAACCGTCTTCCTAAAAGAGTTGGCGATTGTCCGGGAAGACAGAGTGGGCTGTGTTCTCATGGTGTCTGGGATGGCTTGTGGAGTTGGGAAGCAAAGGCTCAGTAACACAGTTTCGTGGTTTATTTTGGGTAGGGCCAGTTTGTGAACCTGTGTTGCCTTGGCAAATGCCAGTGTCATTATCTTCACCCTTGCTTTCCCCCAAGAAATCCTGCTGGTATCCCAGCGAGTTTAGTCCCAGTGGGCAAACCAGGGTTAAGCCATGATGCCTTTGTTCATATGTTACACAAAACCATGGTTTGGTGTAGTGGCTTTGGTACAGTGGTTTGGAGCACGAATTCTAATCTGGGAGAACCGGGTTTGATTCCCAACTCCTCCGCATGCAGCTGATGGCATGGCCTTGGGTCAATTACAAATTACAAGTTATTTCAGAGCTGTTCTCTCAGGAGCAGTCCTTGAACCCCACCTACCTCACAGGGTGTCTGTTGTGGGGAGGGGAAGGGAAAGGAGATTGTAAGCCGCTCTGAGACTTCTTCAGGTAGTGAAGGGCGGGGTATAAATCCAATCTTTTCCTCCTCCTCTTCCTAACTATGGCTCATAAGTCAACTTCAAACCATGGTTTCAGATCTTGGCTCGATGTCCCCTAAGAAAACATAGTTGGGAGACGGGTGTAAGATGGCGACAGACAAACATCGTCCTTCAGTTGCTCTGCAGACTCAGCTTTATCTGTGCTTTTTAACACCCTTCTAGATGTTTAAGATACCATATCTGGCTCTATTTGCCTAATTGGATCCAAACTGCCAGATGTTGGACTCCTTTGCCCACTCTTCAGTTACTGGTCGGATTGTTTAGCTTCTGGACAATACAACAGCTGTGCCTTCGAGAGCCGTATATCTCCCACTGCCTCTGAAAGACACACAGAGCCAAAATGGGGAAGGAAAAGCAACCGAGGAGGCATTTGGATTCGCACTCACCCCTGAGGTTGGCCAAACAGTTGCGCGTTGATGAACTTTTATTGAAAGAGCTAGTAAGTGACATCTTACTCCTTTCCAAATAAGTTCAACGCCTACTATCAGGCAAAACAGTAATAGCTATTCTTCAAAAGCTTAATTATATTTCTTACAAGCTTGACACACTCAACAATGCGCTCTGTGCTCTTAATGAGAAAACATGCACTCTTTCACAAGGGAGTAAAGCTCCAAATATCTCTGAGATAAGCCCCAAGACCTCCAATTTAAATTTAAATTCAAAGGAGTTTGCAACCTCAATTATCTTCCTGGGGGAAACGATACTCAGAAGCTGAAAAAAGCTGGCGCCACACTCTGCCTACAAACAAATCTAGTAGTATTGTGCGTCGCTTCTAACCATTTAAATTGGGATTGCTGGGCAAATAAAAGAGAGATCCTTCACTCCCTGAGTCAGATTTTATGGATAGAAAAACACCTCATCAACTTCATAAAAACTGAAAGACTCCTTAATAACCTCGGCAAGACAAGATTACTTTTAACCCTCGGCTGTTCAGCAATCCCTCTGATGTTACTAAAAATGCAGAGATTCCTCTCCTCCTCTGAAACTTCTGCCTGTAGAGTTTTCACAAATGAGATGGTCCATCCGCTTTTTCCAAGGAACATACCCACGGTTATCTGAGTCTTCTGGCCTTGATTCAGTGGCTTCTGGAGGAGCAAATAACAAAGTGCCACCAGCTCAAACACTCCTCCGCAACTCTAACTTTTTAAGAGAGACTGTTTATGGTAAGGAAGCGAACATCACCTCCACTTTGGACAATTAAAAAAATTCTTTGCAGAATCTTCGCTCCATGGCCAGACCGCTTAATTTATTCCTCCCGGTGAGGCAGACATCCAAGAGCAATCCAAGGCTCCAAACCTGATACGGCACCAAAACCAGCGCCAACCCAGCACGTGAGAACAGCTCAGCTCTACCAAGAGAAGTTCTACCCAGAGTAACTGCAATTCAGACTTCACTAAGGCTCCAATTTCAACTCCTATAAGCACTGATAATGCATCCACAAGGGCAAGTACACTATTCAGTGGTACACATTCAGTGGTACATAAAGACTCTTGGGTAGAGTTATCCTGATGCACCCATGTATCATTCGTCAGTCTGTGCTGAGCGATGGCTCAGATTTCTCAGACAAAGAGCTACTGCTAGCCCTGAGCCAGTAACTGAATAGCTGGCTGCAGCTGGCTCTGAGCCAGAAGGAGAACAACAAGGTTACCAACTGATCAGGAGTCACCACCTACAGTTGAAGCTGAGCCAACACCTTGTAGGTCTGAAGCAGTAAACAAGTCTTCAGCAGCCTCTCCTAGCACTCCCACCTAGCTCACCTGCACCCTTGCATCACCGACACTGTCAGAGATGCTTAAAGTTACAATAAAGGAGAAGAAGTGCAAGACTCTGTTGTCAGCTGTCAATTGAAGAGATGAATGAGTAGTCTCAGGATGACTGCCAAGGAAGTTTAACTCATTAAGACTTGGCTATAAATACAGCTGGGAGAAGCAGCAGTTTGTGGACACAACAAGTGCACTTTGCTTCTGAGCCAGCAACCTTGCTGCTACCAGACCTCTGCAACCTTGCACCTTGGACTGGACCTGATAGCCAGCTTTTCTGGAACCCTGACCTCAGACTGGAATTGGACTTGCTGCCTGGAACTCCTTGACTCTAGACTGGATTTTGGTAAACCTGCTCTCTGGAACCCCTGACTTTTGGACTGGACTTTGGTTACTCTCTGCAACCTTGCCTGTGATCTGCCCTGATGGACCTCAGCCCGTGCCTCCTTTGGAATCTATCAGTACACCATGGCTCCTGAAGAAGAGCTAAGTCATTCTGGATGTAATTCTCCTCCCTACTACTTCATCAGATCTTGAAACACCCATCCTACCTGAATTACAAAAGACATCACTGCCACCTCTTAATCCTCCTAACATGACTCTACCTAGTCCTCCCACGAAGGACTTACTACATGATGTGGCTGAATTTGTTCTGGGTTCCCCACCAAGGGAGGAAAACTTTATGAGCTACTCAGATTGACAACTGCAGCTTCATGGTAACAACCAAATCCTCTCCTGGAGCATTGCTGGCTGGCCATCCAAGAGAACTGATCCTTCCTTTCTGGAATACCTATCCTTGGCCCCGTTCACACGGAGCATTTGCCCCGCTGAAGTCACGGGAGCCCTGCGGACTTTCCGTGTGCGTTCATACGAGCACATCTGGGAGGCGTAGGGCTCCCATGGCCAACCCGCGGCTTCCCTCCGAAAACGCGGGGTAAAAAACTAGTAGGTCCGAGGTACTAGTTTCTGGAAACCCCGGGACAAAGGCTGGCGTCTGATCGCGGGAGCGCCTTATCCCACGGCTTCCGACGCCCGCCCACGTCCCCGGGGTTTCCGGATGTTGTAAGTTCCCCTGGGATGCACACCAACGCTGGACAGAGCATGCGCACACACAAGTCACCGACAGCGGCCCGCCCCCCCAATGGCGCACGCGCACTTCGCACTTGCATGGTCTGCTGTGCTGCTGTTTTGCTGCGCTGCAGCAGCGCAGTGTGATCGCGGCGCGGAGCTGGTGTGTGGCAACCCGGCGGCCTGTGAGATCGGGCTACCGCGCCTTATTTAGCTCCGGGGCAAACTGCCACGCCTCCCCGCACGTTTTCTGGCCCGTGTGACCGGGGCCCTTGTTTAATATTGTTATTCTCCAGGAGACATGGACTCAAGTGGCTGTGGCAGCAGATGGATTCCCCACATGTGAATTATATGCCTCTGCTGCTGAGAGAAAAGGCAGACCCAGGGGATGGTGCAGATTGGTTTTGGGGAGGGGGGAAAAGATCCCTCGCTAGGGTCCAATGTGCAAGGGATGGAGGACTGTCAACCCCCTCCCCCTGCAAGCTAGAAGCATCAAACTCGCAGAGGACCTCCCCTGGCTGCCCCTCTACCTGCCCTCCAAGTTTTGCGCTAGGCGGAAATTAAATACAAGCAGAAATAAGGGATGGGGGAATGGGCGGAGAGGACCAAAGCCGGGTCAGGTTGTCTGCTTATTATTCCCTCCCAGTCGGAAGCTGAAGACCGAAAAGGTCCAGGGAGAAACCACTTTCAGATATCCCAGGGCAACACCGTGATGACTGTGAAGTCACCTCTGAATGGCCATAAGACAGTGCAGAATCAGGAGAGAGACGCGATGCAGGAGAAAAGTGAGAGCGGGACGCAGTGCGGAGGGAGATTCTTCTTCCAACATGGCTGTGGACAAACTGCAGGGGAACAGACGGGTGCAGAAAAGACCCTGGTCTCTACAAAACCTCAGTCCACAGTAGTAAAGTTAGGGCCAGGTACCTGACATGCCCAGGCTGTAGCTGTACAATTCGATAGATTTTGCCTTTTAGTTATTAATGTCTACCTAGCCCCTCAAGATAATGAGCTTGGGCTACAGGAAATCTGGAGTAATCATGAGACGTATCAGAACAAAGTGAGTCCAGTGGCACCTCTAAGACCAGCGACGTTTTATTTAAGGTGTAAGCTTTTATGTGCAGGCACGCTTCCTCAGACAAATTGAAACAAGATTTCTTCAAGCCTTACATGCAGGGGGATGGTGTATGCGTGTCTGTGGAAGTGTCAGGAAGGACCAGTCAGAGTTAAAATGCATAAGTGAAGCTGAGATTGGATCAAGGCGGCAAGATCAATGAATGGCAGCAGATTAGCAACTAAACGCAAGAGCTAACCAGCAGATTTGGGAATGAAGCCTGAGCCCAGTGGTATATAACTAGTTGCCTAGTGAAGTTACCTGATGCTCTTGTTTTAGTAGCTGGCGATTTTATGATGGAGCTGGCCCCTTTGGTGAAATGTCATATTTAAGCAACAATGCTACCCCCCTCAGATAAGTCAGCATTTCCCTTAACACCCCCCCCCGGCAATCCAAATGCTAAATCAAATTGGAAAGGATTTCGCTTAGCACAATTAGCAAACAGATTAAATTTGTTTATTTTGAATGGCACAGTGAAGGGTGATATTCCTGCTGAGTGCGCATTCAGGTTAAGCCAAGAAGCTAGTACTATTGATTTCCCCCCCCCTAGCTTTGTGCAAACTGTTTGATTATGCAGCTTATTTAAGAGCTGGGACCTGCCAAGATAGTGACCACTTGCCAATTGCTTTAGCATTAACGATTCCAAATCTACTGGTTCACCTAACTGAGAAATTTGATGCGGAGCTGACTCATGGTTCTGGTTATAAAAGAACCAAACAGTCCAAAAATGTAGATAAGCAAACCGAGAATTTTCTCAGCTCTGACAGGCTACACCAGCTCCGGAGCAAAAGGATCAATGGCGCGCACTTTGAAGCCGTCTTAAGAGTGTTATCTACAATTATCTAATGGATGTCAAGAACTGTACACTAAAAGCAAACCCACCCTAGAGCCCTCAAGAGTGAGATGCCTCACACAACCATGGTTCGATCAAGAATGTTTGTCAGTAAAAAAAAAATCAATTAATAACCCAGTCTACTCGATATAAAAAGCAAACCCACCCTAGAGCCCCCAGGAGTAAGATACCCCACACAAACGTGGTGCAATCAAGAATGTTTGTCAGTAAAAAAATCAATTAATAACCCAGTCTACTTGACATAAGTCAAAGAACATCTGTACCTTCTGACTTACATGTACTAAAACAACAATACAAAAAACTAATTCAAAAGAAAAAGAGAGAAGCACTAAAAGCGGCCTGTCTCTGACTCACCTAGACCGCCAAATCTGAAGGTGGATCCCAGTCAGATGGCACAAAACCTTCCTGTGAGATACAAAAACCTGGGAGACCCATTTTTCTGCAGTCTGCTCCACAGAGCTCAACCAAATGTCCCTTCCACCTATCGATACAGAAAACCTAAAACCTCAGGACTGCAGAAGTCAAGAGGCTTTTAGCCCAGCTAAGGTTGGAGAAGGCCCCAGGGAGTGAGCTGCTCCGTCCGGAGCAGATCAAAATGGATATCGAATGGTGGGCACCAGTCCTCACCAGTCTTTTCACATACATCGATCAAACTGCACAGATCGCCAGAGACTGGGGTCTGGCCGTCATCATTCGGATACATAAGAAAGGGGCACAATCAGACCCTTTTAATTACAGCCCAATTAGTCTGCTTATTGTGGTGGGGTAAGCCTTACGCCAGACACCTATGCTGGAAGCTTTGGGACTGGCTCGATAGGGAGAACGTTTTAGCTGGGGAGCAGGCAGGTTTCAAAAGCAGTCGTTCCACAATGAATTGGTGTCTGATTCTGCATTATGTGGTGGAGAAATATACTGCCGAGCCGCATGGGGCACTTTACGTAGCCTTTGTTGATTGTAAGATTGCATTCAGTAGTATCACACACGACGGATTATGGCTAAAATGAGAAGCTTCCAGAATGGGCCATAGACTGCTTGCCCTTGTGCACGCATTACATGAGAACAACTATATATATTTACAAGAATCAGACGAAATTTATTGAAAATAAGCTTAATAGTCTGTTCCGTATGGCTATTTGTCTGTAGGGTGATATATTCCGAATTAAGATGAGAACAGCTATTTGTCAGCGAGATGCAACCTACAGGCTGTGGAAGGTCAGTAGTTCAGCAGTTCGAGACCCGAGAGTGCTGCATGACGGAATGAGCTCCCGTCTCTAGTTCCAGCTCCTGCCAACCTAGCAGTTCGAAAGCAAGAAATTGCAAGTAGATAAATAGGTACCACTTTGGTGGGAAGGTAACAGCGTTCCGTGCACCTTGGTATTTAGTCATGCCGGCCACATGACCACGGAAACATCTTCGGACAGCGCTGGCTCTTCGGCTTTGAAACAGAGATGAGCACCGCAACCCTAGAGTCAGATTTGACTGGCTTTCGAGCAAGGGAACCTTTACCTTTACCTATAATAAAACATAGTTATTGGAGTGGCCTTCATTTAGACAATCACGCTAACTGTAGTTTGCGTAAAACCGTGACTCTCCACGATGTCTACACTCAGCCGGAACAGCTTTTAGGTGTTTCCATCGGCAGAAGTTTCCATTATCTAACTTCTCTGTGGTGACTGTGAAGGGGGGCTGGGAGGTTGCTGCCCCCCTACTCTAACGGAAGAACCGAATCACAACCACAGTCTAAATAATTCGCTCAGCTGCCCGGAGCCCGCAAGCCTGACCACCGAAGGCAGAGGGTTTTACTGTGAGCCCCGTGTTCTGAGCCTCTGTATGCCTCGTTAAGGGGCCGCGCGGTGTTTGAAGCGCCCTCGTTTTGGGGCTTTGTTCTGTGCCTCGCATACCCTGGCTGTTTAAAGGCTGAACTCTTCGATCCATTCTTTTGGAAAATGGGATTCAGAAGCCTTAAATGTAACCAGGCAGGCAATTTGCCGACATGTAGCATGGGCATCAGGGTGTGCCACCTTTTCTTTTCTCTCTTTTAACAAGCTCTGCTCATCATGTAACTGAATTCCAAGAGGAACGGAGGCTGGATGTTTCAGGTGTCCCCCATAAGCACCTTCCTACGGATGGTTCCGAAGGGCGGTGCAGGAGCTGTGGATTGCCGTTGACTTGGGAGGCTTTTTAGGGGCTCTCTGGATAAAGAGACTGATTGGCCCAGCAGAAGCAAAGTTTTTGGTTTAACTTTTAACTGTTAGGCATTCTTGTACTTGCTTATGAGACAGTCTGTCTCCCCTTGAGCGGAGAGATACCAGATTGACTTTTTGGTATTCATATTTGGGACACCATTCTGCATTCCACATCTAAATACTAGGTCGATCACGGTCTGAATTTTCAAAGGGCAGGCATAGGGAAAATGTGAAACAGGTACCAGATAAATACTGGCTTTAAGATGGAGACATTGCAGCAAAAACATGGACACTTAGGATAAATTCTGGCTTCCGTCCATTTTCAGAGGGTCCAGGGAAGACACAAAATATGCAGCAGAATACTTTTTGAAGTTTGTGGAATGCTTTTAGTGTTCACTGCTCATACTGGAGTGGCCTTATTGGAGTGCCCATATTGGAGTGATGCTCACGACATGTCAGTAAGTGGACCGGTATTATCTCCATGCTGTTAGTGAGGGACTGAAGCTGAGAGCAGTTTCTACGACTCCCTAACAGGTTTGTATCTGAGACAAGATTCAAACCGGTAGCCCTCTGGAACGCAAATGGTACACTGCAGCTCCATTGAAATAACAAAGAAACAAGGGAAATGCTATGTATGTTTGCCACCTAATTCTCTGTTAGAGTAAGACCGCATAATTCAAATCTTGCCTTTGTTGTCAAGGAGATGATGAATGAGGAGAGTCTGCAAAACAAGACCCCAAGCCAGGCTTCTCGGAAGAACGGCTTGGGCCCAAGGGTTCCCTTCCACTTGTGGAAAGAGCATTCTGCTCACAGGAGGGATCTTTCCACAAACAGAAGAACTTCTCTGTTTACTTCCCACAATGAGAAAAGATGCCTTTCCACATTGATCCCCTATTTTGACATATTTATTACTTGGCTGTCCTTCTCCCCCCCCTTAATTAAATCAAAACAACTGTTGACCGTATAACTTTGGCTTGTTATTTAGTTTTGTCTTTGCATATCTTTTTTTTTGTAGTAAAACTCTCCTAAAGAGGAGAGAATTTTATTCTTTTTATATAAGAAAAGGGTAGGGTAGACAGATGGAGAAAGAAAAAGATGGAGTGAAGCTTTTCTGTTAAAAAGGGTTAGTTTTAGTTAGTAATCAATACCATTTTTGGCATCTATCATGGTTAGAAGATCTTCTTTTTAGCTCTGCAAAGTCCAAAATCATTCTTTTAATACAGTTAGTAAAGTCCATCGGGGTTAGTAATTAAACAGCTCCTTCCAGATGCAACACGAACAATCCTCAAGGTGTCTTCTTTTTAAGTCTCTTCCAATTATGGATTGAGTCCTTTTTAACCTGGATGCCTTCCATTCCATCGCCTCTTTCCCCTGGGCTGCTGTCTTCTTCATTGCTTGTCTCAATTTTGAGTGCTGCGTCTTCCTCCCAGCTGGCGTGTCTCTTCAGAAGTTTTTGCTTTTTAAAGATGTAGTCTATCTTCTTTCTTTTCTCTTTTCCCTTGTACTTCTGGCCTTCAAATTTCCAGGGCGCCATATCCACTTCACATATCTTGCATATCTTAAAGCATCTGCATCACGTTATGTGTTCATTTGCTGTTCGGCCTCTGTCTGTAAGTTTGACCTCTAGCTTCCTTTCCGATGTATTTGAAAAGTGTGCCTCCACACAAAAGCTCATACCTTGAATAAAACTTTGTTGGCCTTAAAAGTGCCCCCAGACTCAAAATTTGTTCTAGTGCTTCAGACCAACACGGCTGACCACCTAGAATAACTTTTGTGATGGAGGGCCACCTTTTGCTGCAACCTGTTGCGCTGGATGAGTTCGAAGTCTCTTTCTTCAAAAGTGGCTCCGAACGGTCTTCCACTGCCGTCCTAATTGTGCCACTTTACTGGCTCATTGTTGTCTCAAGCATTTCCACCTGCCAAGGAGAGCATGATGGCTAGGGGAAGATGGCTTAGTACCACTGTTGTGCTCCTTTTGAGCCAATGCACCAAGCACTGTTATTGACCTTCTTGGCAGGGGCTTTTGTGGCAGCAGCTGGAAAATTGTCTGAACTTTGATTCCGTCTTCGCATTTCGAGCAGAGGACTTGTTGCTATTTTGAGTCAGACAGAAAGTGTGTTATTTCCCATTTGACTGACTCGGTCTCTGTTCCCTTAACGAGCATTGATTTTCCCCCTGCTTTGTGTCTTAAATGGATCTGAAACGCTTCGTTTTTAGCAATACTTTCAGCGTGCTTTCCATCAGTCTTCCTAGTGAAGTTGACATTTTAGATTCCCTGCCAAGTATCAAAAGTTATGTTTTCTTCAAAGCAGGTCCTTGTTACTGTGATGGATATCTTTTACAAAAAGAGTTAAGGGTATGTTTGACTATTTAAAAATTCTTTGCCTTAGTTTGCGTGTCCAGCTGATAATTTCTCATCTCTGTAGCTTCTCAAAGGCACCTCTGCTTTTTTTTAACCATCAAGTCATCGCTAACTTGTGGCAGCCCCTGGATGGGTTCTCAAGGCAAGAGGCGTTTCAGAGGTGGCTTGCCATTGCCTGCCTTTGTGTCACAACCCTGGTATTCCTTGGTGGCCTCTCTTCCAAATACTGGCCAGGGCCGACCCCGCTTAGCTTCTGGAAATCTGACAGATCAGGCTAGCCTTGTTCTATCCAGGTCAGGGTGACCGCAGTGCAGAGGGTGAAAATTACTTAGGCCAGCCCAGTCTGCAGTGATTCACCATGCTTTGGTCAAGAACTGCAATTTATTCTTTTTCTTTTTTGTGTTCTGTGTGCATGCATGTGCGTGCGCGTTTACGTGCCTGGTGGTGACTTCTGGCAATGTTCTGGTGGGGCTAGGACGTTTCAGAGAGGTGGCTTGCTATTACCTTGCTCTGCATCCCAGCTGTGGTATTCTTTGGAGATTGCCTTTCCAAGTGCTTGCCTGGACTACAGCTATCCAGGTCAGAGCCAGTTTGGTGTAGTGGTTAAGTGTGCGGAGTCTAATCTGGGAGAACTGGGTTTGATTCCCCACTCCTCCACTTGCAGCTGCTGGATAACCTTGGGCAAGCCATAGTTCTGGCAGAGCTGTTCTCTCATGCGCAGTTTCTGTCAGAGCTCTCTCAGCCCCACCTACCTCCCAGGGTATCTGTTGTGGGGAGGGGAAGGGAAAGGAGCTTGTAAGCCGCTCTGAGACTCCGAGTGAAGGGCAGGGTATAAATCCAATCTCCTCCTCCACCACCACCTCCTCCTCCTCCTCCTCTTCCTCTTCTTCTTCTTCTGTTCTTGTGTTTGCCATGGTAACAAGCGCTGAAGGGGGAGTGCTCCCCAGCCTCCAAGCAGCCTCTCAGTTGTGCCCCTCCTTCCGTTTCCTCAATTCCACACAGCAATCCTTTCTTCACTGTGTCCATTGCTTCAAACCTCATCCGTGTCCCAACTCCTTCGCATCCGGGTTGCCGTAACCCCCATGTCACCGTCTGACGGAGTGTGCATGCACACGTAAAGCTCACACCTTGAATAAAACTTTGTTGGTCTTAACGGTGCCGCTGGACTCTATTCTCTTGCTTCAGACCAACATGGCTACCCACCTCGGCCCTTCATTTATGTTCATCATCCGCCTTTCTCACTGGGATCCAGGATGGATTGTACTGAGTGAGTCTGTGTTGCCGCTTTCCCCAAGAGACTGCTCCTTCCTGGGGTCTTCTCCTCACAATATCAACACCCCTCTCCTTGGGGCTGCCTGCCGCCTCCCTGTTGCAGTCTATGCCAGCACCGAGGTTTCTGTCTATCAATGTCTTCTCTAACAACTGTGTGTCGGTCTCTCCAATCCCCCCGCCCGGCCCTTCTTGATAGGGCTGGCAATCAGTCCAGCCTGTTTCCGCTTGTTTTAAGAGACATCCTCAGAAACTAGTATTTCATGGTATGACACAGATGGTCACCTGCTGATGATTGCCTGTCATCACAAAAAGACCGGGAGCACAGCCAAATCAGTAGAAGGGAGTATAAACGCTATGTTGCCCTAAACTGCTCTAAAATAGAAACTTTGTTAACAATACTATACTATCAAATGTCTTAAAGACGATAATTAATGTTGGCCAACGTAAACATATAGCACAAAGTTGTAAATGAAACCCGGCTCATAACTTTGAACTACCCACCAAAGGAGCCATGCAATACGAATCAATGTATAAACAGTTGCAGGGACGTTGTGAACCTCTTTGTGAGTAACTTGGCTCCAGACTCTGCACACAGCCGTGGAATCAATAATACACATTTGTCATGAGACAAGGATTCCAGATGTGACCTTGTTTCGAGATCTTTTTTCAATCATGTCTGTTGTATCAGTCCGTGTATCATATCACAAAAAGGACAATTTCACATGGTTGTTATGGACCCAAAAAGGGTTCACCGTCTGGTGCATAACAATCCACATAAACAGGCTCCCAACTAGATAATATTAACAAAGGTGATAACTCAAGTGTAACTACTGTAGTTGGAGATTGCCTGTCAAGCTGCCATTCAAGTGGCAGCTGCAGGGCCGGCTTCAGAAGCCTGGGACCCTGGTCCCTCCTGGCACTACGTGTGGTCTCCTGCACTTGCTCTTCTCTGCACCCTCTCTCTTCTGTGGCTGCTCCTTCTTGTTGTTGTTGTTCAGTCGCACAGTCGAGTCCGACTCTTCGCGACCCCATGGACCAGATCACGCCAGGCCCTCCTGTCTTCCGCTGTCCGCTGAAGTTTGCTCAATTTCATGTTCGTTGCATCGATGACACTGTCTAACCATCTCATCCTTTGCCGTCCCCTTCTTCTTTGGCCTTCAATCTTTCCCAGCATCAGGGTCTTCTCCAGTGAATGCTCCCTTCTCATTTGGTGGCCAAAGTATTTGAGCTTCAGCTTCAGGATCTGGCCTTCCAGGGAACAGTCAGGGTTGATTTCTTTTAGGATTGACTGATTTGATCTCCTTGCAGTCCAAGGGACTCTCAAGAGTCTTCTCCAGCACCATAGTTCAAAAGAATCTATTCTTCGGTGCTCAGCCTTCCTTATAGTCCAACTCTCGCAGCCATACATTACTACGGGGAATACCATTGCTTTGACCATGCGGACTTTTGTTGGCAAGGTGATGTCTCTGCTTTTTATCATGCTTTTTAGGTTTGCCATCGCTTTCCTCCCAAGGAGCAGGCATCTTTTAATTTCATGGCTGCAGTCACCATCTGCAGTGATCTGGGATCCTAGGAACGTGAAGTCTGTCACTACTTCTACGACTTCCCCTTCTATTTGCCAAGGAGTGATGGGGCCAGATGCCATGATCTTAGTTTTTTTGATGTTGAGCTTCAAGCCCACTTTTGCACTCTCCTCTTTCACACTGAGCAAGAGGCTCTTTAGGTCCTCTTCACTTTCTGCCATCAGAGTGGTCTCGTCTGCATATCTGAGGTTATTGATCTTTTCCCCAGCAATCTTAACTCCAGCTTGTGATTCATCCAGGCCAGCATTTCGCTCCTTCTTAGTCTGTACTAATATAGAGACAAGGTGCCACAGGAAATCAGAAATAGAATAAGGAAAGGAGAAGAACAATGTCTGTGGGACGACCCAATTAAGTATGAGAGCAAAGGCTCTTCAGTCTAAATATGCAAGCAATAAACAGCAAACTGCTCAAACAGTATAGAGTCCACACCATATAAGTCCATGCAAAAGGTCCAAAAGGATCCACAAAAGGAAGACTGGACTCAACAGAGAAAATGAACAGTAGAAGTTGTGAATAAAGAGGTTTCCAGATTTCTTATTCTCCTCTTTTCTAAATAGTCTTCTTCAGATCAGAGTATCAATCCAACACCATACAGGGTTCGCAATAGGATTCAAGGCAGTAGTCAAAATATAAGGATGTTTTCCTGGGATGCAGGGCTTGCGATTTAAGATAGGGAACACGGCAACATTCACGATAGCTCCAGTTCACAATAGCTCCAAGTCTTCCTTTTGTGGATCCTTTCGGACTTTTTGCATGGACTTATACTGTGTGGACTCCATACTGTTTGAGGTGTTTGCTGTTCATTGTTTATGTATTTAGTTGGAAGAGCTCTGCTCTCATACTTAATTGGACCGTCTCATGGATGTTTTTTCCTTTCTTTCTTAGTCTGTTGCAGCAAAGTGGCCGGTGGCTTAAAGACAAAGGCCTGAAGTAGACATGGAAGAGAGTAAGTTTAGGAGACTGCTTTGATGCTGGGGGTGGAATCTTTGCCTGCAGGGTCAGAGAGCTGGCTGTAGCCCACTTGGCTGAGTCATCCTGGCTTCTGCATATCGGCATCTCTGTGGCTTCTGGTTGCTCTTTGACCTCTAGTCTGATCTCCAGCTGGTCTGCTTAGAACCGGGTGGATGTTAACATCTGTGTTCCATACATGGCCCAGCACACTGCTGGTTCAGTCTGAATATTAACTGGTTGCAATTGCACAATGAATTCATTTGGGGATTTGGAACTGCTGTTTAGTCCTTGTAATTTTTATGAGCCTTTGTTAGGGGAGCTGGGTATGTTTAGCCTGGAGAGGAGCCGACTGAGAGGTGTTACGATAACCATCTTCAAGTACTTGAAGGGCTGTCATATAGAGGATGGCGTGGAGTTGTTTTCTGTTGCCCCAGAAGTTGGACCAGAACCAGTGGGTTGAAATTAAATCCGAAGAGTTTTCGGCTAAACATTAGGAGGAGCTTCCTGACAGTTAGAGCGGTTCCTCAGTGGAACAGGCTTCCTTGGGAGGTGGTGGACTCTCCTTCTTTGGAGGTTTTCAAACAGAGGCTAGATGGCCATCTGACAGCAACACTGATTCTGTGAACTTAGGCAGATCACGAGAAGGGAGGGCAGGAAGGGTTTCATCAGTGCTTAGTTCTCGTGGCCCTTTCTTACATGCCCAGGGAGATGCTGATTACCACTTTGGGATCAGGAAGCCTGGAGATCCTGGAGGTTTTTTGGCCATCTTCTGGGCATGGAACAGGGATCACTGGGGGTGTGTGACTTGTTAATAATAATAATAATAATAATACCTTTTGATTTATTTAATCGCCCAATCCGGCAGAGCTGCTGGCCCTGAGCGATAATTACAGTTACTCATGTAGACAGTGGACTAACAATAATTCATAGGAGATGAGGGAGGACACAACATATAAATCTTTTTAAATTGCACACATTTGCAGCCTTTAAATTGCACACATTTGCATTTTTGAATTTGCTGCCTTGTGCTGGGAGTGGACTAGATGACTCTGGAGATCCCTTCCTCTATGATTCTGTGATTCTATGGTTCTATGAGTGTTTGCAAACTCTAGTATAACATACACACCCTTTCCCAAGCATTATCTGGGAGACAAAAAAAATTGCTCAAGGCTTTGGGTTAGCAAAGCATACAGTTTGAATAGGATGATCATCCCGATGCAAGCAAAGATAGATCAAGCTGGCACACTGAACAAAATTCAAAGTTTTTTTACCGGATAAAACAGACAAAAGGTCAGGGTCTAGAATTCCAAGACAGAATCCACCAATTCCATTATCAAACATAATTCACTTTTCCCCTTCTTTCAGAGTACACCATGCATTCTTTCTTGGGAGACAAGGAAAACATATTTGAAAAAGTGTGCACTTTGAATAAACCTTTTTTGGTCTTAAAGGTGCCCCTGGACTCTGAATTTGTTATACCCTTTATACGTTTTTCATGGGAGAGAAGGATGGAACAGACACACCTTGACTGCGATAAGGTTGCTTAGATATCGGGAGGTCAAAAGAACAGAGTTTTAAATGAGAGGTTAAAAAGGAGTCCAGCATCTTTAAAATACAGTAAGCCAAAACATGGCCTCACAATTTAATAAACCATTAGACGAATCTCAGTCTTACTTGACATAACTTTAATGATACATGTGAAAAATAACAGCCTTCAAGTCAAGGGTGTGTGACATAGAGCGACAGCGAGATGTAGTAAAAGCCCCTTTTTTCCTGGCCCTTAGAGAGTCCAAATACGTTATGAATATGGCCAAATATTTTACTTATTTGGATGTACCATCTCCCTCATGGATCACTGCCTTGTCGTGGCGAGGGGGCTTGCGTGGTTCGATGAGGCTGTGGACTATGCCGTGGAGGGCCACCCAGGACGGACAGGCCACAGCAGAGAACTCAGACCAAGCGTGATCCCCCTGGAGAAGGAAATGGCAACCCACTCCAGTATCTTTGCCAAGAAAACCCCATGGACAGTTACAAAAGGCTAAAAGATATGATGCCGGAAGATGAGCCCCTCAGGTCGGAAGGTGTCCAATATGCTACTGAGGAAGAGCAGAGGGCAAGTACGAGTAACCCCAGAAAGAGTGAAGCGGCTGGGCCAAAGCCGAAAGGACGCTCAGTTGTGGATGTGTCTGACGGTGAAAGGAAAGTTCGATGCTGCAAAGAACAATACTGCATAGGAACCTGGAATGTAAGGTCTATGAATCAAGGTAAGCTTGACGTGGTCAAAAATGAGATGGCAAGAATGAACATCGACATCTTGGGAATCAGTGAACTAAAGTGGACAGGAATGGGCGAATTTAACTCAGAAGACCATTATATCTACTACTGTGGCCAGGAATCCCGTAGAAAAAATGGTGTGGCCTTTATAGTCAACAAGAGAGTGAGAAAGGCAGTACTGGGATACAATCTCAAAAATGACAGAATGATCTCAGTCCGAATCCAAGGCAAACCATTCAATATCACAGTAATCCAAGTCTATGCCCCAACCACTGCTGCAGAAGAGGCTGAAATGGACCAGTTCTATGAAGACCTACAACAGTTCATAGAACTAACACCAAAAAATGATGTCCTCATCATCATAGGGGACTGGAATGCTAAAGTAGGAAATCAAAAGGTAACCGGAATAACAGACAGTGGCCAGAGGATTGGAAAAGGTCAGTTTACATTCCAATCCTAAAGAAGGGCAATGTCAAGGAATGTTCAAACTATCGCACAATTGCACTCATTTCACACGCTAGCAAGGTTATGCTCAAAATCCTACAAGCTAGGCTTCAACAGTACGTGGATAGAGAATTGCCAGAAGTACAAGCTGGGTTTCGAAGAGGTAGAGGAACGAGAGATCAAATTGCCAACATTCGCTGGATTATGGAGAAAGCAAGAGAGTACCAGAAAAACATCTACTTCTGCTTCATTGACTATGCTAAAGCCTTTGATTGTGTGGATCACAATAAATTATGGCAGGTTCTTAAAGAGATGGGAGTACCGGACCACCTCACATGTCTCCTGAGAAACCTGTATAAGGGTCAAGAAGCAACAGTTAGAACCGGATATGGAACAACTGATTGGTTTAGCATAGGAAAAGGAGTACGACAAGGATGTATATTGTCACCTTGCTTATTTAATTTATATGCAGAGTACATCATGCGAAATGCTGGCCTGGATGAATCACAAGCTGGAGTTAAGATTGCTGGGGAAAAGATCAATAACCTCAGATATGCAGACGATACCACTCTGATGGCAGAAAGTGAAGAGGACCTAAAGAGCCTCTTGCTCAGGGTGAAAGAGGAGAGCGCAAAAGTGGGCTTGAAGCTCAACATCAAAAAACTAAGATCATGGCATCTGGGCCCATCACTCCTTGGCAAATAGAAGGGGAAGTCGTAGAAGTAGTGACAGACTTCACGTTCCTAGGATCCCAGATCACTGCAGATGGTGACTGCAGCCATGAAATTAAAAGACGCCTGCTCCTTGGGAGGAAAGCGATGGCAAACCTAAACAGTATGATAAAAAGCAGAGACATCACCTTGCCAACAAAAGTCCGCATGGTCAAAGCAATGGTATTCCCCGTAGTAATGTATGGCTGCGAGAGTTGGACTATAAGGAAGGCCGAGCGCCGAAGAATAGATTCTTTTGAACTATGGTGCTGGAGAAGACTCTTGAGAGTCCCTTGGACTGCGAGGAGATCAAATCAGTCAGTCCTAAAAGAAATCAACCCTGATTGTTCCTTGGAAGGTCAGATCCTGAAGCTGAAGCTCAAATACTTTGGCCACCAAATGAGAAGGGAGCATTCATTGGAGAAGACCCTGATGCTGGGAAAGATTGAAGGTCAAAGAAGGGGACGGCAAAGGATGAGATGGTTAGACAGTGTCATCGATGCAACGAACATGAAATTGAGCAAACTTCAGCGGACAGCGGAAGACAGGAGGGCCTGGCGTAATCTGGTCCATGGGGTCGCGAAGAGTCGGACTCGACTGTGCGACTGAACAATAACAAACCATCTCATAGAAGAGCTTTTACTTTGGCTCATTGTGCAGTTATCCCTTCAAGGGTTTTAGGTGCGCAATATAGGAAGATCCCATATGAAGACCGATGTTGCCCTTGTTCTATTGATGAAGAAGAATCAGTGGTTCATATGTTCTTTTAGGTGCCCATTCCATCAAGCTCTTTGGGATAAGCTTTATATCCCCATTTTTAGACAGACCGTCAGTAGATGCAGATAAGACCTGCCTGGAGAGACTTTTAGTTAATGAAAATCCAGCTATCGCCAGCCAAATAGACAGATTATGCCTCTACTTGGTAAAATTTCACAATAAGAATTATGATTCTGTATAGTCTTTTATTTGTATGACTTGTAGCCATTTAGACATTTTAGATATCTTAAGGGTTTTTTGGATTATTATAGCTTATAAATATTTTAAGGTTTTTATGACTAAACATATTTTCTGTGCTGGAATGAATTTCTCTGGCTGTATAATAATGTATTTCTATGGAAAATGGTCTTTGACTGCAAATAAATATTCATTCATTCCATTCCACTGTGGGAGCGCTGGGTCCCAGGCACACTTCTAACAGGTGCAGGCGTCTGAGTGCCGGCCCCATAAGCCCCACAGACTCTCCATTTTCACATCTGCAGGCTCTCTGTGTGAGTAAGGCTGGCGTGGACTCATCACATTGTATAAGAGCACTTTCTAAAGCGAAGGAAAGTAGAAAAGCTGTAAGAACTCCTCAAAAGATGTTTAAATGTGATGGGGTTTTATCAGCGCAGTCAATCCTTTAGGAACCGGATGATCCACTCTGAGCGGTTCCTTCAGCTTCTGTTTTGAGCTTGTGTAACTGAGTCTTGTTTGTCTAAAGCCCAGTTTGACACCTACAGGCCCTGAAACCTGCACAGCGTGAAAACCTTTTTCTCTCATTAAGCAGAGACTTGTGGCCTTCCGTGAAGATTTTCTCAAGGCAGGCCTCCAGTCACTCTGTCTCCCATCTTTCCTTCCTTTGTAGGATTTTAGCTCCTTGAGTATTCTCACCTACTGGGTGAAGATCCACTTTGAGGCGGCCTCTGAAGTTAAAAGTGCTACATCCGGGAAGCCTGCAGCTAAAAGATGATTGAGGCTTGCAGGTGAAACTAAATGGGATGATATTTGTGGATATTCACTGCAGGCATAAGAACTTTGCCAGTTTCTAACCTAGTCTAAAACAGGTGATTATTCCTCCGTTACTTAGGAAAAAATTGCTGGAGATGAGTGGGCTGTGAAGCTGTCGCCTGGTCTCCGGTTCGCCTTTTTCTGGGCAAGTGAGAAAGCGATTGCAGAACAGCTCCAGGTCTTTGTGGATGTTGCGTCTGCCCTAGATGCCTTTCAGTCTGGTTTCGGGCCAGGCAATTGGACTGAGATGGCGGTGGTGGCTTTAGCGGATTGCCTTCGTTTAAATGTTGCCAAGGGTCATGCTGCTCGTTTGCTGTAATTGGTTTCTTGTTGAATTGTTCAGAACTAGAAGAAGGTGCTAAGGGATCATTCCTTGTGGGTCAGACTCAGAGAGTTGCTGTTAGATCTCCGTTCCTACTTGTTTCTCTCCCCCCCAATTTTTTTTTTGTTATTTTTTATAGTCAAATAAAAGCAAAACAAATGAACATAACTACATATATTTTGGGGGTTTCATATACATCTTTTGTTATACCTAGTAAGTTCCCTCGTACACTATCTGTTTATATATTGTCCATTTTTATCACCATATATTTTTGTACAAATATTTTGCTTTAAAGTTGAAAATGTATTTTATATGTCAATATTATTTATATATTATAGTCTTCCATCCATTTGTAAAATCTTGCCCATGTATTTTCAAGGTTTCCTTCGTCTTGTCCTCTAAGAATTAAAGTTAGTTTATCCATATCAGCTGTTTCAAGTATTTTATTTATCATTTCTTCTTTTGAAGGTACTTTATTTCCCCCCCAGTATTTGGCACATAATATTTTAGCTGTAGTTACTAAATGTATAATAAGATCAAAATCCTGTTTTTTGCAATTATCTGGCAATGATATTCAATTGTATGCTTGTTTCTGACGAAGGGAGCATTGACTCTCAAAAGCTTATACCTGTAAATCTTGTTGGTCTCTAAGGTGCCGACTTGAATCTAACTGTAGAGATCCGTTATCACCAGCGAGAGATTGGTCCTGTGGGCTTCCATGAGGTTCTGTTTTATCCCCCATGCTCTTTAGTTTGAGGCCAGGATAGAGGAATCACAGCCAGTGAAAACACGGCCCACTGAGAACAAGAAACTGTGATACGGTGCGCAAAGAATAACATTATCAAACAAATTATATTTATGTATTTTTCATATAATATCCTTACTTTTTAACATGTTCACTTATCAGAAGGTTACATATCAAAATTATAGACTTTAGTTACTAAATGGAAAACCATGTAAGTCCAGCCCCAATGGAAAACCATGTAAGTTCAGTACAAACAAATTTCTGTGTAGAATCCAAAGAGATTTCTATCCAAGGAGTTCAAAGAGGATGAGATATCCAGATCTGAATGTTGCTCGTTTCCAGTCGTGGGACTTTTCCTCAGCCAAGACTCGATGGCAGACAAATATCCGAAGCGGGGAGGGGGGATTCCCGTTACAAGTATCAACTCCATAAGAATAAACAATCTCAAAACCTTTCAGGCACCCTAAGTTGATCTGCTCTTCTACGTGATAAACTTCTCTTCTGAATGTTTTAGGCAACGTGCTTGGGGGAGATCATTTCCACTCTATCTTTGTTGTCCAAGCTGCCTGACGGGGCTCTCTTTCTCCTAGCTGCTGAGATAAAATGGCTAGAAGTGAACAACTTGAGACTGAATCCCGACAAGACGAAGATGATGCTGGAAAAGTTACCCAAATGGCTTGACCTATGTATAACTCAGCTATAGGAGCGTCCCCCTTTAATGTGTCAAGAGCGCATATACACATGTACCCAAGGCTAATTTTTTTTAATAGTACATGTAATTTTTCTATATTGAATAAAGTGCTTAGGTTGAATACCAGTCCATATTATAGTCGCTCTGAACTTCCAACTGCCAACTTCTTCATCCGTTCAAAGTTTTATGTGACAGTCCCTCCTATTTGTGCTGTAAAGTGTCAGTCAAAGAAGCATTCTTTCTCCTCCTCTATTAATAGCACATCCATGGCTCTGTGCCAATGGGACGGCTCGAAAACCCGTTTCCGCTCTTCTTCGGGACAAATTCCGCAGCAGAGGTATCTCGTAAATCCTCTGTTCGACAGTTCTGTAGACTCCATTCTGTGAAGTGCTTTCAAAACAGGCGGCACGTTAACTTGTGGGGTTTCTGATCTCGTCAATAGCTTTCAACCCAAGGGCACTTATTATTGGGACCTTCTGCCAGGTGTATACCACGGTCCAAGATTTGATCTAATGCTCCGTATGAGTGTGCAGATTCTTTGAAATGACTTTGAAGTTAAGAATTTATTAAGAAAACGAATAGCAAAGAATTCAAGTAAAAGATCACTCTCTCACACGCTTGTACATGTTAGCTAAGTCCAAACCTGAGCAAAGTTACTAGTATAAAGAAGTAAAACATACGAGCCTGATCCAGTGGAGTGTGGTGTTCTAGGGTGGCTGTGTTGGGTGGCAGGGCCTGTGCAGGTCTGTGCTCACATTCCCACTATGTGCTCCCACATGGGGGTTTGGAGCCATTTGCTGGAGCCCAGTATCAAGATGAGACTCAGCGGCTGGAACAAAATGCTGGAGGTCTCCGGGCTGTCTTTGTACCCCAAAAGCATTAGGATAAGTGCGGGAAATAAGATGCTCCTCAAAATGGATTGGATTGGAGCCAGAAGTTTCAAACATCATTGGAAGTTAGGGAGATAATGGGTAGCAAGGTCATATCTTTCAAGGACAGGGATTGTTTTCTTTGATGGGGTTTATAACCCAGATAGAATAATAAACTGTTACATGGTCACTGTTTGGCTGGATTGCATTGGGGGGGGGAAAACATAGCAAAAGGGAATAAAAATATCAGTCTAGGAGATGGAGGAGCTTGTACATTTGCGTAATGCAAAAATCAATTAACCGAGATGCTGCTACTGTCTTTAAAATGAATGAATTCTACTTTGAAGCAGAGGATATGCCTCATTGTGCTGGATTCCCTTCTGCCTGCTAGATTAGGGAAACTACATACCCTTCCTCTAATGTTTCAAATCTCGGGTGAGGCCAAATTAAGAAATAACAAGGGTACATAGCCCTTCTGGAAGATCTGTGGAAGGGTCCCAGTTACGTACCAGCATGCTGATCCAAGGCTCTACTCATTGGTTACTCATCGGTGGTTGAGGCGTTAGAGCAGGGGTGTCAAACATGCAGCCCCGGGCTGGATCAGGCCCCCGGAGGGCTTCTATCAGGCCCGCAGTGGAACTGGCTGTCTTCTGCTGCTGCTTCCAGTTCTGCTGCTGCTGCCGCCGCATCATCATAGGTTTGCAGCTTACAGATACACACCTGAACAGCATACTCAAGATTGCAACAGCACAGACATTTTGACGCAGTAATTCAGAGCTTTCGAACTGCTGGCTTAGCTCATTGTATATTTTTGTACCGTTTCTCAACATTTGTAGTCCAGTCCCGCAGTATTGTTCTGTTCCTTACAGTATTATACTGTTTTTGGTGTGTTTTTCCCTAATCCCGTAAAGTAGGTTTTTTTCCACATTGCTCGTTGTCGGTATCTTTCTGCTGTACATCATTGTTTTTAAATGCTTATGCTTCTCTTCCTGTATTCTTAATTTGTGCTCACTGCTTTGAGTCAGGGCGAGAAAGGCGGGCTGTGAATCAGGGACGTGCCTGTGGGGATTTAAAGCGTGGAAACGGCAGCGGTGTGAGGATACTTGCTTTAAAATTTAAAAAGTCATAGATAGTGGCTGAAATTACCATGCTTTCGCCTAGGGGAGAAGATCTCATCGTAACTGGCTAATAGGTTTGCATTTGCCCAAGGAGCCACGTTAAGGGTACTTCTGTGGGGGTGTGACGGCCACAATCATTGGGTCTCTGGGTGGGCTGCAGCTAGTCCAGCATGGGGAGTGCTGAATGTGTTAAACTTCACAGAAGCAACAGAACTCCTGTCGCAAGAAATAATAGCTTCATTTAGCTCTTCATACCTTTGCCTTGCTCTCGACTGAGGAGCTGAAGCAGTGTACAGCAGTCTCCTCTTCGTGCCTTGTCTTTATCTTCACTACAGTGCAACCTATGTGAGGTAGGTTAGGGGAGAGTGCCTGGCCCAAGATCAGCTAGTGAACTTGGGTGGCAGAGCTGGGAATTTAACCCTGGGTCTCCCAGATCCTCATTGGACACTCTAACCGCTAGGCTGTGCTGGCTGTCGCCATTATTCCTTGCTAGTAGCAGCAGAAGTATAGTATCGCTTTACTTTGCTCTGGTTAGACCTTACCTAGAGTATTGAGTTCAGTTTTGGGCACTGCAATTCAAGACGGATGTAGACAGGCTGGAACATGTCCAGAGGAGGGCAACAAAGATGGTGAGTGGTCTGGAGACCAAGTCCTATGAGCTGCGTGTGTTTAGCCTGGAGAGGAGATTACTGAGAGGCGGTATGATAACCATCTGCAAGTACTTGAAGTCATATAGAAGATGGTGTGGAATTGTGTTCTCTTACCCTAGAAGGTTGGACCAGAACCAACGGGTTGAAATTAAATCAAAAGACGTTTTGGCTAAACATTAGGAAGAACTTTCTGATAGTTGGAGTGGTTCCTCAGTGGAACAGGCTTCCTCGGGAGGTGGTGGGCTCTCCTTCTTTGGAGGTTTTCAAGCAGAGGCTAGATGGCCATCTGACAGCAATGTTGATTCTGTGAATTTAGGCAGATCATGAGAAGGGAGGGCAGGAAGGGTTGCCTCAGTGTTTAGTTCTTGTGGCCCTTTCTTACACGCCCAGGGAAATGCCGATGGCCACTCTGCTGTCAAGAAGCCATTTTTCTCCAGGCTAGTTTGGCCAGGGATCCTGGAGGCTTTTTGTCATCTTCTGGGCTCACTGGGGTGTGGGTATGGAGGTGGAGGTAGTTGTGAATTTCCTCCCTAGTGCAGGGTGTCGGATGAGATGACCCTGGAGGTCCCATCCAACCCTGTGATTCTGTGATTCTAGTCAAACCTCCTCTGGACTCCTGAAGATTTTAAGGAAGTTGTAGACAAATTTGGGCAGGTTCAGTGGTAGGCAAGTTGCCTCAAGAAGAAAGTTTGAAAGAACTGGATCTGTTTAACATGGAGAACAGAAGTTGGGGTCTAATGGATGAAATCCTTACACTCTCCAGATACTTGAAGGGGTGTTGCTTAGGAGAGGTCAAAGACTGGATCGAAGAGGCTGAAATTCCAGGAAGGTAGAGTTCAGGTGAAGAGCAGGAGGAACTTCCCGATGACTAGGGTCCCCAGTGTGGTGTTGTGGACAACATGGCACCCGCCGACACATTCCATGGTGCTTTTTTAGAAAGTGGGAGGGGCTTTTCCCAGCAAGACTTCTTATGGTCCACTGGAGATCTGATTGGCCTTGCAGTTTTTAAAACATTGCTGTGACAGCAGTGGCTGCCACTGTGTGACTGAAGGGAAGCCGCGGTAGCTATTTTGTATCTGGCTCCGCCTCCTGTGATGTGTTGTGGCTGCACCCACCATGCTGGGTCAGAATGCCAAAGGGGCCCACAGCCTCGAAAGGGTCGGGGACCCCTGCCAACAGAGACAGCAGTTCAACAGTGAAGCAGTTACCAGATGGCAACTGGGCACCCGTCTGCCAGGGAGTGTTGGATGTCTTGCACCGAGGCTGAGTTTGGGCTAGCTGCCCCTTGTTGTATGCCATCCCTTCCAACATGGCGATTTATGGAGTGCCTAAGGATCAGTCCTGAAGTGACCGATTGCAGGCTGGGATCTTAGGCGAGGAACTCAACCAAGCGTAGTGTGGGCGGGGATGCAGGGGACCAGTGCTCCCTCTAAGCCGTGGAGTCTTGTGAGCAAAAATTCTACTTGGTGAGCTACTGGCATTGAAATTGTGAGTGAGCGATTTGGCTGCGGCATAAATTAATTAGCTCTGGAGCCATCCTTCCTGAGCGAAGACAAAAATGTGTGAGCCGGAGGCTAAAAAACTGTGAGCTAGCTCACACTAACTCAGCTCAGAGGGAGCACTGCAGGGGACCCGCAAGCACGGAGGCAGGCCAGTAGAAGAGTTTTATCCCCACAACAACCTTGGTAGGTGGGTTAGCTTGTGTGCGCCTGGCCTGCACAATCCAAGAGCGTCTTGGGTCCTTCTTGGAGCGCTCAATGAAATGGTGGTCGGTCACATGAGCTTCACTGCCAGCTGCCCACACGGAAGAGAGATGCATACCCCACACGAATCTTTAATTCTTTAAGCATCTTCTATTTCTCCGTGTTTAGCAAATCTTCCACAACCAGTGTCCAGTGTCCCTTTACATCCATGAGGGCTAGGAACGTTCTCCCGTCCCATCCAGGGTTCTCATGAAGCCAACATTTCTTTTCAGGTTCCTTTGTTTCTGTGGCAGGTGTGATGGTTCGGGATACTTGGGAAGCTGCTCTGAGATTGATATGCTTTCACCCCCCCCACAAACACTTTCTCTGTATCCCTTTGCCTCCCACCTTCCATTTGTTACTGGCTAGAATCTGGGTAGCATATGGCCCACACTGCAAACATCTCAGCCAGCCTGTTCAGCTATGCTTTTCCATATGCCTCTTCCCTTCATGGCGGGGGGGGGGTTCCCCATGTTTTGTAGAAACATAAAAATATTAACACAGTTTAAATCTGTTGGTTCATTTCCTTGGCATCCTCTATGGGGGCATTCGTCTCTGCTAGTGGCTGTAGTCAGGCCATCAGAGTCACAGCCTGAAGGCAGCAGTGACATGCCAGGCCTGGGAGAGGAGGAGCCATGGCTCGGAGGTAGAGCATCTGCTTTGTACGCCGAAGGCCCCAGGTTCAGTCATCTCCGGATAAAAGGATCAGGTTGTAGATGATGGGACACCAGTTTGGTGTAGTGGTTAAGAGCGCGGACTCTAATCTGGAAGAACCGGGTTTGATTCCCCACTCCTCCACTTGAAGCCAGCTGGGTGACGTTGGGTCAGTCACAAGTTCTCTCAGAGCTGTTCTCTCAGGAGCAGTCCTCAAAAGAGCTCTCTCAGCCCCACCTACCCAGTCACAGAGTGTCTGTTGTGGGGAGGGGAAGGGAAAGGAGATTGGAAGCCACTCTGAGACTCCTTTGGGTAGTGAAGGGCGGGGTATAAACCCAATCTCCTCTTCTCTTGCTGAGATCCCGGAGAACAGCTGTCAGTCAGAGCAGACAACACTGTGCTTGCTAGACCAAGGGTCTGACTCAGTCAGTAGGCACCTTCATGAGTTCCTGCCTGCTCCTTTCTTCGTCATCTCCTCCTATTGTCAGGTTCAACAGCAAGCAAGTCGAGGCACACTTCACTCAGAAAGTTATGCTTTATTGGAATACCAGTCTGTTGCCAAATAGTACAGGTACATTGTCAGGAATGACAGGTATTGCATGGGGGGGCTGTGCATATACTCTGATGCTTCAACTAGCCAAGCAAATGAAATCCAAGCGCGCGGGTGGGAAATGTCCCAGCAGGACATTACATCATGAACGGGAGACCACCACCCCATTCCAGAGGGCCGATATATTAACACCAGCTGGGGAACCCAAGCCCTCGCTTCTGTCAAGGTTACACTAATAGCGATGTCTGGCAGAAGAATGTCTCCCACGGTAGCCTTAGCAAAGCAAAGCTATGCACATGCGTGTAAGCTAGGGATGAGGTTATACAGAAAACATGGCAGTTTTCTGACACCTATTCACACTGTCGGGGGGGGGCATTTATCAAGCGCTTCAAGCCCCCCGAAACTTGGTTGACATGCTGCTAGGCTTGGCCCAAGGGCTGGGAGTGAGGCAGGCCTTTTAGTGCAGTACCTGTACAGTTCAGAGTGAATCTGGAGCTCCAGTCTGATCCATCAGTGCTGGGTGACCCAAAACACTCACCCTCTAGCCACTGGTGGGGCCACCTCGCATCTCTGTGGCTCCCCGTGTGGAGGAAGAAGAAGAAGAAGAGAAGAGATTGTATTTATACCCCGCCCTTCACTACCCAAAGGAGTCTCAGAGCGGCTTACAAACTCCTTTCCCTTCCCCTCCCCACAACAGACACCCTGTGAGGTCGGTGGGGCTGAGAGAGCTCTGACAGAAACTGTTCTTTTTCAAGCACAGCTGTGCCAGAGCTTGTGACTGACCCAAGGTCACATCAGCAGGTGCAAGTGGAGGAGTGGGGAATCAAACCCGGTTCTCCCAGATTAGAGTCCGCGCACTTAACCACTACACCAAACTGACTCTCAGTTGCTGGCAGTGCCGTAAAGGGAGGCTGGAGGTATGCCAGCAAATGCCGGGAGTACCAAGGCTGTCATTCATTCATTCACTTAACACTGGAGATGGGACTCTGTTTCTCTGTCAGGCCATTCTTAAAGGTAAACACCCTCAGTTCGGCCATCCGACTCCTCTTGCTTCCAATCAAAATATCAACACAAGATTCTTACTGGTTGATATATTTATAGTCCAAAATGCAATAAAAGCAGTCGAAGATGGACCGGCTATACAAACTTTTCGAGAATCCTTTCTCAAGACCAGACTTACATTGAAGCCACACCTACAAACTCAATTTCCAGCGCTGAAGCTCCTGATTCTGGCACAGCGTCAGTCTCTCTAATGAGGCGTTTCGGCTGACAAAGGCTGACAAATGGAAGAGAACGCCAAGTCCACTTATTCAGTAACTCTAAGAACTATCTACAGATCATTAAAATCCAATTTTAGTGCCAACCGAGTCTCTCTCTTGCAACGCAATCTCTATATATTTGCACGGTCCGCAACAAGTTAGTCAGCCTTTGTGCATGATCTGGGAATCTGAACAGTCTACAGGGATTCCATCTGCAAATTGTTATTATGACACGAAAAAGACTTTCCTTCCGAAAACGTGACTTAACGCCTAGGATACGTGTCTCAGGTTTAAGTGAACCAGTCAAGTGTTCCAAGATGCATGGACTAAAATCATTTCAGGGTATTTTTTGAATTTAAAAACTGGACATGTACGGTCCCTATTCTGGAACAACTTATACATTCTTGTAGTGTCGCATCCACTTTAACTGTGTGTAAACTGATTTTAGGGCCCGTGAGCACATCTTTCTGGAGAGACTGTGTGCACCCACTTAGACTGTGTATCGATTGACCAGTGCCCGTGAGCGCATTTTGTGACTTCCGAGCTGCCTGTTCGGCAATGAAGTTTTTCTGTCATTGATTATGCTATTGGATCTATAGAGATTGCATTACGAAAGACTTAGAGACTTGGTTAGTGTTAAAATTGGATTTTAATGCTATAGAGATAGTTCTTAGAGTTATTGAATAAGTGGTCTTGGCGTCCTCTTTGTTTGGCAGTTACACATGCTGAGCGTCTCGATTTTGCTGTATAGTAGTATTGGGGCTGGCAAGTTTCTTGTGAGTCAGACCTGGCCAGGGGGGAAGGGAGGTCAGGGAAAGCCTGATAGAATAGGAAACTGGTTAAATCTTACAACCCCAGGTATTCCCAACCAATGCTCCCTCTAAGCTGTGGAGTCTTGTGAGCAAAAATTCTACTTTGTGAGCTACTGGCATTAAAGCTGTGAGTGAGCAAAATTGGCTACTGCATAAATTAGTTTGCTCTGGAGCCATCCTTCCTGAGTTAAGACAAAAATCTGTGAACTGGAGGCTAAAAAACTGTGAGCTAGCTCACGCTAACTCAGCTTAGAGGGAAAACTATTCCCAACTTGGTGCCCATGGGTGCCACGGTGCCTGCCAAGTCTTTTTAGAAAGTAGGCGGGGCCAGGCGGGGCTTTTGCCCAGTAAGATTTCTGATTGGCTGATGGATATTTGATTGGCTGTGCAGATTTTTAAGAATGTTGCTATGGCTGCCATTCTATGGCTAGCTCTGCCTCCTGCAGCAACTATTTTGTGGGGGCCATTTTGTGCCTGCGCCCACCGCAGTGTGCTGGAATTTCAAAGGGGCCCACAGGCTCAAAAAGGTTGGGGACCCCCTGGGCTACCCCATAAGACAGGGAAGAAGAGGAGGAGGAGGAGGGGAAGGAAGAGGAGATTGGATTTATACCCCACCCTTCACTACCCGAAGGAGTTTCAGAACCGCTTACAATCTCCTTTCCCTTCCCCTCCCCACAACAGACACCCTGGGAGGTAGGTGGGGCTGAGAGAGCTCTTTCGAGGACTGCTCGAGAGAACAGCTCTGAGAGAACTTGTGACTGACTCAAGGTCACACTAGCAGCTGCAACTGGAGGAGTGGGGAATCAAATCCAGTTCTCCCAGATTACAGTCTGCACTCCTAACCTCTACTCCAAACTGGAAGAGATCCTCTGAAGATCTTCATGCAGGTCAAGTGGGAGAAAAGGAGTCACTCATTTCATCTCTTCCTGGTCCCCTGCAGTTATGCCTCGCCACTCCTCCTTCAGCTCCTGGACTTACCCTTTCTAGCCAGCATTCTTGGTTATCTGCAGGCACACGGGATGTTCCACAAGTGTTTGGCTCTTTGCACATGCCAGGGAGAGGGGCACGAAATTGCCAGTCCACGAGGACTGCTGAAAGAGGAGAGTTTGTTGAGGTCAGCAGTCTCATTTGCCACAGTGCCCGGGGGAGAGCCCCTGACCCCTGCGAGGAAGGCAGGCGAACGGCGCCAAGGTGCCAATTAAGCCGAAGGCTGATCATTTGCAGATTGCACTCCTGGTGAGCTGGAGCAACAAGCTGATTTTCTTTTTAAGCTAATTAGGGGACTGGCTGGCACAGAAGTTAATTTGCTACACAAGGATCCCTGTGAGCACCCGGGAACGGCTTACATGCCACGACAGAACTCTGAACTTGGTTGCGTGACTGAACGCTGCTGTGTCTCTGAGCGGAGGCCTTTGCTGGCAGGTCCAAATTGGCATCTAAGAACGGGCGGTTCGAGGCCCCGCTTCAATTCATTTTGGGTTTTTTCTCCCCCCCCCCCCCAGGCGACTAAAGCTCACATCAAGCTCAACACCAAGAAGCTCTACCAGGCCGATGGCTACGCGGTGAAGGAGCTCCTGAAGATCACGTCTGTGCTTTACAACGCCATGAAGACCAAAGGCATCGACGCCATCGACGTGGATGAGGAAGACGTGGGGAAGTTCAAATTTGACCTCAGCTCGAAGGTAAGGGGAAGGACGTTTTCTCTCTCCTTTTTTTGTTGTTTTAAACCCCCCCCCCCCCCCCAGATTGTTGCATTACACTCCTTTCTGCCAGGAGCTCAAAGTGCCATTTCGGCTTCGGTGATGCCGTGGAGTAGATCAGGTGGTGGGCTGGGTCTCCGGCCAAGCAACTGCTCAGGGAGTGCAGCAAGGAGAGTGTCCCTAAGGGAATCCTACTGGATCAGACCAGTGAGGGGGTCCCTCTAGTCCAGCACCCTGCCTCACACAATGGCCAACCAGTTCCCCTGGAGCAGAGAGGCCGAGGCCTTCCCCTGATGTTGCCTCCTGGCTCTGGGATTCAGAGGCTTAGTCCCTCTGGACGTGGAGGTTCCCCTCAGTCACCAAGGCTCTTAACCATAGGTAAATCTGTCTCCCATGAATCTATCAAATCCCCATTTAAAGCCGCTTATTCCTTTGGCCATCACGACATCACTCCTGCAGCGAATTCCACATTTTCATCACTCTCTGTACAAAGCAGCATTTCCTTTTGTCCATCCTGAACCCTACTGCCCATCAGTTTCACTGGATGGCCTCACACGGTAGTATTTTGGGAGAGTGAGAAAAATCTTTCTTTGCCAACTCTCTCCGCTCCGTGCATAATTTTATAAACCTCTGTCGTGTTCCCCTTTAGTCGTCTCTTCTGAACTGAAAAGTCCCGGACCCTTCAGCCTCTTCTCCTACGGAAGCTGCTCCAACCCCTGAATCATCTTGGTTGCCCTCCCTTGTCATTTTTCCAGCTGGGCTCCTTCCTAGCTGTTGGCCAACCAACAGTCAGTGGTCTAGTTTGAGTTCCACCTGGTTGCCTTCCCTAGTCATATGCCGTAAGAGCCAGCCAGTCGGAAAGCAGGGAACATGTATGGGAGCTCCATCCCAGCTAATGGCTGCCGCGACCCCTGGAAGAAGTTTGTCATGGCGTTCTTTTTTTAAAGCTGTTCCACCCCCCACCCACCCCGTGGGACTTATGTATGCACAGTTTATTCACACTGGCCTGGATGCTATTGGGAAATGCCCCCCCCCAATCCCTGTGGCTTCCAGGCACCTTCCAGGTTTCCCCTGTCTTTCCTATAACCTTTCCCAAACCTGGTTTGCTGTGATGTTTTGGGAACATCCCTGGCCCCAAGGATATCTGACCGTCCTCAACCAGAGCCAGGACTTTTCCAGCCCTGGCTCCAACCCAGTGGAACTCTCTGCCAGCCAGTGTTCCCTCTAAGCTGCGGAGTCTTGTGAGCAAAAATCCTACTTTGTGAGCGACTGGCACTAAAGTTGTGAGCAAGTGATTTGGCTGCTGTATAAAATGAGTGTGCTCTGGAGCCATCCTTCCTGAGCTGAGACAAAAATGTGTGAGCCAGAGGCTAAAAAACTGTGAGTTAGCTCACATTAACTCAGCTTAGAGGGAACATAGCTGCCAGCTTCCTTCAGGGCCCTGTGGGACTTAATACAATTCTGCAGGGCCTGTAAGGCAGAGGTGTTGCGCCAGGCTTTTGGCTGAGGACAGCAACAGTTTTCCATCATGGCTGGCACCCTCTTTTCTTCCACTGTTTTCTTCCATTCTTGCCTGCTTTGGTCTCCTACTTAACCTGCCCACGAGATAGAAGAACAGTCCAGGGTAGGTGTTAGATTAAATTATGGACACCATCTGGAGACTGTTAAATTAAAAATAACTGATTTGTTGATTTTAATCTGGGTTGGGTTTTTTTTTGTTTTGTTTTGTTTTTAACCAGATGTAAATCGACCAGAGCGTACTCAGGGATTGGGTGATCCAGAAATTTAATTAATAATGATAACAACAATCACAGCAAAACCAACATGGCGGCTATGCAGGCGGGAAGGTTCATATCTTTCTGGTCCTCCCCACATTTGTGCCTTTCCCGCTACCCCAATCCTCCACAGTGTCAACTGAAGGACTTTTAAAAAAGGAAATCAGCAATTGACATGTCGCTACAGTGTTATAACAGTATAGCAAGTTCTCTGAATTCCTAGCTTTTATTAAAAGAAGTCTCCAGCCCCCTTTTGTTGAAGAGATACGTTACCTCTTATGTGTTCACAACAAAAAGGGCTTAAGACTTTATATATATATAAAAAGCTTTTAGGTCAGAGAACCTGATAGAGCAGAGGCATCAAACTCATTTGTTACGAGAGCCGGTTCTGACATAAATATCGCTTTGTCGGGCTGGGCCATGTGTGCCATAAAATGTAATGCCAGGTAACAAAGATATAAACTTTATAAGGGACACAGGCAAACCCAATTAACAATATTATTTTTAATTCAAAATGCAGAGAAAAGCAATTGATTCCTAGCAGCAAAAGCAATAGATTTACTGGGGAACTCACAAACCCCCCAATAAATGTATTTAATCACATGCAAGACTAGGTTTTTTTCCCCAAGGAATACCTTACATTCCCATACATACCAGTTGCTTTCGGGCTGGGTCAGAGCCCTGGAAGGGCCTGTTCCACCCCCCCGGGCCTTATGTTTGACACCTCTGTGATAGGGAGATCAGTATAACATTATGGTGCTATAACGATATTCCAGTGGCTCATCTTTTGTTTAAAAAAGAAGCCCTTTGGTGATACAGTGATCAGGGGGATGGCTTCTGAGAAAGACTGGGGCAGGGGAAACATGAGGAAACTGGAAGGCCCATTGCTGCTGTGCTGTATTGGTAGCCACGTCAGCAACGGGGAAACCACACAAAGCCCATCTCCATGTGGAAGAGACCTCAGCTGTGGCTGGTTTTGGCCAGTATCTGGGGATTAATGGTCGCACACAGAAACTGGGTTATTGAATGATAGAAAACACCCCCCCCAAAAAAAAAATCTTGGTACAAGTCTCTGCAGGGGGGAACGTTCTCTGATTTATGGAACATCTCTGTGATGGAGTGAAATTCACTGACATAACCTTTGTTCAATAAAGAAGTTAATTGCTCCTTGGGGAACATCCCTTGCCAAACAGCATCCTGTCTCCAAAGGTCCCAGTTTCTGCCCCCTTTTTGTGGTCTATTATCATGAGAATAACAGACTTTTGTGGTGCTTTTTTCATTTTTTGTACAGCACTTTTAAAAGCTTGTTCCTTAAATTTGGGAGCCAATGCGCAGCGGATAATTGCAAATCAATATCCATTATTGCAGCAAACGACCTTTATGGTTCCCAAATAAAAATTCGACTCTGGCACCAATATTATAGAAATCCCTCCCTGATGACACCCAACTGGGCCATTCAGTCAAGGTTTTTCAAGCTGCTATTGAAAACCTTTCTTTTCTCCCTTCCCCAGAGTTTTTGAGGCAGCTGTTGAGCTTCATTGGTTGCCATTGTAGGTAAAATTGGATTTTTTAAAAAAAAATTGTCATATTTTTTGAAGTAGTTTCTATGTTCGGAGAGCATGTTCTTTCTCTTTTCTGTCTTGCCCTAATCCCCCTAGAGTACCGCTGGGTGGAAGCATGACAGGACTTTGGACCCTGGGGTACATCTCCACCGGAGGAACGGTTTTCCATCAGCAGAACAGTGCAGAGCACAGCAGAAACTGAGAGCCAATTTGGCGTAGTGGTTAGGAGTGTGGACTCTAATCTGGGAGTCATTCACACATGCAGCTGCTGGCGTGACCTTGGGTCAGTCACAGGTTCTTTCAGAGCTGTTCTCTCATGAGCAGTCCTTGAGAGAGCTCTCTCAGCCCCACCTACCTCACAGGGTATCTGTCGTGGGGAGGGGAAGGGAAAGGAGATCGTAAGCCGCTCTGAAGCTTCTTCGGGTAGTGAAGGGCAGGATATAAATCCAATCACCTCTTCTTCCTCCTCCTCTTCTTCTTTTTCTTCGTCTTCTTCATCTTCCTCCTCTTCCTCCTTCCTCTTCTTCTTCCTCCTCTGCTTCCTCCTCCTCCTTCTTCTTCCACCTGCCACTTGAGATGATCCAAGGAATCACACCCGATCAGCAGGAAGGCGGAATTGGAGGTCTGCAGCGGGAGAGAAGACTCAGCTCCCCCTTTCATTAGTGAGAGTTTATTGTGGGATTGAGCCCTGTCAATTTAGATAATAAGGAGAGTACTTTGGTTCCTTGCCCTCTGTTCCTAGGACCCTTTTTATCAGTTGTCTGAAATATGAGGCTTGAGAGACAGGGGTCCCCGACCTTTTTGAGCCTGCAGGCATGTTTGGAATTCTGACATGGCGCGGTGGGCGAAACAACACAATGGCCGCCACAAAATGGCTGCTGCAGGAGGTGGAGCCGGCCACAAAATGGTTGCCACAGCTTAACTTCAGTAACCCAGGGTATCTCTTTGTGCTGTAGTGGCAGCCAGTGTTGCCTCTAAGCTGAGTTCGTGTGAGCTAGCTCACCGTTTTTTAGCCTCCAGCTCACACATTTTTGTCTCAGCTCAGGAAGGATGGCTCCGGAGCAAACTAATTTATGCAGTAGCCAAATCGCTCGCTCAAAACTTGAATGCCCAGCCGCTCACAAAGTTCGAATTTTTGCCCACAAGACTCCACAGCTTAGAGGAAACATTGGTGGCAGCTGCTGCCAAAGCAGCATTTTAAAAAATCTGCACAGCCAGTCAGAAACCTCGCTCGGCAAAAGCCCTACCTAGCCCCACCCACTCCCTAAAGAACACTTGGTGGGCACCAGAAAAGGTGGCTGTGGGCACTCTGGTGCCCACGGGCACCATGTTGGGGACCCCAGGGAGACCGGGCCAGCTCCTGGCAAAACCGCTTTGCCTTCCCACTCCAAGATTGTTAGGAAAATGTCACTTCTGTGTTACCGGAGATAAGTGAAAGTTGCAGCTTATTACTGTTTTTTGTTTTTTAAAAGCTTGCCTGTCCAGGCACGGAGTCCCTGGCATCGGTTCCTGGACTGGCAGTGCATCTGTACAAATGCATGGCAGGGGTCTCAGTGACTTGGACTCGTAAATGAATCAAGCCAGCTGATCGAGCGGGTGGCTGCCCGCACTCTGCTGTCTTGCTTCCCACTTCTGCCCGCTGTGGGCGCTGTGGCTCTCAGCCTCGAACGCTCCTGGTGTGGCTGCGCTGATCCAGGCCCCAGGGAGGGAGTGGGAGAGATCAGTCCTTGTGTGTACGCCGCCCTCACAGTGGGAAGATTCACTGCTGGGACTGCTTCCTCTGGAACTCTGTAATAGCAGAGCAGCAGCCAGCATCCTCAGGCTGTGAAGGCCCAGAAGCCTGAAGACAGAAAGGAGACGAGAGTGGGCTGCGTGCCTGATCACGAGAGGACCAGACCCGTAGCCAGGATTTTGTGGCCTGCGGGGCAAAAATTTTTCTAGTGGGGTTGCCATTATTTGCTATAGTGAAGGGAGGGTGGCACACGCCCCTCTCCCTCCCTCCTGCAAGATTTAAAGGGCCCTCCAGCTGATCAGTGGGCCACGCGCTCCCCGTCGATCAGCTGAAGGGCCCTTTAAATCTTGCAGGAGGGGGAGATTTAAAGGATCTCTTTAAATGCTTTTGGGAAGAAGCGGGGGCTTTAAGAAGCGGGGGGCTGGCCCTTTAAGTAAGGGGGCAGAGCCCCCAATAGCCCCACTGTAGTTATGGGCCAGAAGAGTACTTCATGCAGTTATTTAGGCTCAAGGGACTGGCAGTACTGCGTATTTCAAGGCTGAGCTGAGCAGTTTTCACTCGTTCTGTTCTTCTCTCTCATTTTTGTCCCAGCTTTGGTGGGAAAACAGATTCCATTCTCCCTGTGTTGGGCATCTCAAGAAAACATGTTTCTGGATTGCTTTCACTCAAGTTGCATCAGGAAACGTTCTTCCTCGCAGGCAGGATTTGGGTTTTCCAATTAGTCTGGGAGCATATGCTGTTTTTAAGCCCAGTTCAAACTCACCGAATTCTGTGCAAATCATATCGCCGAGTAATCTATGGTGGGCGGTTAGGGTTAGGCCCTTCCAGACGCCATCTTTTTCTGGAAATGTTTGCATGTCTCTTGATCTGTTCCCCTGGGAGCGTCAGGACCCGCCCGGGAAGGTCACCGCCTTCTGTTTCTCCCGTCTGTCTAGATCGGCGAGCTGAAGGCAGCCCGGCAGCTGGCCTCCGAGATCACTTCCAAAGGCGCATCCCTCTACGACTTGCTGGGCAAAGAAGTGGATCTGAGGGTAAGTAGAGGGAAAGAAACTTGTCAGGCCTGCAAAGGGAAGAACTTTGTGCAGGGAGTGCAAAAGGCAACTCCCACTTCCGGTGGGGCCATTTCATCCCTCTGATTGGATGTTTCTCTGTGAGCCCAGGATTGGGCTGGCCGTTTCCAATAAATCTGTGAACTCCAGCTCTCTTTGCAGCTCCCCCTTCAGACTGTATGCACCGCTCTGTCCATTCCCCCTTCCCTACGATCTCTTCCAGTGATTCCACCCCTACCCCGTTCTCCTCAAGTGTTCCTTCTTTCCACCCTGTCCCTATCCCCACCTCACGGCTTGTGCTCTTTTCAGTCTCCGATGCTTCCTTTCCCAAAGCCTCTGCTTCCCTCCCGAGGCCCTCTGGTTCTAGACTGGGCCTGGGCAGGAAGAAGGTTCCCTGGCTGCCTATTGGGTGAGCTGCTCTGAGCTCAGAGAGGAGCCAAGCAGGCGGAGCCACTCAGTCGGTGGCAAACCGCCGTCTCTTCCTTGTCCAGCCCTCCCTTCCGTCCGACTTCCCTGTTTTCTGTGAGGCCGTCTGTTCTGGGCATGAAGAGATCTTCCTTGTTGTACACAGGGAGCATTGCTTTATTTCCATTTGACTTTGGTCTTGCTTCGTCCTCAGGGAGTCAGAGCAGCTTACAATCATTTTCCCAAGCGCATTTGTGCCCATCAGGGGCTTATGGTCTAACATAATCCCTCATTAATATAATACCGATCTGGGGATCAGGCTACCTGTTTGTTCCCCATCCAGTTCCAGGTGCTGCTCTTGACTTTTAAGGCCCTTTACAATCAGGGACCTTAAACCCTGAAGAGCTGCCTTTCATCACATTTGAGTCAGGATGTTCGGTGTAGAGAGCCAGTTTGGTGTAGTGGTTAGGAGCGTGGACTCTAATCTGGGAGAACTGGGTTTGATTCCCCAGTTCCTCCACATGCAGCTGCTGGTGTGACCGTGGGTCAGTTACAAGTTCTCTCAGAGCTGTTCTCTTATGAGCAGTTCTTGAAAGAGCTCTGTCAGCCCCACCTACCTCACAGGGTGTCTGTTCTGGGGAGGAGAAGGGAAAGGAGATTGTAAGCCGCTCTGAGACTCACTCGGGTACTGAAGGGCAAGGTATAACTCCAATCTCTTCTTCTTCTACTACGTTAAAATCCTCCCAATAAGGTTTGCTGACTTTTCTGTCCTTAAAGGAGGTGAGATGTAAGACAAAACGTTTTCTGTGGCAGGTGCGTCCTTGCAGAGTGGGCTTCCTGTTGAAGTAAGGGGTGCCTCTTTTCTCATTATTGGTGGCAGCCCACAACTGTATTGCTTGATCAAGCTTTTGCCTGGCATGGATTTAATGGTGTTTAATTGTCTCAGTTTTAATACACCAGGTTTCTGGCCAGCGTTCATTTGCTTTTTTTAAATTGTAAACTGCTTTGAACAACAAGGGAAAGTGGTATATAAATATAAGTGAGTATGTAATAGCTCAGTCCCAAGTGTGGTTGGGATGGTATCCCTGGAGCTTTTGTCCAGAAGGTAGACTTGAGTGACATCTGAGAATGGGCCAATCCCCAGTGAAGTTAAGAACTGTGCACGGAGGTGCTGGATTGTGGGAAATTACATAGACTTAATTTGTTAACCTTAGTTGTAGTTTGCAAAATAGTAGGCCTGCTACAGTGGGCTGGCTTTCCTGTCCAGCATGTCCCAGGGTGAGGATTTTTAAAGCCCCCACAGCTCTTCACTTGTCACATGCTGATCATCTGCAGAACTTAGGGGCAAAAGCAGATTGACGAAAAGCAGCACTGTGCCGTTCCTCCACCTGCCTGTTAAATACCAAGGTGGCTTGCTCCAGGGAAGACACGATTCCATGCCGCCGGCCTTGTTGCAAGCATCTCATCGGAAGCCAGTCTTCAGACAGCTCACTCTGGTTGCGATAATCTGTGGAGACTGAGCACGTCTTCTTCCAACGCTGATGAATTGTGCCCTGGGTGGACGAGGCTTGTCTCGAGTGATTTTTATCCTGAGATGGAAATGGTTGTCGGATCAACTTTGCTATCCTGTGTCTCAGGAGGCGCTGCTCTTCCCCATGTCTCAGTAGACTCAACGTGGCACAAAGCCTTTAGCATGACAACTTCCTAGCATGGGCCAGGTGGCCCTATCAGTGCCCTCTTCCTTAATGATCTGCGTCTGGCTCCCACTTTATGAGCGATGAATTAAAACTCCGAAACGCAGCCTCAGCTTGAGAATATATTTTTCAAGCGCAGCTGCCGTTGGGTGTCTCTGAGCTCTGGGCAGTCTCCGTTAGCATGAATTTAGCAACCTGGTCTCTGTTATCATTACACAAGCAAAATGCACAGCCCCCTCCCCTGGGTGGGATACATGCTGAGTGCCCAGAAAGGCCCAGGTTCAGTCCTCAGGGTCTCCAGATAAAGGACTTCAGGTAAGAGATAATGGGAACACCTTTCTGTGCCGGAGACCTGGGAGGGGTGCTAAGGTTGGTATAGACGCCACTTCACTAGAGGGACCAGTGTCCTTTGGGTAGACAGAATACGTCCTACCACCCCTAATCCTATTGAATACCCCACCCATGTGGGTTGTACTGACTCACTCTGTGTGTTCCGCCTTGAGCCCGAGTGAGAAAAATGGACTATAAATGTATTGTGAAGCGCTTTGAACACTTTGGGAAAGCGCTATATAAATTCTAAGTATTATTGTTATTATCATAAATAAATCAATGACAATTGTGGCTGAATTCCACAGATCCTTTTATTATTTATTTATTTATTTATTTTGTGCCCCACCCTCCCCACCAAAGCAGGCTCCATTTTTTAAATTCATTAATTTTGAAGGGGTTTTTTTATTCCACCCTCCCCTAAACGGGCTCAGGGCGGATCACAAAAAACCAAGTCCAAGACTCATTACAGTAAAATCACATTAAAATCATTAAAACGATAAGCAGTAAAATCACACAGGTAGTGGCAATTTCATATAAATCCGTTAGGGCCACAAGGTGGATTCAAATAGGCCCTTTTTAGCGGGTTGGGAAACAGAGCAGGGAGGCCAACTGAGACGGACGCCCGCCACCTCACCTGAAGACCTGGCAGGACAGCTCCGCAGGAGGTCCCACAGGGCCCTGGTCTAGAGTGGGAGCTGATTCCACCAGGCTGGGGCCAGGGCAGAAAAGGCCCTGGCCCTGGTCGAGGCTGAGTGGACATCCTTTGGGCTGGGGGAGTAACCAGTAAGTGTCAATCCTGTGAGCTCAAGGCTCTTTGGGGCACGTATGGGAAGAGGCGGTCCTTTAGATATGTCTGTCCCAGACCATGTAAGGCTAATCATTTCGAAGAAGCCACCTAGGCCAGATCTTATTGGACCCTCAGACTGTCATTGAGTCTTCTCAACCTCCCGTTCCATCTAGAGAAAGAGATCAGCTCCCCCAGTCCCCACGGTTTGAATCTCATTTTCTAATCTAAAGTGTGTCAGAATGCCTCCGCTTTGGAACCTGACTCTGGGGCTTCTGTCTCACCTCTCCTGTCACTTCTCGGCAGCGGCGAGTGCTGATGGAGCATCCTCCGAGGCATGGGAACCATTCAGCCTCTGCTGTTCAGAAAAAAGTGACATCTGTGATAGCCGCCCTGGAAAATCTACGTCGGGTTAAGCGGAGGAGGCGGCCGTTTGAGAAACGTGGAGTTGATTCTGTACCGAACCTTTTCAAAGTTGCACGTCAGCGAATGGGGTCTGTCCTGTTCCCCTTCCCCGCCCCCCCGCCCCCCCCACCCCGTCTCAGTCCCAGCCCCAGCAAAACAGGATGTGTGTTCTCCATCCCCAGGGAGGATTTGCATCCCTGCAAACTGAATTGTGGTGTTGTCCCGCAGTGGCTTTCCTGCCCACGTCAACCGGGCTTATGTAAAATATGCATTTACGTTCGTAATTAAAATGTGAAGGAACAGGGTGTCTGAAAATGCATGACTCGGCACCTGTTTACGTGGAGTATTTTTAATTTTTTCTTAATTGTGCCTATTAAAACTTGGAGGCACAAATCAGGTCTTTTCTCTTCATATAGAGAAGAAGGAGGCTGTGGTGATGGGCCTCGGGGGGAGAGGATCAGCGGAGTCCTATGCAGAGTTAACATCCTATAAGGTCCATTGAACTCAGTGCGCTTAGAAGGGTTTAACTGTGTTTAGGATTGCATGGGCTAAGAACACAAGAACATACGAGAAGCCAGTGTTGGATCAGGCCAACGGCCCCTCCAGTCCAACACTCTGTGTCACACAGTGGCCAAAAATACCAGGTGCCATCAGGAGGTCCAGCAGTGGGGCCAGGACACTAGAAGCCCTCCCACTGTTGACCCTCCACCCCGAGCACCAAGAATACAGAGCATCCCTTGCGGCTAAGAGCCACTGATGGACCTCTGCTCCAGATGTTTATCCAGTTCCCTCTTGAAGCCGTCAGTGCTTGTAGCCGCCACCACCTCCTGTGGCAGGGAATTCCATGTGTTAATCACTCTTTGGGTGAAGAAGGACTTCCTTTTATCTGTTTTAACCTGTTGTTATTCAGTCGCATAGTCGAGTCCGACTCTTCGCGACCCCATAGACCAGATCACGCCATTGCCGCTACCTGTGTTCTAACCCGACCGCTCAGCAATTTCATGGAGTGCCCACGAGATCTTGTATTGTGAGAAAGGGAGAAAAGTACCTCTTTCTCTACCTGCTCTATCCCATGCATACTCTTATAAACCTCGATCATGTCACCCCTCAGTCATCATTTCTCCAAGCTAAAGAGCCCCAAGCGCTTTAACCTTTCTTCATAGGGAAAGTGTTCCAACCCTTTTATCATTCTAGTTGAGTTATGTGATGTGTTTTCCATTCAGAGCATTGCCTACGGTTTGCCCTGTTGTCACCCTCACAATTGTCCTGTAAGGTAGGTTCAGTTATCCCTCTATGGGGGGATTTGAGGCTGATAGAGGGGATGACCTAATGAGTTCTTGGCAGAAGCTGGATCTGAACCAAAGATCGCTCTTGAAGTCGATGCATTACACCAGCTCTCCAGAGGACTTGGAAAGGGAGATGATTCCCAATACGGAAGTCCCATCCCCACCCTGTCTCACCCCCATGTGTCACTCTAGGTTTTATGCTCATGCACCTCCCGTCTGAGAAGGATACATGCCTGGCAAGGTGGAGGAGAAAGGAGCCAGTTTGGTGTGGTGGTTAGGAGTGTGTGGACTCTAATCTGGGAGTACCGGGTTTGATTCTCCATTCCTCCACATGCAGCTGCTGGTGTGACCTTGGGTCAGTCACAAGTTCTCTCAGAGCTGTTCTCTCAAGAGCAGTTCTCTCAGAGCTCTCTCAGCCCCATCCACCTTACATGGTGTTTGTTGTGGTCAGAGGAAGGGAAGGAGCTTGTAAGCCGCTCTGAGACTCTGAGTGAAGGGCAGGGTATAAATCCAATCCCTTCTTCTTCTCTTCTTCTCTTTTCTGTGCAGACCAATCCCTTTGCTTTCCAGCACTTTCTTCCATCCCCAGCCGTAGCTTAACTGTGGATGTGGAATCTGAACTCATTCTCTCTCCATCTCTCTCTTCCCCCCCTTCTGTCCAAGGAAGCCTGGAGCTTGTTAAAAAAATCGCAGTCATATGTACGTTCCAACCTTCCCTGAACATCTTATCTCCCTAACAACCCTGTGAAGTGGGCTGGGTGGAGAGGTGGAGACTAGGCCAGGTTCACCCAGGAAGCATCAGGGCCGAGCAGGACCCTGAGCCTGTGGTTTTCCCACCCAGGACCAAGGTGCTGGCTGTGCTTAACATTTATATAGCACTTTCAAATAATCTTTACAAGCAGCCAAGGATATCTAAGTCACTGTTCTCTCACAGTACATGGAGGTTGGACTGAAACAGTGTGATTTCGTATGACACATTTATGCAATGATGAAGAGAAAAAGAGAGAGAAGAGATTGGATTTATACCTCGCCTTTCACTACCGGAAGGAGTCTCAGAGCAGCTTACAAACTCCTTTCCCTTCCCCTCCCCACAACAGACACCCTGGGAGGAGGCCCTGAGCAATTTTTTAATGAATGCACCATTGAGACTTGCCCAAAGCATGAGGTGAGGTTGGGGGGGAGCCCTTTCAGAAGCACAGTTCAGAGGGGGAGCTTAGGAATCAGAGGTAAACTCATGGAAATGAACACTTATCTCCCCAAGGAGGCAGGCAGAGACGTTGACAGAGGGCAGGGCGATGGAACAAAAGAAGCAGAGGGTAGGTGGTCAGAAGGGATTATACCTATACAGAAGAAGAAGAAGAAGAAGAAGAAGAAGAGATTGGATTTATACCCCACCCTTCACTTGGAGTCTCAGAACGGCTTACAATCTCCTTTCCTTTCCCCTCCCCACAACAGACACCCTGGGAGGTAGGTGGGGCTGAGAGAGCTCCTTCGAGGACTGCTCTTGAGAGAACAGCTCTGAGAGAACTTGGGACTGACCCAAAGTCACTCCAGCTGCTGCATGTGGAGGAGTGGGGAATCAAACCAAGTTCTCCCAGATGAGAGTCTGCACTCCTAACCACCACACCAAACTGAAGTGGACTGGCAGGCTGGGACTAGGCAAGGATGGGGGTAGTTTGGAGGCTGAAACTGGCCTGGTTTGGGTTAGCTCCAGTAACAGAAGCAGGAAGGAAGTGGAAGGAGAGACAAGCTGCAGTGGTGGTGTTTGGGGATGGCGGCTGACGAGCATCCCACAGACCAAGAAAGGGACAGACCCTGCAGAGCGGCTGCCGGCTGGGTATGGGAATGGCCATTCCAGATGCAGCGAGAGCGAGGGTGGGGGTGAGATGGGGGGTGGAGCTGAGGAGGTGAGCTGATGGTAAAGGGGCAGCCTCCGAAATCTGAAGGTAATACAGCAGGGGGCAGCTGATTCCCAGGGAGGGGAAAAGGGGGTTCAGGGGATGCCTTGGGAGAGGAGCGCCCTTCAGAGCGTGATGACCCTCATTGGTCAGAGGGGGTGACAAGACGCTCCCCCCCCCCGGAACTGTTTCCATTCCTCCCCTCTCTGTATAAATGTACGTGGCCCTCTTGGTGAGCTGATCGACTCCTCGCCGCTCTCCGTTTATAGTAAGAGCCGCTGATGCATGAAGAACCAGCCTTTCTCTGGAGATCTTACACGCCGCAGGAGACAATTTTTTTAAACTCTCAAAACATCTTTCTGGTTGGTGCCATTTAGTAAAGCCGCAGCTGCTGCAGCCAAGCAATGCCGGGGGTGGGGGGAATGGGGACACGCTGCTTTTTGGTGGTTGTTGTCAACATCTTAATCAGCAAGACAGCATTTTCGGAGGTGCCAGAAGGGGGTGGCAGTGGTAGGGATCCTTCAGTTTCTGGAACGACTCCGTACCAAGTCGTGCACGCAACATCTTCAATGTACGCCTCCCACTGGGAGTGCGATGGGCGCCTCATACAGGTGCGCAGACAAGGGTGCTGCGATTACCTGTCGAGGGTACGCTGAGTGGCGTGCATTCCTCATGCAATTATAAACCACTTATCTGTCCCCTGGTGGGTTTTCAGTGGGGTTGCCAACAGAGTTCCCTCTAAGCTGAGTTAGTGTGAGCTGGCTCACAGTTTTTTAGCCTCCGGCTCACACGTTTTTGTCTTAGCTCAGGAAGGAAAGCTCCAGAGCAAACTAATTTCTGCAAGAGCCAAATTGCTTGCTCACAACTTTAATGCCAGTAGCTCACAAAGTAGGATTTTGGCTCACAAGACTCCACAGCTTAGAGGGAACATTGGTTGCCAACCACCTGGAGATCTCTCACTGTTACAGCTGATCTCCACATGGCCAAAATCAATTCCCCAGGAGAAACTGGCTGCTTTGGACGGTGGACTCTATGGCATTATAACCCGCTGAGAAGAAGAAGAGTTGGATTTATACCCCACCCTTCACCCAGAGTCCCAGAGCAGCTTACAATCTCCTTCCCTTCCTCTCCCCACAACAGACACCCTGTGAGGTAAGGGGGGCTGAGAGTGCTCTTTTGAGGACGCTCCTGAGCAAACAGCTCTGAGAGAACTTGTGACTGACCCAAGGTCACCCAGTTGGCTGCATGTGGAGGAACAGGGAATCAAACCCAGTTCTCCCAGATTAGAGTCCACCGCTCTTAACAGCTACACCAAATGGAGGTCCCTCCCCTCCCCAAACCCCACCCATAGGCGGACTCTATGGCATAACACCCTGTTAAAGTCCATCCCTCCCCCAAACCCCGCCCTCCTCAGACTCCACCCTCCAAATCTCCGGGTATTTCCCAACCCAGAGCTGGCAACCCTAGTTTTTGGTAATCTCACAGCCATGATATGGTGGTTGTATTAAGTTATACCTGGAGTGGTCTTCACAATTTTTTTTTGAGGGACATAGGGTGTCCCCCGCCTGCCGCCTGTACTCTTTATCGATACAGTTTTCTGTAGCACTGAGAAGTTTGACCTTCTGTAATAACACAGTTGAGCCCTCAAAGCCGTAATCCAATTGGATGGTTCAGTATTTGCTAGGATGAAAGATTTTGCGTCAGCTTCCTTTTCTGGCCCGGCCCCGTGACTGGCAAGTCCTGAAAGCGGCAAGGCCCTGGCAAGGAGCTACTTCCTCCCATCACCGCCAGCTGAACAGAAGCTTGTGTCGACTAGAACCCGTTCCTGCTGGGAAGAAACCAGCTGTCAGACATGGCCACTGAAAGGCATGGGAGAGGACGGGGGTGGGTTTGACCATCCTAGAAGATGACTGCGCCCTGTCCTGGGTAGTCCCAAGGCAAGCCCGATCTCATCAGATCTTGGAAGCTAAGCAGGGCCGGCCCTGGCAAATACTTGGATGGGAGACCTCCAGTTTGATGTAGTGGTTAGGATCGCGGACTCTGATCTGGGAGAACTGGGTTCGATTCCCCACTCCTCTACATGCAGCTGCTGGTGTGACCTTGGGTCAGTCACAGGTTGTTTCAGAGCTGTTCTCTCAGGAGCAGTTCTGGAAAGAGCTCTCTCAGCCCTACCTACCTCACAGGGTGTCTGTTGTGGGGAGGGGAAGGGAAAGGAGATTGTAAGCCACTCTGGGACTCCTTCAGGTAGTGAAGGACAGGGCATAAATTCAATCCATTCGTCTCCTCCTCCTCCAAGGAATACCAGGGCTGGGACGCAGAGGCAGGCAAAAGCAAGTCACCTCTATGAAATGTCCTAGCCCCACTAGGGGTCGACAGAAGTCACCATGACTTCCAGCCTTGCAAGCACACACAAAAGAAGATGACGGCTGGCAGGAACGGCCGGGTTCAGTGGGCTGTTGGAAGAGCATTGGGGTATGACAGGTACACGCACGATAGCTCTCCCACCCCTGTTCACAGGAGGGAGAGACACTGAGACAAAAGGTCAGGCTGTTGTCTTTCCTCCTCTTCATCAACTTAGGAAGGTTGTTCTATGGGCCCGTCCAATTATAACACCTGCTGCCGGTGATGTCTGGCGGCATCTTCCATGTTAGCAGAGAGGTAAGTGCAAGGTCCAGCTCCCTACTTTGGTCTCTCATCATTCACCTACCAGGAAACAGAACTGTGACTTCTGCAAAGAGCTGGAGAGCCATGTGTCTGCCAGTCTTGCCAGGAAGCACGAAGCTTGGTGGCCTTTGGCAGCAACTCACTTATTAAAAAATAATCCCGCCGAGCTTCACTTTCTCATCTGGGCATCCTTCCGCTTAGATCGGACCCCTGTTTTCTGCTCGGCAGACGGGGGCGGCTTGGCCTTTGCCAAGAACAGAATCCACAAGAAGTTTTGTGGATTTTGTGCTCCAAATTAGAGAGCCCCTCGCCAGTCAGGGAGCAGGACAGCTGTGAACTCTCTGTGTGGTAAGCGTCTGCTTATTTTCCCAGCAGATGGTCCCTGCGTCTGCCTATAGCTTTGCTGCCCTTTTCAGAATTCCAGACACAGCAGGGGAACCACGTATATTCAGGTGGGCCGCCATGTTGGTCTGAGGCAGCAGAACAAAGTTCGAGTCCGGTGGCGCCTTTCAGACCAGCAAAGTTTTATTCAAGGTGTAAGCTTTTGTGTGCAAGCACACTTCTTCAGGTATCTATCACGAACGCTTATACCTTGAATCGGGTCATTTCGTAGAAAAAGAGGTGCAGGAGCTCATTAGCATACCTGCTATTAGCATAACTCATTAGCATATGCCATGCCCCCTGACATCACCGGAAGTGTGTCAGAAGGGGAAGCAAAAAAGGGGGAAGACATCTTCAAAAGCCTCCCTTTCCCTTCCCCAGCCGGCCTGCCAAGGCGGGGGGGGAAGCGAAGAGAGAAGGGTTTAAACTTTAAACCCCTTCTCTCTGGAGTTGCACCGCAGTGGCAGCATGATCTTTCCATTATATTCTAAATGTAAACCCCAGTTTGGCATAGTGGTTAAGTGCACGGACTCTAATCTGGGAGAACCGGGTTTGATTCCCCACTCCTCCACTTGCACCTGCTGGATGGCCTTGGGCAAGCCATAGTTCTGGCACAGCTGTTCTTGAAAAACAGCAGTTTCTGTCAGAGCTCTCTCAGCCCCACCTACCTCACAGGGTGTCTGTTGTGGGGAGGGGAAGGGAAAGGAATTTGTAAGCCGCCCTGAGACTCTCTTGGGTAGTGAAGGGCAGTGTATAAATCCAATCTCTTCTCTTCTTCTTCTTCTTCAGGGGAAAGGAGGGCATGTCTGCCCGCCTCCCCTTCTCCAGGTTGGCAGGAGAGGGGAAGGGGAGGTGGGCAGACATGCGGGGCACCTGGAGAAGATCAGGCTGGAAAGCCAGGCATTTAATTCTTCCCCTTCGGGGGTGGGTGGGTGGGCTGGGCTCGTTACTGCCAGAGTGCCGCTCTGGGGCGCTCCGGCAGGAAATGACCCTTGCTTTGAATGAAACTTTGTTGGTCTGAAAGGTGCCATTGGACTCCAACTTTGTTCTTATGTATATATATTAGTTTCACCCGAGTCATTCTTTTCCTCTGTACCCCATTATTTTTATTTCTGAAGAAGTTATTTTGCATAGTATAAGTTTTATTAGGTACATGCCATAGAATCGTGGGATCACAGAATCACAAAGAGCTGGAAGGGGCCAGACAGGCCATCTAGTCCAACCCCCCTGCTCAATGCAGGATCAGTCTAAAGCATCCCTGACAAGTGTTTGTCCAGCCGCTGCTTGAAGACTGCCAGTGAGGGGGAGCTCACCACCTCCCTTGGCAGCTGATTCCACTGTGGCACAACTCTGGTTGTCAAAAAGTTTTCCCTGAGATCCAGCCGGTACCTTCCCACCCTTAATTTAAGCCCATTATTTTGAGTCCTCTCCTCTGCTACCAACCTTCAAATACTTCAGGAGAGCAATCCTGTCTCACCTCAGCCTCCTCTTCTCCAGACTGAACATCCCCAAGTCCCTCAGCTTTTTCTTGTAGGGCTTCTTGGTCCCTGATAATCCTCATCGCTCTCCTCTGCACCCTCCCCGTTCTGTCCACATCCTTTTGGAAGTGAGGCCTCCAGAACTGCACACAGTACTCCAGGTGCAGCCTGACCAAAGCAGTGTACAGCGGGACTAGCACATCTTGCGATTTGGATGTTATGCCGAAACGTATGGCAAAGAATTTTATCATTTATTTCCTTTGTCGTCGTCTTTGTTAAACAAACAAATCAAGCAAGGAGAGAAGGCCAGCAGAGAGCCATAGAGCCCGGATTGTAGTGTACAAAATCTTCAAGAGGGAATTAGATAAACATCTGGAGCAGAAGTCCATCAAGTGGCTATTAGCCACAGGGTATAGATGGGAACTCTCAGTCTGGGGCAGGTGATGCACTCTATTCTTGGTGCTGGGGGGGGCAGCAGTGGGAGGGCTTCTAGTGTCCTGGCCCCACTGCTGGACCTCCTGATGGCACCTGGTATATTTTGGCCGCTGAGTGACAGAGTGTTGGACTGGATGGGCCATTGGCCTGATTCAACATTGGCTTCTCTTATGTTCTTATGTTCTTTTCCCCTTCCTTATGCTGTGTTTCTGCTCTGCCTGCGTTAGTAACACCCGCATCTCCATGCAATTGTGGGTTTTTAATTTTTTTTATATGTCTAAAGTGATTTTTCCGCTTTAGCTCATCACCATTAATTGTTGGTTCTGCTTCCCTGATTTCTGATGAGCAGTTTGTTGTGAAATTCCTTGGTGGTTTTAAGCTCTCGGTCCTGGTAAATGGTAGACAACAATCAACAGTCGGGCCTCTTGGGTTGAACGTCTTTCCCGTTGATTGGAGCTAATGTTCCTCAGAGGCAGTTTCCCATTGTTCCCTTCTTGTTACCTGCTGGCAGAGTGGCTTTCTCCCTTTGGCCGGATCCCACTAGTCAGTCTTTCTGTTCTTCTCCTTGAGCATTGTCCTCCTTTTCTTATTTATTTCGTACAAAACCAAGCTGTGTTGGAGGAGTCCTGGCTTTGTGACGGAGCATCTGCCTTGCATACAGAAGCCCCCCCCCCCTCCATTCAGTCCCTGGCGTTGCCAGGCATTACAGTCCCGGCCCGAGACCCTGGAGAGCCAATCAGCAGAGACCGGTGCAGTAGAAGGCAGCTTCCTGTCTATTCCACGATGCGCTTATAAAAATGGACAGCTGGATCCTAGATGTGCTGACCCAGAAGCAAGACCCACTGAATTCCGTGGGGCTTATTCCAAGAGAACGAGGCTCCTAGGGCTGGAGCCAAACTGTGTCCTCCTAATCAGAGTTACACCCTTCTAAGCCAGTTTGGTGTAGTGGTGAAGTGTGCGGACTCTGATCTGGGAGAACCGGGTTTGATTCCCCACTCCTCCACTTGCAGCTGCTGGATGACCTTGGGCAAGCCATAGTTCTGTCAGAAGTGTTCTTGAAAGAGCAGTCCTTGAAAGAGCTCTCTCAGCCCCGCCTACCTCACAGGGTGTCTGTTGTGGGGAGGGGAAGGGAAAGGAGACTGTAAGCTGCTCTGAGATTCCGAGTGAAGGGTGGGGGATAAATCCAATCTCCTCCTCCTCCTCCTCCTCCTCCTCCTCCTCCTCCTCCTCCTCCTCCTCCTCCTCCTCCTCCTCCTCTTCTTCTTCTTCTTCTCCTCTCAGCGGACTTAGAAAGGGGTAACTCTGCTTAGCAAGAGCCCCCAGCCTTTCTGAGCCTGTGGGCACATTTGGAATTCTGACGTGGGCATAGCAACAGAATGGCTGTCGCAGGATTACCACAGCTGAGCTTCAGTCACACAGGGTAGGTCCTTGTGCTGTGGTGGCAGCTGCCCCTGCCAAAGAAACATTTTGGAAAAATCTGCCCAGCCAGTCAAACCTCCAGTAGTCAAGCTTTGCTGAGCAAAAGCCCTGCCTGGCCCCACCCATTCTGGCAGTTACCAGAAAAGATATCGGCAGGTACTGTGGTGCTCAAGAGGACCCCTGCACTTTGGTATTGCCCTGCAGGCCTCTTGGGCTTTTCTAACTTCAGACTGTTTAACAAGGAGGAGATGGGGGGGAGCCTCATGGATGGCTGGACTTCTCTCTCTCTAGCAGTCCGGTGTCAGTCAGATGCCTTAATTCTTCTTGCGGTGCCGCCTGGTTGGTAACTTTTCAAGGAAGGGGGATTCTGTTATGGCCGCATGGCTGGTTTTGGAACGTCTCGAACTCCCCTCATCTTTTAAAACTCCTGTTTGCTTTTATTTCTTTTGTGTTTTTTGGTATTTTTGCATTGTGTGTATGCCTGTGCCTGGAAGTCATGGTGACCTCTGGGAACTCCTACTCGGGCATGGAGGAGGCTCAGAGAAGCGGCTTAATAGCCTGCCTCTGCCTCCTGACCCTGGTATTCCTTGGAGGTCTCCCATCCAAATCCTTGCCAGCATCCGAGATCTGAGGAGGCTGGGCTTGCCTGGACTATCCAAGTCAGGGCCTGTTTGCTTTTATTTCTGATTGGATTCCCGGGGCTGTCTCGAGCGCAGCACCAACTCGGTCCAGCCAGGTTTAACTTTGGCCATTTCCCCCCACTTGATCTCGACCTGCAAGTGTGCCTTTCGTTGTGATAGAAACGTGATCCCATGGCCTTTGGGTATGCTAAGAGGGAAAGACAAGAACTTCCATTTTAGAAGTGGCATTCATCCTAACTGCAAGCTTGTGAGCTCAGTGAAGACCCAGAGGCTGTGAACTTAACAGTGGGGTCCCCCCCCCAAATCAACATGAACACACTTGAAGCTGCCTTATAGTAGATCAGACCCCTGGTCCATCCAAGTCAGCCTAGTCTACTCTGCCCAGCAGCAGTCCTCAGGCGGGGGTCTTTCGCATCGCCTCCTGCCTAGTCCTTTTGAACTGGAGATGCGGGGGATTGAACCTGGGACCTTCTGCACGCCAAGCAGATGCTCTGCCACGGAACCACAGCCCCTGCCCGTCATATATGTTTAGAGCCAAGGTGTCCTCTCTTGCGTAAGCCGCACCGGCTGTCGTGGGCTGACTTTGTCCACGTCCCTCTACAGAATGATGAATGCTTATCAGACAAAACCACGCTTCTCTTGTTTTGCATTAGGGCTTATCTCGGTATGGAGCCTCAGGCGTCCCTTATCTTGTGTGGGGATCTCAGCTCTTTCCACTTGTTTCAGTCTCTGACTCACCCGTCGGCCATGTAAATAACTTGGCTCTTCTCCCGGGGAGGAGTGAGTACATAAACAGCATCTCCTGTCCCAGGGGTCCCCAACCCTTTTGAGCCTGTGGGCACTTTCAGAATTCTGGCCCAGTGTGATGGGCGTAGCCCCAAAATGGCTGCCGCGGGAGGTGGAGACAGCCACAAAATGGATGCTGCAGCTTGCCCTCAGTCACACTGTGGAGATCCTTCTGTGGTGGTGGCAGCTGCGGCCAAAGCAGCGCTTGAAAAAAATCGGCACAGCCAATCAAATCTCCAGCAGCCAATCCAAAGCCACGCTCGGCCAAAGTCCCACCTGGCCCTGCCCACTCTCTAAAAACTCTTGGGGGGCATCAGGAAAAGTGTCCAAGATCACCATGGCACCCGCAGGCACCGTGATGGCAACCCCTGCCATATCCCTTTCAGGAAGACAAAAGTAGTTCATTTGAATCCTGGCACCGTGTACGTCACTGTTTTTACATCCGTCTGGTGCCCCGAGGCAGTTGATGTTCCTGCTTGATCTTCCAGCAGTGCTGAAAATCCTGATCACTGCTGATCAAGAGAGAACTGTGTGCACCGGGGACCCTTTCAGCAGTCGCTTGTCCATAACGTGACAAGCATCAGCTGAAATAAAGTAAGAAACTGCGATAGGGATAATAATAACAATAATAAGTGTAGTGGTTAAGTGCGCGGACTGTAATCTGGGAGAACCAGGTTTGATTCCCCACTCCTCCACTTGCACCTGCTGGATGACCTTGGGCAAGCCATAATTCTGACACAGCTGGTCTTGAAAAAGAGCAGTTTCTGTCAGAGCTCTCTCAGCCCCACCTGATTCACAGGGTGTCTGTTGTGAGGAGGGGAAGGGAAAGGAGTTTGTAAGCCGCTCTGAGACTCCCATGGGTAGTGAAGGGCGGGGTATAAATCCAATCTCTTCTTCTTCTTCTTCTCTTCAGAGTGGCTTACAATCGCCTTCCCTTCCTCTCCCCACAACAAGACACCCTGTGAGGTAGGTGGGGCTGAAAGAGTTCTGAGAGGGCTGTGACTGACCCAAGGGTCGATGGCCATCTGATGGCAATACCGATCCCATGAACTTAGGCAGATCACGAGAAGGGAGGGCAGGAAGGGTGGCATCGGTGCTTAGTTCTCGTGGCCCTTTCTTACACGCCCTGGGAAATGCCAAACGCCACTTTGGGGTCAGGAAACAATTGTTCTCCAGGACAGTTTGGCTGGAGATCCTGGAGGTTTTTTTGCCCTCTTCTGGGCCTGGAGCAGGGGTCACTGGGAGTGTGTGTAGGGGAGGTATTTGTGAATTTCCTGCCTTGTACAGGGGGTTGGAATAGATGACCCTGGAGGTCCCTTCCAACTCAAGGGTTCTACGAAGGTCACTCAGCTGGCTGCAGGTGGAGGAGTGGAGAATCAAACTTGGTTCTCCAGATTAGAGTCCTGCTGCTCTTAACCGCTACCCCAAACTGGAGAGATCACAGCAGCCTGGGTTTTTTTTTAATGCTCAGATTGCTTTAATAACACCTTCTGAAACAGCCTTTCCTTTCTTATGACTCATGCAGTTGCCGGCTGCCATATTTATCATCCACACTTTCCCCCCCAAACAGCTTAGAAATCATCTAATTTTATCCTGTCCAGCAGCCCTCCGAGGTAGGCTGAATTGAACATGACGGATGAACCTAGAACTATCTAGTGAGCTTTATGGCCGGGCAGCAGTTTATTCATTTCCTTCATTTATACTCGGCCTTTCCCCCCAATGGGGACCGAAAAGCAGCTTATGCAGTTCTCCGTTCTAGCCCTACGATAACCTTTGCGGTCGCTTAGGCTGAGAATGCGATACCGGCTCGTGGTCTCCCTGCCAGCTTCCAAGGCGGAGTGGGGCTTCAAACCCGGGTCTCCGAGGCCTTAGTCCATCATTCCGACCGCTACACCGTACTGACTCTCTGATCTGAACTCGGGTTGTCCTAATGCAAGCCTAGCGTTTTAGCTGCTGTACCGGCAGATTCTCTGGTCTTCATACACTGAGGAGGAGAAAGAAACACCCGCCTTACATCCTTGTTTCCCAAAGTTGTGCATGAGGAAGAATAATTTCTATAGCCCCATAAAACGTCAGTTCTCATACAGCAGCTGTTTGTTTGAGGCTTGTTCCGTAGTGGCTTGTTCTCCTCTGATGTGTTTGTTGGGTCGCCTGAAGGTGTTTTGGCAAAGGCACTTCCCATAATTACAGAGGAGCATCCCTGCTGTTTGTGAGCGCAGAGCAAATACCTGCTGGGCAGTAAATGGATTTCTGTCCTCCCTCCCGAGCCGCATTTTACAGATTTAGTTCTTGTGCGCTGGTAACGCCTTCTAAGAATCCTTGGACCTCCAAAGGAGGTGTAAATACATTAGGAGGTTAGTGTGTGTGTGGGGGGTGTCCTTGGCGCCCCAGTTCCTTCCTTCCTGTGACAAATTCCTCGCTGAAGTTGGATGAAGCACTGACACTTTTGCTTTCAAATAGCTTCTGCACCTGTGAGGCTGAGATCCACATTCTGACAGGTAACAAAAGAAGCCGGCTTTGCAGCTGACATCCCAGTCCTAAAAAGTCAAAAGTCCAGAACAAAGTTTTGGGTCCAGTGGCACCTTTAAGACCAACAGAGTTTTATTCAAGGTGTAAGCTTTTGCCTGCAAGCACACTTCTTCAGATACAGTGAAATGGAAGTTACCGGTCCACACATACAGGTCGAGGGCGAGCAGCAAATTAGCATACAACATAATGAAGATGTTTAACAGATGCAAGGACCAAACAGGAATAAGAAGCTTGGTTTATATGGTCACCATTTATTTGGGTTTAATTTCGGGAGAGAACATAGTGAAGGAAATAAATATGTCAAAATTGGAGACTGATAGGCAGATGTATCCTTAATTGCGGAATGCTGATAGGTTCGGGTGGGCAGTCGTGTTGGTCTGAAGCAGCAGAACAAAGTTTGAGTCCAGAGTGGCGCCTTTAAGACCTTGCAATTCGGCAATTTCCCTGTCTGGTCTGTACCTGAAGTTCCTTTGCAATAAGACAGCCACTTTGCGGTCACCCATTGAACCTCTGGTGTAGGGATTGACCTGTTTGCCCTCTGTAGAAAACCGAAGGGCACTGTTGGCATTTAGTGGCACATACAGTGTGGGAAGATGAGCATGTGAATAAGGCTGAGATGGTGTCGTTAGTCATACTCAGCCATGCGTACTCCACTCTTTCAGGAGAGAGAGAGAGAGAGTGCAGACTTGCATGTGATCTGGCTCTGCAAATCTTAGCTGGCCTGCTGTTATCTCCAGTCTTTCCCCGCCCCTTTGTGTGTGTGTGGGGGTGTCCGTCCTCTCTGATTTCAGCTCTGGGCTTTGACAAAGGGAACTAACCCCTGCGCCTCTTCTTCAGTGGTTTCTCACTGTCCCCAGTGGCCAGAGCCTCCGAGGGACCATCTCTCCCTCGCCTTTGGGCAAGTTGGAAGTGGAGAGAAAGAGGCCTGCAGCTGGCTGCTTCCTTTGATTTTGAGCAGAGAAAGTTTAGTTTCTGTAGGCTTGTGGTTTTGTTTTCTGACGGCGCTTTCACACAACCTAATTAACGCACTTTCAATCCACTTTCGATGCACTTTGCAACTGGATTTCACTGTCGGGAACCGGCAAAATCCGCTTGCAAAGAGTCGCTGAAGTGGATTGAAATTTCACGACGGTGAAATCCAGTTGCAAAGTGCATCGAAAGTGAGCATCTCTTGTATAGTAAAGAAAAAGTAATGGGCAGACCTATGGGCCGGGGATGGTGAGAGGCGCACGGTGCGCATTCTAGAAGTTTCCATGGATTACACACTTCAAGGCAGGCCCACCCTAAGGTGGGGCAGCTGCCAGGCCCTGAGCTTCTGGTGAGGCCGATTGCCCCCACCCACCCATTCTCTCCACCAGTGTTCCCTCTAAGCTGAGGTAGTGTGAGCTGGATCACAGTTTTTGAGCCTCCAGTGGATTTTTGCCTTAGCTCAGGAAGGATGGCTCCAGAGCAGAGTAATTTATGCAGTCACCAAAACGCTCGCTCACAACTCTAATGCCAGTAGCTCACAAAGTGGAATTTTTGCTCACAAGACCACAGCATTTGAGACATGAGCTGTGCCTAGATTATTGTGGAATCCGGGTTCCATTTTTCAGCCATATAACTAAGGAAGAATGCTTTGAAACGTCTGACATACCTCGGAAGGACATTTTTCAGCTGCAGAAGTTTCTTTGTGCTGTGGAACATCCTCTGCCTTGTCTGCGGACTTTGAGGTCTTTTTTGGACACTATTATGCTGAAAGGATATAGAGGAGTCTCTTGTCGGATTCTTTTTCTATTATTGAATTGCCGTACCTTTTCTTGTCAGTTTTTTGTATTGCAACTTGTGTTTTTGAATTGTGGCCACCAATTCTACTTTATTACTTGATTTACTGTACTTAAACGTTGCATTAGATGGATGTCTACTGGTAATTTGTGAAACTTGTGAATTTTTTTGATGGTCTGCCCTTGCATTTTGTGTTTCTGTATATCATATATGCTTGGGGTCCCTATTGTTTGGCTCCACTTGTCTGTGGCAGTGATCCCAGCTGCCCAGAGTCATTGAGGAAGGGCGTGTGGGTGGTGCACAGGAGTGGTATTGCAGGTGGCAGCAGCGGCAGCACTCCCAGCCAGTGCTGTTGGAGAACGGGTATGCACAGGGCTGTAGGTAGTGCATCCCAGTTTTAAAGCCTGCCCCAGGAAAGAGGAGGTGGGCCGAGCAGGCAGGGCTGTGGGGCAGCTTTCAGAGCTGACCGTTCCCTGCTGCCAGTGGGCAGCAACAGTCGCTGGCAGAGGCCCTGGTTGCTGGAGGGAAGGAGGGTGGTGAAGGAACCTGAGAATGAGTGGTGGGGAGGGGTCAGGGCCGGCCCCAGGTGTCTGGGCGCCCTAGGCAGGACAGCCTGGGGCGCCCACCCCACCGGGGATGCCAACCTCCTGGTGGGGCCTGGAGATGGCCCAGCGTGTCAGGTTTAAAAACAAGTAGATCCAGTCATTCTTGCACAAAGAAAGGTTTTATTGGATTATCTTGCTAAAACCCACAGTAGGAGGTCATTGTCAGGAATGGGGGCAAAGCAATGCAAGCTAACTTATAGTGTGATGCAACAAAGTGCCTAGCAAATGAAACTTGAGCACTCGCGCGGGAACTCCCGGCGGGAGATATACTTCATGAACGGGAGACTACTCCCCCTCCCTTTGCCTTCCCAGGACTGGAAAATTCTCAGTAAAACAAGAATAGCCCAAAGCCTACATTCAAGGCCACCGTGATAAGGAAAAGCGGCAGGGAAGAAGCTCCCACGTTTCTGCCTGCATAGCTACGCAAGCGCAAAGCAGGGTAGGGAACACAAAACAATGGATTCAGTGAGAAACATCAAAGGCATTTTCTGACATTCTGCCCTTCCCAAAATACCACCCACCCACCACTCAGGAAGGAGAGAATGAAGGGCCCCCAGGTTTATTTGGGTATCGAGTGTGAAATTCTTTCAGGTGATCAGGTGCATTGATATCAGACACTTTCACCCACTCCCTGTGTTGGGGCCCAAAGTGTACCCATTCAACAAGGTACAGGAGTTGTCCACGGAGAATCTTAGAGTCCAAAATGTCAGCAATTTCGTAGTGCTCCTCATCGTCAACCATCAATGGGGGGAGGTGCTGGAAGCTCAGGATGCCATTTAGTCGGGGGTAATGCTGGTTTGAGGAGGCTGTAATGGAAAATTGGATGTATTGCTTTAAGAGATTTAGGTAAATCTAGTTGTACAGTTACTTGATTTATACATCTTAAAACTTTGAATGGACCAATATATTTCCAAGCAAGTTTCCGGGATTGTTGCGCTAGTCTTAGGTTCTTGGTTGAAAGGTAGACCGAGTCTCCTGGTTGCAGTTTCCAGCCACCCGCCCTTTTTTTGTCTGCCTGCTTTTTGTACTGTGCCTTGGCCTCATTCAATGTCTCAACAATTAGGGGCCAAGAGTCCCGGAAAGTCTTACACCATGCTGAGGCTTCCCCACCAGTCTCGCCGGGCTTCAAAAAGGGAAGAGGGGGCTGTCATAACCCATGGCAGCTTTGAAGGGAGACATATTCGTTGAAGCATGCCATGAGTTGTTGTACGCAAACTCTGCCAGTGGTAATAAATCTACCCAATTGTCTTGTTGATAGTTAGTGAAACACCTTAAGTATTGCTCTAAAGTCTGGTTTACTCTTTCCGTTTGCCCATCGGTTTCAGGGTGATAGGCACTACTGAGAGCGCGTTCAATACCCATAAGAGTCATCAACTCCGACCACAACTTTGAAACAAATTGAACCCCCTGTCGGAGATTATTTTGAGTGGCAACGTATGTAGCCTGGCAATGTGCTGAAGGAAGGCTTTGGCCAGGACCTTGGCCGTCGGTAGGCTGGGAAATGGTATAAAATGAGCTTGTTTAGAGAATAGGTCCACTACCACCCAAATGACTGTCATATGTTTAGAGGGGGAAGATCAGTGATAAAGTCCATGGAGATCACTTCCCAGGGTCGGCTCAGGGTGGGTAGAGGCTGTAAAAGACCTGGAGGTTTCCCTGGTCTAGTTTTGCAACGATTGCACATTGGGCAAGACTGTATATAGAGGGATAAATCCCGTTTCGTTCGGGGCCACCAGAAGCTGCGTTGCAGTAGGTGTAAGGATTTTACATATCCGAAGTGCCCCGCAGACTTTGAGTCATGGGCCGATTGCAACACCTGGGATCGGGTAGCTTCCGGAACAAAAATTTTATTGCCCCTGTACCAGCAGCCATTTGTGCTACATTTCACATCATCCCGAGCTTGTAATTCACTTGTTTCTTGTGTGGTGGTATCAGTGGCAAATTGCTTTTCCCAGGTTATGGCCTGGATTGGGGTCAACGATTGTGCGCGTTTGGTTTTTCGGGTTACAACTGCTCCAACTAATTGTTCAGGGGTGAACATAGACTCTCGTATTTCTGTCCTCTTACACAGGTGTTGGGGAAGGTGGGAGAGAGCATCCGCCAGATGATTGGATTTACCTGGAAAATGGTGGAGGGTGAATTGAAATTTAGAGAAAAACTCAGCCCACCGGAATTGTTTTGCATTTAGATTCCGGGGCTTCCGCAGTACCTCAAGATTCTTGTGATCAGTCCAGATTTCAAAAGGTACTCGGGACCCTTCTAACCAGTGCCTCCAGGTGATTAATGCTAAACGTATAGACGCTGCTTCTTTATCCCAAATGGGCCAAAATCTCTCCGTATCATTAAACTTTTTGGACACATAAGCAAGGGGTTGTAATTGCCCCTGAGCATTCTCTTGCAATATCACCCCACCCATAGCGGTATCCGACGCGTCTACTTGGACCACGAATTTTTTTGTCTCATCGGGGTGTGCTAGTATGGGTTCAGACGTGAATAACTGTTTTAGTTGTTCAAAAGCTCCCTGACACTGGGGAGTCCAGTTCAAAGGGGCCCCGGGCATTGAAGCCTTAGTTCCCCTCCCCTTAGTCTTTAGCAGTTCTGTGAGGGGGAGGGCCACTTGGGCAAAATGTGGCAAGAATTGACGGTAAAAATTGGCGAAACCGAGGAAACTTTGGAGCTGCCGCCTGGTTTTGGGGGGCTCCCACATTAACACATCTTGGACCTTTTTTGGGTCCATTTCTAACCCCGCAGAGGATATGCGGTACCCCAAAAAGTCAATGCACTCCTGGTGGAATTCACATTTTGACAGTTTAACAAACAATTTATGTTCTAATAGCGTTTCCAATACTTCTCGCATAAGAGCGGTGTGAGATTCTTGATCCGGGGTGTAGACCAAGATATCATCCAAGTAAACAACCACCCCCTTGAATAAGTAGGGGTGTAACACTTCATTGATTAAATTCATGAAGACCCCTGGTGCTCCCTGTAATCCGAAGGGCATAACCCGGTATTCAAATTGCCCCAGCGGGGTATTAAATGCAGTCTTATATTCATCACCCTGTCTGATACGGACCCGAAAATAGGCATCTCGTAAATCCAGTTTAGAAAACACTTTGCCCTTTGCCACCTCTGCCAACAAGTCTTTGATGAGGGGCATTGGGTAGGCATTAGTTGCAGACACTGCATTTAGCCCCCTGTAATCCGTGCAGAGTCTGAGCCCCCCATCCTTTTTTTTACAAAACAATACGGGTGCTGCGAAAGGGGACGATGCTGGCCTAATAAATCCACGGGCCAGATTCTTATCAATAAAGCGGCGTAGTTCTTCCTTTTCTATGGGACTCATGGCATAAATTTTTCCTTTTGGTAATTTGTGGCCCGGAAGGATTTCAATCGCACAGTCGGAGTTACGGTGGGGGGGTAGTTCATCTGCTTCCTCCTCCTCAGACACCCTGGTCACATACCGGTAGTCCTTAGGGATGCGGTTAAGGTCCTCCGTGGCTAGGCAAGCTCGTGGAGGTTCATTGCATGGGGTGTTTCCCCACCCTGGGTCCCATTTGTGCTCTGCACACTTCGGGGAGATAAATTGTACGCTCCCTTCTTCCCATAGAATATACGGATCGTGACCATGTAACCATGGGCTACCTAACACCAATGGGAACTGGGCTTGAGGGGCTATTACAAACGAGCATAGCTCCCAGTGTTCACCAATGCCTACTCTTAAAGGAATAGTCTCAAATCGGCATGGTTCTTTCATTGGAGACCCATCCATTTGAGTAAAAGTTATCGGGTCTTTCAAATTGACAACGGTCGCCTCCAACCCCATAACCATAGACGGGTTTATCAGATCCCTCCCGCACCCTGAGTCAATGAGGGCTCGAACCCGAATATGGGTCATCATCGCTGGATTCATCACAAGTACAGTCACAAAGAAGAGAGAGGGGTAATTGCTCACCAGTTTAGGCGCCTCAGGTATTGGGTCCTGTTGTGTAGCGCCATTCACAAACAGGACCAATTCGTTTCCCTGCATCTCACTCTCCTCCTCCAGCATCATGGTATCCGCTTGGTCGGGGCTGGCAAAAAGGGCCCGTGTGTTACGTGGTTTCGCTGTTCCTTTTCTCGGGGTCGGGGTTGGCCATCGTCTGGGCTCCTCTTGTGGTAGGGCTCTGTTGGGATCCCCTTTCGGGCAGGATGCGGCGAAGTGCCCCTTCTCCCCACACCGCAGGCAGAGGCCCTGTCGCATACGCTGATCTCTCATCCCGCTTGAGGTGGAGGTTGGTTTGGGTCTGGCCTGGCCTGCCGCGAGACTCGGACGGTTGTTGCCTAGAGATAGATCCAGTTTCATGACACGCAAGCGACTTTCCGCTTTTTCGGCCTCCTCCATCCAGCCCTGGAGAGTGCGAGGCTGCTGAGAGCTGAGGACATTATTGCGGACGTCTACAGCTAGTCCCATTCGATATTGTTGAGCCAGCACCACATCGGTCCAGTCCCGAATTTTCACCGCATGCCTTTGAAACTCCCTTGAATACTCCCGCACGGTGAGTTTGCCTTGTCTGAACGTGCGAAGGAAGGCTTCGGCTTTCTGGGCCGCCCCCGGATCCTTGAAACGGTTTCTCAAGGCCCACATGAAGTCATCAACATTCCCCAGTTCCGCTGCCTCCAGATCATGAAGGGCTACATACCAACTAGTAGCACTCCCCCGGAACCTGGAAGCGATGAACTCTACCTGTTGCTCCTCGTCCGGGAACACATAGCCCCATCTCTGCACAAATTTCCCTACTTGCAATATGAAAAAGGACACAGTTTCTGGATCCCCATCAAACGTGATCTCCAACATGTCCTTGGGGCGGATTACTGGAGGGGCCGGGGCCATGGTCGGTGCTGGAACTGGCTGCGGGAGGGGTGCTGGAGCAGGGAGTTGAGGCGGAGGCAGAGCTGATGGCTGGATAGGTCCTGGTTGCCCTGGCCCGGGTCCTGGTGCTGGGCCGGCAGGTGGAGGTGGGGCCGGTGCTGGCTGGCCCGGCCCCGGGGCCGGAGGAGCAGGAGGTGGCTGTCCCGGTGGCACCGGTGGTGCAGGCGCTGGTGCCGGTCTAGGTTGCGTCAGTGGATGAGCTCGAATTGCTTGGTCCATCATCTGTGGTAGGGATTGCATTAGTTTGCCCATGTCCCGTACCAGACGTCGGGTATCCTCTTGAATAGAGTCCATGCGAGCCTCTGTATCGGAACCAGATCCTGTTCTAGGAGATCCTCGAGACATCCGACCCTGGGGAAGTCCAAAACTCCCTCTAGGATCCAAAAGGCTGTCCCGGCTCTGGCTCCCCGGCATGGACCAAGTTGTCTGGGTAGTATCCAACAGGTTTTTAGCCCAATCGCGTGACCTGCGGTAGGTCACCCCTTTATCCCACGGTGTTGGGGCTCCCAGCACGTAGGTCCGTGGAACCGCTCCCCCTTGACTCTGCGTTGACCCGGCCGGGCTATAGATTGGGAGAGTGTACGCAGCCCCCACTGTGCTGATCGATGGAGGGGTGACCAACCCTGCCGCTGATTGCGGGGTTGGTGCTGCCAAAACCGAAGTTGTAGTCACTGGAACAACGGTGGTAGTCGGAGTGATGACCACTGGAGTTGCCACGGTGGTGACCGGGGCCGTGGCTCCCGGAGTAGTAGTCACTGGGACTGCGCTCGTGGCTCCCCCCAGCTCCGCTCATCGTGGTAGACGGTGGAAACTGACGGTGGGGGAATAATGGTGATTCCTGACAATATCTGTCAGGTTTAAAAACAAGTAGATCCAGTCATTCTTGCACAAAGAAAGGTTTTATTGGATTATCTTGCTAAAACCCACAGTAGGAGGTCATTGTCAGGAATGGGGGCAAAGCAATGCAAGCTAACTTATAGTGTGATGCAATAAAGCGCCTAGCAAATGAAACTTGAGCACTCGCGCGGGAACTCCCGGCGGGAGATATATTTCATGAACGGGAGACTACTCCCCCCTCCCTTTGCCTTCCCAGGACTGGAAAATTCTCAGTAAAACAAGAATAGCCCAAAGCCTACATTCAAGGCCACCGTGATAAGGAAAAGCGGCAGGGAAGAAGCTCCCACGTTTCTGCCTGCATAGCTACGCAAGCGCAAAGCAGGGTAGGGAACACAAAACAATGGATTCAGTGAGAAACATCAAAGGCATTTTCTGACACAGTGCCCGGGAGAGCCGGGGAAGGGGCAGGCTTAGAAGCCCCCCCCTTCCCTCCCAGGGGCGGTGGCGGTGCGGCTCTCCCGGGGCCGCGAGGGGGGGGGCATTTTGCTGCCCCTGCAGGGCCGGCGCCCTAGGCGAGTGCCTAGCTCGCCTAGTGGGCGAGCTGGCCCTGGGAGGGGTTGCAAGTGGGACATGGACGCACAGCCCAGTAGGGGGTGTGCAGGTATGGAACTGGAAAGAAGGGCATGAGAGGGGCCCTGGTGATGGGCAGATGGGGATCCCTGGGCACTGTCTGCCCAGGGCCCCCCAAAACCTGGAACCAGCCCTGCTTCAAGGGATTAAAAGATCCTGGTATTGAAAGATCCTCAGATGTGAGGCATGCACAGGGCCCTTAGTACCATCCCTTTCCGCTCTGGGGCTCTGACCATATCAGGCATATGCAAACCAGCCAGTTGAATGACTTTGTGGGGGGCGGTGGTAGGGGGATCCTTCCTAGGAGCAGGAGCTGTCCTTGTCCTTGTGTTCTCTGTTAATAAATAGGAGGACCCACTCAAGATGGTGTGCAGGAAGTGGCAAAAACTGCTGACTGTCTTCTCAGCTTAATGAAGCCTTCTGGGGCAGTGGCTCAGTGGTAGAGCATCTGCTTGGCATGCAGAAGGTCCCAGGTTCAGTCCTCAACATCTCCAGTAAAAGGACCAAGTAGTAGGTGATGCGAAAGGCCTCTACCTGAGACCCTGGAGAGCTGCCACCAGCCTGAGTAGACAATACTGATCTTGATGGACCAAGGGTCAGATTCAGTAGAAGGCGGCTTCATGTTTTCAAGTCCTCCTGAGTTAGGCAGGGGTGGTTGCATTCTGATGAGTGGGCTCAGGCCGGCAGGCGTCAGGACCATCCTCGGGTTAGAATCTCGGGTTTAATTCTGGGGCCTTTATACGAACCCACCAAAGGAGCTCCAGTTCTGCCACGGCCTCTGAATCACGGCACATAAATATTAGACTACGCTCCATTTGTTATGCAAATTGCTTTGTCCAAACGGCTTGGCCTGCCTGTGCATATTAACCTCAGGCTTAATCTTTCAATTACAGTTTGCCTATTTTTTAATTTTTTTTTAGGAAATGAGAACCGAAGCGATCGCCAGACCGCTGGAGATAAATGAGACGGAAAAGTTGATGAGAGTCGCTATCAAGGACATCTTGGTAAGTATTCAGCCCCGGCTCGGTAGGGGCTTAGTGAGAAATTGATTATCTAATTCAATAGCAGTTAATTCCAAAAGTGCTTTTAAAAGAAACCCCCACATTCCTGCCTGGCCACGGATCAGGAGCTCTGGCGAGTGCGTTCAGCACAAAATGCCTGCCTGAAGAGGCCTCTTAATGTCTTTGCAGCAGAAATGCGCCTTTGGTTATAATGCTTGTGGATTGGTTTGTTTTTTAATAAAGGACGTAAACAGCCCGAAGGGAGTGGGGGGGCTCTGAACCAATGTTCCCTCTAAGATGTGGAGTCTTGTGAGCAAAAATTCAACTTTGTGAGCTGCTGGCATTAGAGTTGTGAGCAAGCAATTTAGCTACTGCATAAATTAGTTTGCTTTGGAGCCATCCTTCCTGAGCTAAGACCAAAATCTGTGAGCCAGAGGCTAAAAAACTGTGAGTTAGCTCACACTAACTCAGCTTAGAGGGAACACTGCTCTGAACCCGCCTCTGCCTTGCCTCTTTGTTTCCCACTGTCCCTTTTTTATTTGTATTGGGAGAAAATGCCGTTTGGCCACATGAAAGTAAGAGGAGAAGAAGAGAAGAGATTGGATTTATACCCCGCCCTTCACTCGGAGTCTCAGAGCGGCTTACAGGCTCCTTTCCCTTCCTCTCCCCACAACAGACACCCTGTGGGGTAGGCGGGGCTGAGAGAACTCTAACAGAAACTGCTCTTTTTCAAGAACAGCTCTGCCAGAACTTGTGACTGATCCAAGGTCACACCAGCAGCTGCATGTGGAGGAGTGGGGAATCAAACCCCGTTCTCCCAGATTAGAGTCCACGCATTTAACCACTACTCCAAACTGTAAGCCGTGGAACAGGGGCAGGATGAGTCCCCGATAGCCCCGTCTCTTTAGACGCTAAAACCAGGCGTGCACACACACACGTACACGCACTCCCCCTCCCCCCTCCCCCCTCTCTGGGATTAAAGAATGTGGTTACTGCAATTGCGTCTGGTCTGCCCCCTCCCCCAGCCTTTGCCGGAGGGCCTTTCCCCCCTCCCCAGAAAAGGGGCTGGCAAGTCCAGAATTGGGGCAAATAATATTAATAGGAGAATCGCCATCTTGAATCACTTCATTTGTACTGTAGTTTTTACTAAGCCAATGAATTTCAATGTTTTTGTATATTTTTATGGCATTGCGCCTTGTACGTCGCCCAGAGTCCGGCATAAGCTGGGAATGGGGTGATTAATAAATCTAAGAACATAAGAGAAGCCAATGTTGAATCAGGCCAATGGCCCATCTAGTCCAACACTCTGTGTCACACAGTGGCCAAAAATACCAGGTGCCATCAGGAGGTCCAGCAGTGGGGCCAGGACACTATTATTACTATAATAATAGTAATAGTAATAATAATAAGAAGAATCAGATGGAGTGAAAGAAGAACATCTGTCCAACACAGGGGAAAGGGGGCCCTTCCAGATTCCCGCGTAGCTCAGAATGCAGTGGCTGCTGAGTGGTTAATCGGAGAAGAGGGGAGGGAAAAGGGGCCTGCTAATGGCTTATTCGCTTTGGCTTGGATAGCCCAGGCTGGCATGATCTCATCACACCTTGGAAGCTAAGCAAGATTGGCCCTGATCAGTATTTGGATGGGAGACCACCAAGGAATACCAGGGTTTCAAGGCAGAAGGAGGCAATGGTAAACCTGTTCCCCCTAAGCTAAACTAGTGTGAGCTAGCTCACAGTTTTTTAGCCTCTGGCTCGCACCTTTTTGTCTTGGCTCGGGAAGGATGGCTCCAGAGCAAACTAATCTATGCAGCTGCCAAATCGCTCGCTCACAACTCGATTGCCAAATTAGAGTCTGGGGGCACCTTTAAGATCAACAAAGATTTATTCAAGGCATGAACTTTCGTGTGCAAGACCTTTGCTGGTCTTAAAGGTTCCCCCTAGACTCTAATTTTGTACTGCTCCTTCAGACCAACATGGCTGCCCACCCGGATCGAACTTTAACGCCAGTAGCTCACAAAGTAGAATTTTTGCTCACAAGACTCCACAGCTTAGAGGGAGCATTGTCACCCCTCAACATCTCTTGCCTTGAAAACCCTTGGGGGTTGCAAAAAACCCCAAACCCCAAAACAAAACAGAAAAACAGCTCGTAGCATCTTGGATGATGTGGAAACATGTGTCTCCTCCTCCCAAATTCTCCCAGTATAGCTCAAAATATCTTTTCCCCTGTACTCTGCCACTTTGGTTCAGGGACGGATGAGCAGCTTCCTGGTCCCCTGTTGTCAGGTCCCCAGCTAAAACACTCTCCACACAGACTCTTGGCAGTGAAATGCTTTATTAGAGATATGCTCGCTGTGGGTACAAGAACTCTTGCTAGGACTAAAAAAGATGGCGGGAACATACAGGTTATAGGTAAAAGCATGAGACCCCTCACATTCATACGTCACACCTACCCCCTAGCATTGCTATGGCAACCGAGACAGATAAATGGTGCCATATCTAACCTAGCTAGGCAAAAGAGTCTCCAAAGTCGATCCCATGGGAACCAACTCCTGGAGTACAATTTAAGGAACAGTTATGGCTTCTTCCCCCTGCACTCCCACAACATACACACACACCCCTCAGGAGTTCCACCCCCCTTACATCGTGACAAGCGAAGGGAAGGAAAATGGAACTTAAGCGAAAGTTAAGTTGGCCTGAGCTTGACACCTGTCCCCAGAATTCTAGAGTCTGCATTACAGAAGAAATGAATGAAGATGGGTAAACCATTCTAGTCTGTCTGTAGCAGTAAAAAAGACTCCAGTAGCACCTTAAAGCCTGACAGAATTTGTGGCAGGCTATGAGCTTTCGGGAGTCACTGCTCATTTCTTCAGAGGGAATGAATGAGATTGCAATAGATCCCCAACTGGAGGCATCAATTCCTGAATGGGCGTTCCCCACAGACTCAGAGGTGGCAGCTTCTCTGGGGACCCTCCCATTCTGCCTGTCCAACACTCTTCTTCCCAAGTCACACTCCCCCCCCGCCCCCAGCTGCTCAGCCCCACAGTGGTTTTGCACATGTTTGCGCACAATGCGTGGCTATGCCTTGTCGAATGAGTATTAGAAAAGAGCAAGAGTCCAGCAGCACCTTAGAGACTAAGAAAATTGGTGGCAGGGCAGCAGATTTCGTGAGTCACTGCTCACGTCTTCAGAACAAGCATGACAGCCCTGCAAGGTAGGCCAGTGTTCTTGTCTCCATGTAATGGATTCCAGCAGGGGGCTAGGGAGCGGAGCTCAACATGTATTCTGCTGCAAATCAGAATATGTTGCCATTAAAGCCTGATCCCTCCTTCCCCTCCTCAGCAAAAGCACAAAGTCCCCAAGTGCAGATTAACACCCGTCAATGTGCCAGAAATCGGCGTATGAGAACACTGTGTTTTGTGGGGGGACTATTGATGTTGCCGGAACACCTTACAGTTTAGCCAGTCCTGGTTTAATCAATACGGCCGTCTGCTAAAGCAAATCCACATGCCGCTTGGATTCCAGCAGCCGGCCTCCCCCTTTCCTAATCACCAGCTTTCTGAAGATCAAAGTTTTCAAGGGTCAGAACTTTCGCTTGGGTCGCACAGGGCACATTTTCTGGATCTGGGAAGGGTTTCTTCCCCCCCCGCCCTCATCTTGATTCCCTTTCATGGCATCCGTTGCAATTTGCTTGGGGAATAATGGTTGCAGGCGGGGCCCAAGTGTTGCTTTGGAAAAAGGCTCTGCCCTTGGTAATTATAGATGCCGGCCGGCAGGCATCATTTCTCTGTCATTAGACTTGCATTTGTTGCTCTCCGGAGCTGATTCAGCTGCACCGTCCTCGTTACGAGTCTCCTCCCCCGCCCCGGCTTTCTTTTCTTTCCTCTGTGATCTTCCCGCTCAGGTAACGAGCACTTCGCTAATCCGGTGTTGCGGTCAAATAGATGCCAAAATAAGCCATGTTTTAAAAGCGAAAACAGAAGGATGATGACATCAGCGGAGCCTGAAAAAAACAGGCCATTGTATTAGGGATCATTATCGACCGCAGAAGTGCGAGCGTGCTGGACTCTGTTGATGGAAACATAAATACGGCTGAATGCCGGACATCTCCTCCTCTTACGTCCCTCCACATAGGCTAGCTATTGTGGTTGTAAATTATAGCGCTCGTATATCTTGGGGTCATTTAGATCCCAATGCTTCCCCCCCGCTCAAATAGAATTGCATGGCCCTTTTCTGAAGGCATCAAACGAAAAATGGGAGGAAGATATGAAATGGAACAACCCAACCCCCTTTTTGGTTAAAAAAAAGCTCCTGCCAAATAACATCAGGGCCCTGCGGGATCTTACGCAATTCCACAGGGCCTGTAAAGCAGAGATGTTCCTCCGGGCCTTTGGCTGAGGACAGCGACGGTTCACATTGTGACTGGCACCCTGCCTGGACCCTTATTCCCTATAGAACTTACTCCCCCTGAACCTGTGAAGGACTCACGTACCAGATATTGTAAGAAGCTACAACATTTCGCCACTTGCTTTTAATTACTGTATGTTGTTGGACACGGTTTTCATGTCTTTTATGTTTTTAGGATTGTGTACAACCTAGCAGTTCGAAAGCAAGAAATTGCAAGTAGATAAATAGGTACCACTTTGGTGAGAAGGTAACAGCGTTCCGTGCGCCTTGGTGTTTAGTCATGCCGGCCACATGACCACGGAAATGTCTTCGGACAGCGCTGGCTCTTCGGCTTTGAAACGGAGATGAGCACCGCAACCCTAGAGTCGGATTCGACTGGCTTTCGAGCAAGGGAACCTTTACCTTTACCTTTTTACATCACTTAGAGCCCCACAACTGTGGGGATAGGCGATTAATACATGGAAATAAATAAATATGAAGCAGTATATAGAATCCTAGAATCATAGAGTTGGAAGGGACCTCCAGGGTCATCTAGTCCAACCCCCTGCACAGTGCAGGGAATTCACCTGCTCCATGCCCAGAAGATGACAAAAACCCTCCACGATCTCCAGCCAAACTGGCCTGGAGAACAGTTGCTTCCTGACCCCAAAGTGGCGATCAGCATTTCCCTGGGCGTGTAAGAAAGGGCCACAAGAACTAAGCACTGATGCAACCCTTCCTGACCTCCCTCTCGTGGTCTACCTAAGTTCACAGAATCAGCATTGCCGTCAGATGGCTATCTAACCTCTGCTTAAAAACCTCCAAAGAAGGAGAGGCCGCCATCTCCCAAGGAAGCCTGTTCCACTGAGGAACCGCTCTGACTGTCAGGAAGTTCTTCCTCATGTTTAGCCGGAAACTAAGAGGGAAATGTTTTTTGAGCATAACCCCCTGTGCCAAAAAAACAAAACCCTGTGACCATGCAGACGCATTGGCCTTCCTCTAGGACAGAAGCTTCTCACCCAAGTCTTAAACGAGAGTGTGGCATAGTGGTTAGAGAAACTAGGATGTAGGAGACCTGGGATAAGATACCTACACGGCAACGGAGCTGGCCAGGCGACCACAGGCCAGTTGCACATGCTCGGCTGAGCCTCCCTCTGGAGCTCCGTCCTGAACTTCTTGGAGGGAGACCAGGATGGAACCGTACTAGATAGCCTGCATGGAGCTAAAATGACCAGACGAAGGCTATCGCACGCTGGTCACATGATGAGAAGACCAGGGTCACAGGAAAGGACGATCAGGCTAGGACAAAAGTCAAAGGCAGCAGGAAAAGAGGCAGACCCAGCACGAGATGGATGGACTCAGTCGAGGAGGCTGGGGCCTTCACTCTGCAAGACCTGAGCAAGGCTGTTAGCAACGGGACATTTCAGAGGACATTAATTCATCTGGTCACCATAAGTCAGAAGCAACTTGACAGCACTTCACACACGCACACATGCACACACTTCACGGACGTGCAGATAGATCAATGGACACGGAGCCTGCCAATCTGGTTGTACAGATCGGGGTTTATCGGGATGCAGAATGCGATTCTGACCCCTTCCTGTACATTTATGTATTTTACTTATTTCATTACATTTATGAATTGCCTAATTCCCCACAAATATGGGGCTCTAGGCGATGAACAAATTTAAAACTGTTAAAAACCATAAAAACCATATCCGACATATTATACACAGTGACACGTTACAACAAGTGGTAAATTTATATTTTGTGGTTCCCTCCCGTTCCTGGTCTGTGAGTGCTTCATGGGCACCGGGAGGGAAGAACTCACAAGGAATAGGAGAGTCGGGGAGGGGAGGGTGCCAGTCACGATGTGAACCATCTCTGTCCTCAACCAAACGCCTGGCGGAACATCTCTGCCTTACAGGCCCTGTGGAATTGCGTAAGATCCCTGTCAGAAAATGCCTTTGATGTTTCTCACTGAATCCATTGTTTTATGTTCCCTACCCTGCTTTGCGCTTGCGTAGCTATGCAGGCAGAAACGTGGGAGCTTCTTCCCTGCCGCTTAGTCTTATCATGGTGGCCTTGAATGTAGGCTTTGGACTATTCTTGTTTCGCTGAGAATTTTCCAGTCCTGGGAAGGCAAGGGGAGGGGGAGTAGTCTCCCGTTCATGAAGTATTTCTCCCGCCGGGAGTTCCCGCGCGAGTGCACAAGTTTCATTTGCTAGGCGCTTCATTGTATCACACTATAAATTAGCTTGCTTTGCTTCGCCCCCATTCCTGACAATGACCTCCTACTGTGGGTTTTAGCAAGATAATCCAATAAAACCTTTCTTTGTGCAAGAATGACTGGATCTACTTGATTTCAAACCTGACAGAAATTGTCAGGAATCACATCATTCCCCCACCGTCAGTTTCCGCCATCTACCACGATGAGCGGAGCTGGGGGGAGCCACGGGCGCAGTCCCAGTGACTACTACTTCGGGAGCCACGGGCGCAGTTCCAGTGACTACTACTTCGGGAGCCACGGTCCCAGTCACTACCGTGGCAACTCCAGTGGTCACTGTCCCGACCACCACTGTTGTTCCAGTGACTACAACTACTGTTTTGGCAGCGCCAACACCACAATCAGCAGCCGGGTTGGTTACCCCTCCATCGATTGGCACAGTGGGTGCTCCGTACACTCTCCCAATCTATAGCCCGGCCGGGCCAACGCAGAGTCAAGGAGGAGCGGTTCCACGAACCTACGTGCCGGGAGCCCCAACACCCTGGGACAAAGGGGTGACCTATCGCAGATCACGCGATTGGACTAAGAACCTGTTGGACACTACCCAGACAACCTGGACCATGCCGGGAAGCCAGAGCCGGGACAGCCTTTTGGATCCCAGAGGTAGTTTTGGACTTCCCCAGGGGAGGATGTCTCGAGGATCTCCAAGAACAGGGTCCGGTTCAGATACCGATGCCCGCGTGGACTCTATTCAAGAGGATACCCGACGTCTGGTAAGGGACATGAGCAAACTAATGCAATCCCTACCACAGATGATGGACCAAGCAATTCGAGCTCATCCGCTGACGCAACCTAGACCAGCACCTGCACCACCGCTGCCACCGGGACTGCCACCTCCTGCTCCTCCGGGACCAGGGCCGGGCCAACCAGCACCCCCGGGTCCAGGGCCGGGCCAGCCAGCACCGGTCCCACCTCCACCGGCCGTCCCAGCACCAGGACCCGGGCCAGGGCAACCAGGACCTATCCAGCCACCAGCTCTGCCTCCGCCTCAACTCCCTGCTCCAGCACCCCTCATGCAGCCAATCCCAGTACCAGTCATGGCGCCGGCCCCCCAGTAATCCGCCCCAAGGACATGCTAGAGATCACGTTTGATGGAGATCCAGAGACTGTGTCCTTTTTCATATTGCAAGTAGGGAAATTTGTGCAGAGATGGGGCTATGTGTTTCCAGACGAAGAACAACAGGTGGAGTTTATCGCGTCCAGGTTCCGGGGGAGTGCTACTAGTTGGTATGTAGCCCTTCATGATCTGGAGGCAGCGGAATTGGGGAATGTGGATGACTTCATGTGGGCCTTGAGAAACCGTTTCGAGGACCCGGGGCGGCCCAAAAGCTGAAGCCTTCCTTCGCACGTTCAGACAAGGCAAACTCTCCGTGCGGGAGTATTCAAGGGAGTTTCAAAGGCACGCCGTGAAAATTCGGGACTGGACCGATGCGGTTTTGGCTCAACAATATCGAATGGGACTAGCTGTAGACGTTCGCAATAATGTCTTCAGCTCTCAGCAACCTCGCACCCTCCAGGGTTGGATGGAGGAAGCCGAAAAAGCGGAAAGTCGCTTACGTGTTATGAAACTGGATCTATCTCTGGGCAACAACCGTCCGAGTCTTGCGGCAGGCCAGGCCAGACCCAAACTAACATCCACCCCAAGTGGGATGAGAGATCAGCGTATGCGACAGGGCCTCTGCCTGCGGTGTGGGGAGAAGGGGCACTTCGCCGCATCCTGCCCGAAAGCCGATCCCAATAGAGCTCTACCACAAGAGGAGCCCAGAAGGTGGACAGCCCCTACCTCAAGGAAAGGTACAGCGAAACCACGCAACACACGGGCTCTTTTGCTAGCCCCGACCAAGCAGATACCATGATGCTGGAGGAGGAGAGTGAGATGCAGGGAAACGAATTGGTCCTGTTTGTGAATGGCGCTACACAGCAGGACCCAGTACCTGAGGCGCCTAAACTGGTGAGCAATTACCCCTCTCTCTTCTTTGTGATTGTTCTGGTGATGAACCCAGCCATGATGACCCATATTCGGGTTCGAGCCCTCATTGACTCAGGGTGCGGGAGGGACCTGATAAACCCGTCTATGGTTATGGGGTTGGAGGCAACCGTGGTCAAATTGAAAGACCCGATAACTTTCACGCAAATGGATGGGTCTCCAATGAAGGAACCATGCCGTTTGGAGACTGTTCCTTTAAGAGTAGGCATTGGTGACCACTGGGAGCTACGTTCGTTCGTAATAGCCCCTCAAGCCCAGTTTCCCTTAGTATTGGGTAGCCCTTGGTTACATGGACATGATCCTTATATTCTATGGGAGGAAGGGAGCGTACAATTTATCTCCCGAAATGTACAGAACACCAATGGGACCCAGGGTGGGGAAAACCCCCTTGCAATGAACCTCCACGAGCTTGTTTAGCCACGGAGGACCTTAACCGCATCCCTAAGGATTACCGGTATGTAACCAGGGTTTTTGAGGAGGAGGAAGCTGATGAACTACCCCCCCACCGTAACTCCGACTGTGCGATTGAAATCCTCCCGGGCCAGAAACTACCAAAAGGGAAAATTTATGCCATGAGTCCCATTGAAAAGGAGGAACTACGCCGCTTTATCGATAAGAATCTGGCCCGTGGATTTATTAGGCCGGCATCATCCCCTTTTGCAGCACCTGTATTGTTTTGTAAAAAAAAAGATGGGGGCTCAGACTCTGCACGGATTACAGGGGACTGAACGCAGTGTCTGCAACTAATGCCTACCCAATGCCCCTCATCAAAGACTTACTGGCAGAGGTGGCAAAGGGGAAAGTGTTTTCTAAACTGGACTTACGAGATGCCTATTTTCGGGTCCGTATCAGACAGGGGGATGAATACAAGACTGCATTTAATACCCCGCTGGGGCAATTTGAATATCGGGTTATGCCCTTCGGTTTACAGGGGGCACCAGGGGTCTTCATGAATTTAATCAATGAAGTGTTACACCCCTATTTATTCAAGGGGGTGGTTGTTTATTTGGATGATATCTTGGTCTATACCCCGGATCAAGAATCTCACACTGCCCTTATGCGAAAAGTATTGGAAACGCTATTAGAACACAAACTGTTTGTCAAACTGTCAAAATGTGAATTCCACCAGGAGTGCATTGACTTTTTAGGGTACTGCATATCCTCCGCGGGGTTAGAAATGGACCCAAAGAAGGTCCAGGATGTGTTGATGTGGGAGCCCCCAAAACCAGGCGGCAGCTCCAAAGTTTCCTCGGTTTCGCCAACTTTTACCGTCAATTCCTGCCACACTTTGCCCAAGTAGCCCTCCCCCTCACGGAACTGCTCAAGACTAAGGGGAGGGGTTCTAAGGCTTCCATGCCAGGGGCCCCTTTGAACTGGACCCCCCAGTGTCAGGAAGCTTTTGAACAACTAAAACAGTTATTCACGTCTGAACCCATACTAGCACACCCCGATGAAACAAAAAAGTTTGTGGTCCAAGTTGACGCGTCGGATACCGCTATGGGTGGGGTGATTTTGCAAGAGAATGTTCAGGGGCAACTACAACCCCTTGCTTATGTGTCCAAAAAATTCAATGATACGGAGAGATTTTGGCCCATTTGGGATAAAGAAGCAGCATCTATACGTTTAGCATTGATCACCTGGAGACACTGGTTAGAAGGGTCCCAAGTACCTTTTGAAATCTGGACTGATCACAAAAATCTGGAGGTACTGCGGAAACCCCGGAATCTAAATGCAAAACAATTCCGGTGGGCTGAGTTTTTCTCTAAATTTCAATTCACCCTTCACCATTTCCCAGGTAAAGCCAATCATCTGGCAGATGCTCTCTCTCGCCTTCCCCAACACCTCTGTAAGAGGACAGAAATACGAGAGTCTATGTTCACCCCTGAACAATTGGTTGGAGCAGTTGTAACCCGTAAAACCAAACGAGCACAATTGAATCCCATCCAGACATTAACCTGGGAAAAACAATTTGCCACTGACATCACCACACAAGAAACAAGTGAGTTACACACCAGGGATGATGTGAAATGTGGTCCGAACGGCTGCTGGTACAGGGGAAATAAAATTTTTGTCCCCGAAGCTACCCGGTCCCAGATGTTGCAGACAGTCCATGACTCAAAATCTGCGGGGCACTTTGGATATGTAAAATCCTTACGACTCCTGCAACGTGGCTTCTGGTGGCCCCGGATGAAACAGGATTTATCCCTTTATATACAATCCTGTCCGACGTGCAATCGTTGCAAAGCCAGACCAGGAAAACCTCCAGGTCTTTTACAGCCTCTACCCACCCCGAGCCGACCATGGGAAGTAATCTCTATGGACTTTATCACAGATCTTCCCCCTCTAGACATATGACGGTCATTTGGGTGGTAGTGGATTTATTCTCGAAGCAAGCTCACTTTATACCGTTCCCCAGTCTGCCAACAGCCAAAGTCTTGGCCAAAGCCTTCCTCCAACACATTGCCAGGCTACATACGTTACCACTCAAGATAATCTCCGACAGGGGGTTCAATTTGTTTCAAAGTTGTGGTCAGAGTTAATGACTCTAATGGGTATTGAACGTGCCCTCAGTACTGCCTATCACCCTGAAACCGATGGGCAAACGGAGAGAGTAAACCAGACTTTAGAACAATACTTAAGATGTTTCTCTAACTATCAACAAGACAATTGGGTAGATTTATTACCATTGGCGGAGTTTGCATACAACAACTCATGGCACGCTTCAACGAAGATGTCTCCCTTCAAAGCTGCCATGGGCTATGACAGCCCCCCTCTTCCTTTTTTAAAGCCCGGTGAAACTGTTGGGGAAGCCTCAGCATGGTGTAAAACTTTCCGGGACTCTTGGCCCCTAATTGTTGAGACATTAAATGAGGCCAAGGCACAGTACAAAATGCAAGCAGACAAAAAGAGGGCGGGTGGCTGGAAACTGCAACCGGGAGACTCGGTCTACCTTTCAACCAAGAACCTAAGATTAGTGCAACAGTCCCGGAAACTTGCTTGGAAATATATTGGTCCTTTCAAAGTGTTGAGATGTATAAATCAAGTAACTGTGCAACTAGATTTGCCTAAATCTCTTAAAGCAATACATCCAATTTTCCATTACAGCCTCCTCAAACCTGCGTTACCCCCGACTAAATGGCAAGCTGCGTTTCCGGCACCTCCTCCCCTTTGATGGTTGACGATGAGGAGCACTACGAAATTGCTGACATTTTGGACTCTAAGATTCTCCGTGGACAACTCCTGTACCTTGTTGAATGGGTACACTTCGGGCCCCAACACAGGGAGTGGGTGAAAGTGTCTGATATTAATGCACCTGATCACCTAAAAGAATTTCACTCTCAATACCCAAATAAACCTGGGGGCCCCTCGTTCTCTCCTTCCTGAGTGGTGGGTGGGTGGTATTTTGGGAAGGGCAGAATGTCAGAAAATGCCTTTGATGTTTCTCACTGAATCCATTGTTTTATGTTCCCTACCCTGCTTTGCGCTTGCGTAGCTATGCAGGCAGAAACGTGGGAGCTTCTTCCCTGCCGCTTAGTCTTATCACGGTGGCCTTGAATGTAGGCTTTGGACTATTCTTGTTTCGCTGAGAATTTTCCAGTCCTGGGAAGGCAAGGGGAGGGGGAGTAGTCTCCCGTTCATGAAGTATTTCTCCCGCCGGGAGTTCCCGCGCGAGTGCACAAGTTTCATTTGCTAGGCGCTTCATTGCATCACACTATAAATTAGCTTGCTTTGCTTCGCCCCCATTCCTGACAATGACCTCCTACTGTGGGTTTTAGCAAGATAATCCAATAAAACCTTTCTTTGTGCAAGAATGACTGGATCTACTTGATTTCAAACCTGACAATCCCACAGGGCCCTGATGTTATTAGGCAGAGATTTCCATCAGGTTGGGGCCAGGACTGAGAAGGCCCCGGCCCTGTTTGAGGACAGCCAGGTTTCTCTAGGGCCAAGGACCACCAGTCGATTATTCTGCAATGCTCTCCTGGGGTTATAACAGAGGAGGCAGTCCCACAGATATGTTGGCCATACAATGACAAAGACCCACTGCTTGATAACTGTCCCAGTTTTGCTCTGTGCAATGCTTCTCAGAATTGGGTCTGGCCTTCGGCCGGAAAAGAAACCTCTTCCCCGGGAGCAGAGCACTTGCGACTGGGAACGGCCCCTGTGAGGAAAAATCCGTCCCTTGGCAGTCCCCACCACCACCACCACCACCACCCGTCCTTCTAGGAATCGCACCTCACGGCTCATTGTCTTCCCTCTCAGGATCAGGTCCAGAACACCAAAGACCTGCTCAGCAACGTGGCGGCAGACGAAGCCAGTCTGGAAGCCAAGATCGAAAAGAGGAAGGCGGAGCTGGAACGGAGCCGAAAGCGGCTGCAGACCCTCCAGAGCGTCCGGTAAGGGCTGGTGCCCCACAGGGGACGGGGGACGGGGGACGGGGATTCAGGTGCAGCCCTCCTGCTCCCTGGAATAGCGGGAGAATTTTGAGCCGGAGGAGCTCTTCTGTCTTCAGAGCATTACGAGCACAATTTATCTGCCACCTGTCAACTCACCCCCCCCCCTTACTCCTATGCAACTATCCATTTTTTCCAGTTATTGGTCCTTTTCGCTGCCGTGGTGCTCGTTTAACTCGTCGACGAATAATTAAGTGCGGCTTTTCCAAACGTGGAGTTAAAGCCCTCCATTAAAAAACCGGGACTCATTAAAAGCAGATGAGATCTTAACAGGTCCGTGCTTTGTGTTTAAGGGAATTAGAAGCTTTATGCGCAAGAGGTAGCTGTCTCGGATACGAGGGCTTGTGCGTGATCCTGCAGAGCACGTCCCAAATGCATTCCCCCCCCCCCAATCTTCTTTCAAGGTTTCATAGCGCTGCACCCAGCCTCACGAGAGTTGAAAAAGCAGAAAGAATGTGAGGTTCTTTTTTTTAGCTGCGTAGTTCCTCAGCCTTTTGCATGTCCTCGGCTTCACCTTGTCAAGTGCGGCTCGGTGACCATGAGAGCTAGAAACGTGTGTTTAAAAAGAAGAAAAGAGCGGTAGTTCTTAAGGCTCTCTCAGGCCACGCGAAATAATCTCGGAGCACTACGCAGTTAGCAGGTTGAATGGTGATAGATTCAGGCGGGTAGCCGTGTGGCCGCACTTGAAAGCCGAGACCCGGAATTAAACTTCGTTCGTCTTAAAGGTGCCGCTGGACTCAAACGCTGGTCTAGGTTGAATGCTGTTATTGCACCTGCCCTACAAAGCAGCTTTTTGTTTGGGTGACTAAAGAACAAGCGGGGAGTTGGCAGAAGGGAGTATTTTCACTATATTGGCAAATAGCATGTATAACAACGCTTCCAAGCGTTCAGAGCTTTTCCTCTTGCAATCCTCATGGCAGCCTCACAAAGGAGGCCAGCGTCGTGGTCAAAGGAGTGCTGTGGCCTGCACGTTGCAGATGGGTGGGCCAGGGCTGAAAGAGAGCGGGTGGCTTCCTTAAGTGAGACGGCCTCGTGAGGTCGTGAGAAGGGTGAGAATCGTACCCAGTCCCTGCCTTGTGCCCCCCCCCCACCTCATAGGTCTCCTCCTCCACCCGCTCTTCATGCTCCTTGTCCTCCCGTGTCCCCCCCGCCCTCTCCAGCCCAGCCTTTATGGATGAATACGAGAAGATTGAGGAGGAGTTGCAGAAGCAGTACAGCTGTTACCTGGAGAAGTTTCGGAACCTGGCCTACCTGGAGCAGCAGCTGGACGACCAGCACCGCATGGAGCAGGAGAGATTTGAGGTGAGAGGGGCGTCTTCTCGAACGTTAACGCCGATCCCGTTTGGTTTTTATTTCCGCCTCTGAACTTGCTTCTTGTTCTCTGCAGCTTAACTCATACAATACAGAGTTACAAAAACATTGGGGGGAGGTTGATTTCTTTTTGGGGGGTGGATATTGTCAGGGTCTGGCTCATTCTTTCAGTCTTGAATCATAAAAACCCATGGAAATCAGACCCATCAAGAAGGAGGAGGAGGAGGAGTTGGTTTTATACCCCACTGTTCACTACCCGAAGGAGTCTCGGAGCAACTTACAATCACCTTCCCTTCCCTTCCCCACAAGAGACACCCTGTGAGGTAGGTGGGGCTGAGAGAGCTCTGAGAGAACTGCTCTTGAGAGAACAGCTCTGAGAGAACTGGGGCTGACCCAAGGTCACCCAGCTGGCTTCATGCAGAGGAGGAGTGGGGAATTAAACCTGGTTCTCCAAATTAAATTCCGCCGCTCATAACCATTGCACCAAGTCGACTCTAGTCCAGCATGCTGTTTCCCACAGTGACAAACCATATGGCCCAAGAAGGGTGAAAGATTCTTCTGTCCTGAAAGATCTGCACTGGTTACCCATCTGTTTCCAGTCACAATATAAAGGCTGGTTCTTACCTTTAAGGCCCTAGAAGGCTTGGTTGGGGCCAGAGTGCCGGAAGGGCTGTCTCTTCCCATACTATCCAGACCACCCGCTAAGACCTGCCTCTCGAGTTCTTCTCTCTGGGCCCCCGCCTTCAGCAGTGAGATGGGCAGCAACTAGAGACAGGGCATTTCCTGTGGTGGCCCCTCGCCTCTGGAATTCCCTCCCCCTTGAGGCTCGCCTGGTGCCTATTTGACTTTCTTTTCAAGTGCCAGGCCAAAACACACCTTTTTACTCAGGCTTTAAACGAGGGTTTTTAAAACCTTACTAGCTTTTTTAACGGCCGGCTTCTGTTTTATGGGTAGTTTTTCTGATATTTATATCCCAGTGGCTTGTTTTTAGAGTGTTGCGTTGTTTTAATTGCAAGCCCGCTGGGAAGCAGGTGTACTCTTCAGGCAGTGCCTCCTGCGTCCCTTTCCTCTCCTCGTTCCCCGGTAACCTCTTCAGTAATTACTGGCAAGCAAAAACAGCAGGCAGAAATGAGAAGGCCGATTCACTGCGGTTGTAAGCACAAGCTTGGGAATGGCTTCACTTGTTAACCCGGTGCTTCGTTGTCTCTTGTTTTCGAAGAGGAGTTGGCTTGCATGATGTTTCATCTTCTGCAACACCTGCTTCCCTCAACAGTCCAGTGGATCTTTGACAGATTTCCCTGTCTTGATTTTCCTTTTGTCTTAGCCAGTCTTAGAGAGCCATAGTATAGAGCGATTTATGTCCCCTACACATATACACACACAGTGGGTTTTCTTTCAGCTGAACAACAGGTTAAAAAGACAGGTTAAAAAAACAATTACCAGGTGATTAGGTTGATCTGCTGCTCTAACAGTGTGGAGGAATGGCCCCTCCCTGTGTGCTTGTCGACAAATGAAAGTTTTCAGGGCGAAATCTCACTGAAGTCGAAAGATCGGCGTTGAATAATGGGGCTGGCGGTCTGCGGTACGCTCAGTACACGCTGTGATGGTGTGTCTCCGTGCTGATGTTTCGCTGCTGATGACATCCATTAACAGAGCATTTCTTAATTGCAAAAAAAAGAAGGCTTTAGCATTTTAATCAACGCAGTGCTGAATGGCTTGCCTGCAACAGCCGCTTGAAACCATTCTTTTTGCCCCGGAGGCCTACAGGCACTGGCTGCGTTCCATAAAGCAACGCTCTGGTTCTCTGTGCATGGCTCAGGATCCTTAGATGGGTTGTGGAGCCCCACTCAGCCCTGTCACCAGAAATTTGGGGTTGGTGAGGCATGGGGAAATTTCGTGGGGCAGCAAGGGGAGGGGGGAGAGAGAGTGGCGGCCACACGCTGGATGAGGCGTGGGCAGCCCCCGCTAGAAAAACAGTGTTTCAAGGGTTCCCTTTAAAAGCCGTTTTTGTAGCAGGAGCTGCCAGCGCCTGATCTCCAAGTGGCAAGCTGCCCCTCTCCCTCACCTCCTGCAAGGTGTAAAGGGCCCGCTGATCAGCCGGAGGGCCTTTAAATCTTGGAGGAGCGGAGGGAGAGGGGCGGGGCCCTCCAGCTGATCGGCGGGCCATGTGCTCCCGCCGATCAGCTGGAGGGCCCTTTTAAAGTCACGGTAGGGGGAGAGAGGCAGCAGCTGTTGTGGGGCATCCCTCCCATTTGAGGGGGCGGAGCCCCAAAAGGCCTCGCCTTAGCTACATGCCTGACCCCACTTACCGGGCTGCAAACCCTTACAGAGTCGGGGTGTGTGTGTGTGTTGTTTTTCTTCTTGGTGGTGGTGCTTTCGGAAGAACTTGCTCCTGGTGTGCGTGCGTGGAGAACAGAAGGGGGGGCCAGCAGCTGCCCTTTGCAGGCCCCCTCAGAAGAGCAGCATTACAGTGAGATGAGGGGAAGCTGGCGGTGGAGAGGATTCCTCCCTTGGCGTGGGAGAGGATGAGTCTGCCTCCCTCTTCCTCTCATGTGACTCTGATGTCACAGAATGTCCTGTCGTGCGCTTAAAGCTCAGCGGGTGTCATGCAGCTGTCCTGGTGGTTAAAGGTTAGGTCCCAACTCTGGAAAAGTTGAGGACTCACTCGCAGCATGCACCGTGTCTTCTTCCCATCTCGTGCTCCTTTTTAGAGATGCCAACCTCCAGGTGAGACCTGGGGATCCCCCAGCATCACAGCTTATCTCCAGACAGCAGAGATCAGTCCCCCAGGGGGAAAACGGATGCTTTGGAGGGTGGACTGTGTGGCACTGTACCCCAACGAGGTCCCTGTCTTTCCCAAGCTCCAACCCCAAATCTCCAGGAGTTTTCCAGCCCGAATCTGGCAACCCTACCCCCCCATCCCCCCCACCGTTGGCCAAGGGGGACTTGGCAACCCAACTGCTTTTTCACCTCTTCCCCAATAAGCCCGCCCTCCCCCATTTAACACCCAGAGACACACAACAGTTGGGCTACGAACATGCAGGCAATGGTTTCCCCTGCTTCTCTGGGCTCGCTCATGGAACGCCCCAAGAGTCTGATGTTCCAAGAGAGTTTTGTGGCTTGGTAAGGTAGAGAGAACTGGAGTTCTGGTTTCCATGGAGCTCAATTGATCCTGAAACGATTGACTGTCCTAGCAGTTGCCCTTCTAGTGGGAATAATTCATTCCAGTCGAGTCCCAGCGCACAGGCCGTTCCCAGATAACCTTGCCTTGCAATACACCGGCATGCGCAGCGTGCTGGCTCCTGAGTTATAACCAGTCTTTGTGTGCAGCTGTGCCACGATTTGCCGTTCCGAAGAGCTGGGATCCCCCGCTCCTTGTTATGGGACCTTAACAGATCACTTCAGCATCGGAGTCCCAAGTCAAATACCGCGTCTGAGAACGGGGACGGAATCCTGAACCGTGTGGCTGTCCCAATTAATTTTGCTCCTGCCAGACGTCTAGAATTCTCGGGTAAATGCAGCCTCTTAGAGGCCTTGTTCAGCCAACTGGACTTGCGGGGGGTGCCGGTGCCTGCGAAGGTGGAAGCATGAAGTAGATAAAATTGGGGCGGGAGGGGAAGGCAGCAGCCTTTCTTCTCACTTTCGGGGAGTGTGAATGCATTTTGCTTTCTTCCGAATCCCTGGTGGGGTTGTTTGGAGCAGGAGGGAGTGAGCTGAGCTGGCGTTAAGACTTAGCTGACACTTTGAAATGGATTCAGGTGACGGGATTCTGACCAGTGTACAGAGGCACGGATGGCCTGACATAACCAGGCAACTCTGTCTTGAGCCCGGGCCCCGGATACTTGTTTTCAGAGGCCAGGAGAGATCCTGCTAGAACCAGAGGCTGAAAGCTGTCCGCTTCAAGAAACTCACCGTGTTTGAGTCTCTGGAGGAGGCCCCAGAGTCATGAGAACATAAGGGAAGCCATGTTGGATCAGGCCAGTGGCCCATCCAGTCCAACACTCTGTGTCACACGGGGGCCAAAACCCAGCTCCCATCAGGGGCCATAACTCCAGAAGCCCTCCCACTGTTGTCGTCCCCCCCAAGCACCAAGAATGCCAAGCGTCACTGCCCCAGACAGAGTGTTCCATCTCTACCTTGTGGCTCAAAGCCACTGATGGACCTCTGCTCCAGATGTCTATCCAATCCCCTCTTGAAGCCGTCTATGCATGTAGCCGCCAGCACTTTCTGCAGCAGTGAATTCCACGTGCTAACGGCTCTTTGGGTGAAGAAGGGCTTCCTTTTATCTGTTTTAACCCGACTGCTCATCAATTTCATGGAGTGCCCAGGAGTTCTTGCACTGTGAGAAAGAGAGAAAAGTACTTCTTTCTCTGCCTTCTCCATCCCGTGCATAAACCTCGATCGTGTCACCCTCCCAGTCGTCGTTTCTCCAAGCCCTCAGCTCTTTAACCTTTCTTCGTAAGGAAGGTGTTCCATCCCCTTAATCATTTTAGTTGCCCTTTTCTGCACCTTTTCCAATGCTATTTGGAAATCCCCCCCCACAGAGGCTGGGGCCTTGTCTGTGTCTGTCTGTTTAGTGCCCTCTGGAGGCAGGGGAACATTGTGTCGTGAACCCAGTTGATGTATGAAGGTTTCTTTATTTATCAATCCAGACGCCAGGTGTGGTTCGCTTCACCCACCACAGGGTTGTGCTGCTTTACACAGGAGAAGAGCCGTGACATGGCCACCTGCCTCCTCCTCCTGCCCTCTCCTGCCAGCCTCTTCCCATTTCCCTGCCCTCCCTTTTTATAGCCCCAGCTTCACACCCAGCCCTTGAGTCAAGGGCTGCCGTCTCTCACAAACACACACGAAATAATCCACTTTCAATCCACTTTCAACGCACTTTCCAACTGGATTTTGCCAGCTCACACAGTAAAAATCCAGTCTGAAAGTGGATTGAAAGTGGATTATTTAGTGTGTGTGACCACAGTCAAGCTCTGCCTTCTTCTCCGCTGTTGAGAGCCGGTTTGGTGTAGTGGTTAGGAGCGCAGTCACTAATCTGGGAGAACCAGGATTGATTCCCCACTCCTCCACATATGGCTGCTGGCGTGACCTTGGGTCAGTCACAAGTTCTCTCAGAGCTGTTCTCTCAAGGGCAGTTCTCGGAAGAGTTCTCTCAGCTCCACCTCTCTGGTTTGAGAGCTGGTTTGGTGTAGTGGTTAGGAGCGTGGACTCTAATCTGGGAGAACCAGGAGTGATTCCCCGCTCCTCCAAATATGGCTGCTGGCATGACCTTGGGTCAGTCACAAGTTCTCTCAGGAGCAGTTCTCAGAAGAGCTCTCTCAGCCCCACCTCCCTCACGGGGTGTCTGTGGTGGGGAGGGAAAGGGAAAGGGGGTTGTGAGCCGCTCTGAGACTCCCTCAGGTAGTGAAAGGTGGGTATAAATCCAATCCCCTCCTCTTCCTCCTTCTCATTGCCTCAGAACACCTTGTCCCATTGAGCCCTTGTTCTTCCGTCCAGGCCTTCTCACTGCCTCCACCCCCTCTGAGGTTCCCTGGGCCAGACGTCTGCCCTGTCGCTGAGGCGACTGCACCTCTCTGCCCTTGACCCCACCCTGCTCCAGGCAGGTGGGTCTTGCTGCTGGGCCCAAGGGCCTGTCCCGCCCTGCCAGGCAGAGTGTTTCTCGGTGGCCTGCCACAGACTCCATGGAGCATTCAGGACCAGACGCCGTGTGCTTAGTGTCGTGGCTAAGAGGACGAGCTACAAATCCATTGGAATCTCGCAAACTGCTGAGAACTCGCTAGCTGGCTGTGAGGAAGCCCAGCCTCCCTTTCCCGTCTTGCAAGACGAGCACAGCAATGCAGGCCTGTGTCCTCGATGCGAGGATCGTGACAAGCTGACATACGTGAGGTGCTTTGAACGCTTTCTGAAGATATTCCACTGTGGGGTTTCTGTGAACCTTCAAGTGCGGCAAAAGCGGGATAAATGCTGAAAACCGTCTCTGTGGCAGGTCACCTCAGGAGGAAAGATCAAACGTCTTCCTTTCGGATCAGCTGTCACAGTTCCTCTCCCCTGCCTGTCGCCTTTTCTGTGCAAGATTACAGTTCTGAAGTCCCAGGCCCGTGAAGATCTCTTTGTAACAATCAAAGGCGCCGCGGCTGTTCCAGTCATGTCCCATCAGCAATCAGCGCGGTTAGCAGAACTGCGTCAGACAAAGCCAGCCGATCCGGGGCTTTACCCCCATGGTACAATCCGGTGGAATCGTATGAATGCCGCCCACCCAAGCCGGCGGACCCAAGCAAATGAGGACAATGCGAAATGCGATACGCCGAGAGAATAGCAAATGAGCGCTGATTGACTCATTACAATGCATTCGTTCCCAGGGTCCGGAGAGAGGAGTCAGCAGATAGAGAGGAAACCTGTGGAGACAACATCTTGTTCCAACAGGAGCACGCTTGGTTTAATTGGAGAGGTCCCCGATCGATGGTATTGTTTTGCAGAGAACTTGCCATTGGAAAGGATACTAATTCACTGAGCGCTACTCTGTTTGCATGCTCCAGTCCCTGGCCGGCCTTCTTTTTTGAACACGAGTCTCACTCTAACATAGGCTTCTTTACTGACCACCTGTCTCTGCAGCTCCCCCCCTTTGCCGTCTGTTTCTTTCTCCTCAGACTTAACCTACCAGCCACGAGTTTCTCAGCTTGCTAAAGAATACACCTCTGATATAGCAAGAGAGAAGGGAAGGGAAGAGATTGGATTTATACCCAGCCCTTGACTACCCAAAGGAGTCTCAGAGCGGCTTCCAATCTCCTTTCCCTTCCCCTCCCCACAGCAGACACCCTGTGAGGTAGGTGGGGCTGAGAGAGCTCTGACAGAAACTGCTCTTTTTCAAGAACAGCTGTGCCAGAATGATGGCTTGCCCAAGGTCATCCAGCAAGTGGAGGAGTGGGGAATCAAATCCGGTTCTCCCAGATTAGAGTCCGCGTACTTAACCACTACACCAAGAAGAGTCGGTCCCTGGGGGGACAGGCTGGAAGGCCTTCCATCACCGTTCCCAGGCTCGGTGCTGGTTCTGAAGCTGACATGTCAAGATATTCTTGCAGGACAGATGTCTTCTGCTCTGGCATGGCCACGGCAGCAGGGGAGAGTTGGGACGGGAAGTCCTTGTGGGTGGAATTGCAGGCGAGCGGCTGGGTCCGGGGCTGTGTGCTGAGCCACAACCCCAGTGCCCAAGAGAGAGCTGAGAGGGAGTGAAAGCCTTGGGGAGGGTGTGTTAGTTTAGTTTAGCAGAAAAGGTTTGGTGTAGTTTTTAGTTTATTTATTGATATGGTCGTTTGACCAAACATGTGATCAATTTCAGAGTTTACACAGTTAACAACATTTATAGGATGAAATATGATCTAATAAAATCTAACCCTGGTTGCGATACAATTTCTGTAGCCCATGTATCAACACACAGAATTTGGCTACTTGGTACCGGATCATTGTGTAAAAGATAATCAAGCTGAGCTTTTTCAGTAAAACCAAGAATCATTATCCAATAATGGAGTAAACAGAAAGAGCTGCAAGACCAGCGTTCCCTCTAAGCTTAGTGTGTGCCAGCTCACAGTTTTTTAGCCTCCGGCTCACACATTTTTGTCCTAGCTCGGGAAGGATGGCTCCAGAGGAAGCTAACTTTCACTCACAACGTTAATGCCAGTAGCTCACAAAGTACAGTTTTTGCTCATAAGACTTCACAGCTTAGAGGGAGCACGGGTTGGCAGCTGGTGGTTAGGCTTGCACTGGGTGAGGTTTTGTGAAAGAGGCCCTACTACTCAGCTTTTGGGGGCGGGGGGGGGTCCTTCAGCCTTTGACTGCCCCTAACCCCTTTGTCTTCACTGAAGCTCTCTTATTTCCTTTGGCGTGTTAACAGGACATCGGTTTTTTTGACGTATGGCAGCCCTGTGAATTAATGGCCTCCCCAAACGTTCTATCATTAATAGCCTTGCCTCAGGGCTTGCAAACTGAAGGCCGCGGCTTCCTTTACTGAGTCAACCCATCTCAGTGTTGTGCAACAGTGGAATCGGCTGCCCAGGGGAGTGGGGAGTTCCCCTCCTTGGAAGTCTCTAAGCAGCGGCTGGACACACCCTTGTCAGGGATGCTCTCGGCTGATCCCACATTGAGCAGGGGGGCTGGACTAGAGGGCCTGTGTGGCCCCTCCTGACTCTTTGTGACTCTGTGATTCTTCTTTTCCTGCTGCCTTCAGCTGTTCCTTTTGTCTATTCCGGTGAGTCCCGTCTTCTCTCGATGTGCCCAAAGTTACCATAACCTCAGTTCAGTCATTTTAGCTATTTGGGAGAATTTCTGGCTTGATCTAATCTAGAACTCACTTATTTGTCTTTTTCCACTGTGTCTCTGAAACTCTTCTCCAGTACCACATGATCTCCCCACAACTGCTTAAGGTCTAGGCCTGTCCCACACGAAAGGTGAAGGGACCATCCCATACGCACCATTGATAGTACCGGGAATGGGCAAGGGCAGAGAGGTAGCTGTGTGGGATTCTGCAACCTCAAAACGTTGGGGTCAGGCCTGCATCCCATCGTTCACCCCAATCAGCAGTAGCACCACCAGAGAGCTGGGGAAGGCTTTCCTATTGCATCTGCTCCGCATGGCCTGATTTAAACATAGGTGCTTTTGCATGTGTTGCAGCCCAGACGGCCCAGTGCAAGCACAGAGGGCACCCCCCCCGCCCCGAGAGAGCTTGTGCCTTCGCCCAGGACTGCGTTCCAAGCCTTATTGACGGAACCACCTCTCCCCGTATGTGCCCCGTAGAGCCTTGTGCTCATCAGACCAGCATTTACTGGCGATCCACGGCCCAAAGGACGTCCGTTTAGCCTCAGCCAGGGCCAGGGCCTTTTCAGCCCTGGCCCCAACCTGGTGGGAATGAGCTCCTGCTAGAATCAGGGCCCTGCGGGACCTTTTGCAGTTCCGCAAGGCCTGTAAGATGGAGCTCTTCCGCCAGGCTTTTGAGTGAGGACAGCGGCCGTCAAATACCACCTGGCACCTCCTATTACCATCTGTTATCATCTATTATAAGGGCATCTGTCTTTGAGGACTCCGAAGCACAGCCCCACCTTGGTTTAGCTGAGGTTATGTTATCTTCCACCTGGAATCCCTTGTCGGATTTAGCCCTCTCTGCTTTTAACTGAATAATACCGGGGCACGATGGAAATAGCCTGAAGTAGTTTGAACACCATCGTTTTAGGGGTTAAGATTTTATAGTTTTTAAAAGCTGATTTTATTGTCCTTTAACCAATGTTGTAACCCACTCTAACATAAGAATGTAAGAGCATAAGCGAAGCCAATGTTGGATCAGGCCAATGGCCCACCCAGTCCAACACTCTGTCACACAGTGGCCAAAAATACCAGGTGCCATCAGGAGGTCCAGCAGTGGGACCAGGACACTAGAAGAATACAGGGCATCACTTGCCCCAGACCGAGAGTTCGTACGTTATACCTCGGGGCTAATAGCCACAGATGGACCTCTGCTCGTTCGCGGGAAGGGCGGGATAGAAATTGAACCAAATAAATTGCTCTTCTGACAGATGAGCCGGGCCCATGTTCCCTGCCTGATTTTTAGTTCATAGTAAATTGCTTTCAGGATCGCTGGATTGAGAGTCTTTCAAAAAAGGAAGGCCTGCTTCGGAGCCTCACCGTTGTGGGGGGCAAAGGCTGGAATTGTCTGGGGCTGCGTCTGCTGAAGTCTTGAAAGCCACTGGAGTTTGGTGGCGATGGGTTAAGCCTTCGGTGCCTTCAACAGCTTCCTGCCGCTCTCATATGGCTGTTGCCTTTGGGCCCCTCCCCCCGATGTCCGTGTGCAACCCTTCAGTGTCTGCTCTTGTGGTCCTCCTTGGATCAAGTCCAGGTTCCCAGGGGAGCCCCCAGCATGTGCTTGAACTCTAGGGTTCCCCATTTGTTTTTGTGATCCCTGAAGGGCGTTGGGCCCATCACAACCCGAGGGAGGCTGCAAAATCAGTGTTCTGAACAAGGGTTCAGTGTTCTGAACCAGGGGACATTCCCCAAAGCACATTACAGCAGTTTGATCTCCTCTGGTGCAGCTGGAGAAGCAGAGGGCTGTTTGTCAAGCAGCGCAGTGGCAGAAAGCGTGGTCAAGTCACAGCCAATTTATGGTAACCCCGTAGGATTCTCAGGGCCCGAGCCCAAAGAAAGAGAACTGCAGTCCAGAGGGGAAACGTACTGATTAAACTACTAGTTGGCTGCCTTTTAAAGACACCCCCAAATTTGCTGGCCAAGGTGTGGGGCTGCCTCCCCCTCCCTAACAGCAGAGCTGGTCTTGAGAGGAAGCCATTATCCTTCCCCCCCCCCGCCCCCAGCTGGGGAGTACGAATGCTGCTATTCTGAACGTTATCCGTGTTTTATAAAGATGAACCTACTTTCTGGTTGACGTTTGATAGACTGGTTGAAAAGACGGCTGGGTCGGCATCTCCCGGACGAAGCGATCAGCGTCTCAATGCAGGCAGCCCTAATACTTCCCTCGTGAAACCTGAAAATTAGAAAAGGGATAAAAAAGTCCAGCTTCAGAGACTTGGAGAGATAATTGGGAAACCGGCCGCTGAAAGAGGAATTTGGAACAGAGGCGTTGTGAAGAGTCGGTTGTGATCTGTCAGAGCTCATTATGAGGACGGGAACGTCGTGCGGCAGTTTCGAACAGCTGTCCTTCCAGGAGCTGCTGCAGAGCCCGTGTCCCGATCATATCTGACATGTGATATTAAATCACCGAGAATAGGAACGTGCAGCCTTCAGACTGTGCCGGTTTGAAGCCGAAGAATGACGGCTCGAAATGGCTTTGTGCGAAATGGAGATGCTGTCTCTGTAGCTCAGTACCCAGGACTTCCGTCCAAGCTGCTTGTTCCCGAGCCCCCTCTCGCCGGTGGGGTCCGCTTTTGGGTCCCCTTCCAAGCTGGCGGCTTTGAGGTTCTGCAGCATTGCCATGTTTGCACTGCCCCCCCCCCCGGTTGTCATCTTGAAAGTGCTTTTTGGTCCCACTAGTGGGCTGGCAAGACTCGTGGCTGGCAACGTTACAGGGAGAGGATTCCACTCGGTAGATGTCGACCGTTGGTGCAGGGCACGCTCCAGGATTGAGTTAGGGGTCCTTAATCTACAACAGTCATTCTGCTGGCCACACCAGGGTGTCTTTAAAAGCCAGCCAAGCAGTAGTTTAATCACTATGATTTCCCCTCAGAATGGATGTCAGGCGGGATCTGAAGCCAAGACATGATAAGTCCAGGCAAGAATGAGATAGCCAGCAGTACCCGGAGGTCTCTGTTGTGGGGAGGGGAAGGGAAAGGAGATTGTAAGCCACTCCGAGACTCCTTCAGGTAGTGAAGGGCGGGGTAGAAATCCAATCTCTTCTTCTCCTCTTCCTGGGCGATCTGCTGAGCAGGCATAGATGATCTTTCAGACTTACAGTGGAATCAGGATCTGAGAACCGTCACTCAGGGCTACCGCGGGTATGCGGGGGGCTGGATATTTGGAGGGGAAGGGGCACAAAAGCCCAGGGAAGGAGGGCAGAGTAGGCCATCACAGATGGAACTTTTCTTGTCCTCCCCTGGCAGAGAGCCCTGCTTGCTTCACTTTGAACTTGTGACTTTTTGACGGCGCCATTAGCAATCTAAGGAGGTGGTTGTGAATTGTGGGTCTCAGCGAGAGCCGACCAGCTGCCGCTTCACATGAGACTTTGTCTTCCCTGTGTGCATCAGCCAGTTTGCCCAGAGGGGCTCCCTGCATGAGGGTCTGGGGCGTGGACACTTGGGCACCTTCCCAAGAGGTCTCCGCAGCACGTGCCATCGGCCTGGCTCAAAGAGGGCCACGGCAGTTGCGTGGATCTGTGCCACCAAAGCTCCCTTTGCTAGACTGACATCCCGCAGTGGCTTTGGTTGCCTCCTGAGGAAGAGAAGAAGAAGAGGAGATTGGATTTATACCCTGCCCTTCGCTTGGAGTCTCAGAGCACCTTACAATCTCCTTCCCCTCCCCACAACAGACACCCTGGGAGGGAGGTGGGGCTGAGAGAGCTCTTACGAGGACTGCTCTTCCCAGAACAGCTCTGAGTGAACTGTGACTGACCCAAGGTCACACCAGCAGCTGCATGTGGAGGAGTGGGGAATCAAACCTGGTTCTCCCGGATCAGAGTCCGCGCTCCTAACCATTACACCAAACTGGCTCTTAAGCAGTGTTCCCTCTAAGCTGAGTCAGTGTGAGCTAGCTCATCAGTTTTTAGCCTCCGGCTCGCACCTTTTTGTCTTAGCTCAGGAAGGATGGCTGCAGAGCAAACCAATTTATGCAGTAGCCAGATTGCTCGCTCACGATGTAGAACTTTTGCTCACAAGACTCCACAGCTTAGAGAGAGCCTTGCTGTCAAGCACTTGGGTGAGCATCGCCTTCATTTTGACTCTGCTTTTGATGCGTTCGCTGAGCACAAAAATAGCTGCCTTGTAATAATACTTTGCATTATTGATATTCGACGGCAGTACTCATAACATGAAGAAAAACCCCTAGCGCGTGAAGTCTCATCTCAAGATGTGTTTGGAACGGATCTGGATCTCTGCACCAACAGGGGCTCTCTGAAGAAGTTTTTTCTGTTCTGAAACGGCCGCTTCCTCTGGCTCGTGAACACGGAATCAGTATTAGAAAAAAGAAGCCCGGACAACTGTGAACGGTTGGAAGCCTGTGAAGGACCAGGGAAGGGAGCCTTAATCTCCTTCTGGTTGTTGGCTGGTCCTTTGCCCCACGCAGACCATGCTTTCTGGCCGCTCACCAGCACTCGAGCACGGCCATGTGCCTGCAGCCACAGAGTAACACAGATGTCGCTGCCGCTTTCTCTGAAAGAAGAGTGATCTGGTGAGGCCAGGAATCACCCTGATCAAATCTCCCTTCAGCCCCGGGAAGGGTCTTGGGAAAGACGCGGTTCTCTTTGAGGCAGCAGCACCACCGCCACTACCCCCTGCCACCACCAACCCTGCAGTCAGGCTATCCTTCTCGACTGGGCACTTGGGCGGGTTATTGGCACAGTGGGCAGGTGAAGCGCTTTGAGTTCTGGAGAGCCACAAAATGAATGATCTGAGGTTTAAAAGAAAAGCCTGTAACCAGTGTTCCCTCTAAGCTGAGTTAGCGTGAGCTAGCGCACAGTTTTTTAAGCCTCCAGCTCACACGTTTTTGTCTTGGCTCAGGAAGGATGACTGAAGAGCAAACTGATTTATGCAGCAGCCAAATCGCTCGCTCACAACTTTAATGCCAGTAGCCCACAAAGCAGAATTTTTGCTCACAAGACGCCACAGTTTACAGAGAGTATTGCCTGTAACTTTTTCTGACCTGGCCCCAGCCTGGTGGAACATTCTCCCACTTGAAATCAGGACCCCGTGGGACTTATTACAGTTTGATGTAGTGGTTAGGAGCACAGACTCTAATCTGGGAGAACCAGGTTTGATTCCCCACTCCTCCATGTGCAGCTGCTGGCATGACCTTGGGTCAGTCCCAAGTTCTCTCAGAGCTGTTCTCTCACAAGCAGTGTTCGAAAGAGCTCTCTCAGGCCCACCTACCTCACAGGGTATCTGTTGTGGGGAGGGGAAGGGAAAGGAGATTGTGAGCTGCTCTGAGACTCCTCCAGGTAATGAAGGAAGGGGTATAGATCCAATCTCCTCCTCCTCCTCCTATTCTTCTTCTTCTTCACAGAGAGGTTCCACCAGGCCTTTGCTTGAGGTGGCGGGCATCCAGCCCATCTCGGCCTCCCCTGCTGGCACTGCTTGCAGTGCTTATATAGTCCCTGCTGTGATCAAAGAGATCAGCAGAGCATCATTGGGAAACAGATTGCTATTAACTACCATCCAATTCAGCATGTTGCAGGAGGTGCTATGAACTGCCTTGAACAGTTGCCGTCTTATTCTGATTAGACCAGAATTGGCTTTATACTTCATTCCAACGTTAGCATGCTTAAGTTGTTTAATTTTAGCGTTTTAATGTTGTCATGTTGCTTAACAAAATGTTGTGACCCGTCCCGCTCCGCCCCGAGCCATCTTGCATGGGAGGGCGGGATAGAAATCAAACAAATAAATAGATACCTCCAGAAAACAGACATGCCAAATCTGTTAGCCCGGGGGGAAGGACAAGGATGGTAAGATCAGGACAGGTCACCACGTTTGTCTGTCTGAAGCAGAAGAAAAGAGCAGGAGTCCCGGAGCACCTTCAAGACTAGCAAAAATCGGCAGCCAGGGAGGCGCTTCCTTGAGTCACTGCTCACGCCTTCAGATACTGAGGTGGAAAGAGCAGGAGTCCCGGAGCACCTTCAAGACTGACAAAAATTGGTAGCAGGGTTGGAGCTTCCCTGAATCAGTGCTCGCTTCTTCAGATACTAAAGTCTGTGGCAGGGTCAGAGCTTCCCTGAGTCAGTGCTCGCTTCTTCAGATACCAAAGTTTGTGGCAGGGTTGGCGCTTCCCTGAGTCAGTGCTCGCTTCTTCAGACTCAGCTGTATCTTGTCCTCCTCTGTATCTGAAGCAGTGGCTCAGGGAAACTCCTCCCCGGCCACCAATCTTGTTCGTCTTCAAGGTGCTCCTGGACTCCGGCTCTTTTCCAAAGCTGGTAATGGAGTTGTTGATTGTTAGGTGTTTCACAGAGGCCATCCTAAACAGAGTTGCACCCTTCCAAGTCCATTGACTGCAGTGCACTTAGAAGGGCGCATGTCTGCTTACAGTTGCACCGGAAGATTGTCACTTCCAGTTTTGTGCCACCCTTCCTCTCAGGAGCCCAGAGGGGTCCCTCCCTCCCTCTTCTCTTTGGGGGGGGGGGATTGTTTTAAGGAAGAACCGTTTCATTCAGGCATCACATAAAACTGTGGTTTACTTAAACTAACTGTGGTTTGTGAGGTCATCCGAATATGGGTCTCTCCCCTATCCTACCATGGTTTTTATTTATTTTATTTGTTTATTTTATTATTAAATTTATACCCCGCCCTCCCCAGATGGGCTCAGGGCGGCTAACAAATGAGGCATATATGCCAAGATTAAAACAGGCAAAAACAGGATAAAACAAGCAATAAAACCATCATTCATATAAAAAATACAAGTGCTGTAGATGTCACAAATAACAGATGGGGGGTCACACATGACAAGGTGGTCCCAGAGCGACACAGTAGACTCCGGGTGGTACAGCAATCCGTCCTTCCTCCCAGGGACGTCTCATTCCCCGGTGACACCCACTCCATTTAGTAGTGGAGGTACGGTGATGGGATAGTGATGGTTTGTTCAGGTACGTCAAACTGGACTCCGAAGCCACAGCTGAACGCTGGTTTCTCAGCAAGAGTTCATGGCAACTGAAGTTCTGAGTGATGCACAGAGGCAGGTATCGTAGGTTGTGCTCCCCAGGGCAGGCTGGGATAGCGGACAGGTCTCTGCGGGGGAGGTGACGGAAGGAGTCAAGGCAGCAGATGTATTCAGGCAAACCACAGTCAGGTCAATTGTCTCCCCGCCCAACTTCGCTTTCACAAACTTGCCATGGTTAAAACGAGTCATGGCTTCCGTGTCCTACCAGAACGGAGTCCATGTCTGGCTAGCGGTTGCCAAGTGAGATTCCTGGGCCGAGAGGGGATTGGAACCCAGTGCTCTGGCCACAGTCCAGAACTCTAAACCCCTGTGCCGCGATGGCTATCCAGTTGTCACCTCTGTGGCGGAAGGCTTTCAGAAGGGGCTTGAGTGAGTGATGGGCGATCCAGCAGAAACTCAGAGGCTATGACTATTTGGCCAGGTTACATCACGCCTTCCAGGGCCAAAGCCTTGGTCACCACCAGCTTCCTGTTGGCCGACTTGTCTGTGTCCCCCCTTTCCTGCGGCAATTGCCGTGTGAGAGTTTTAGTAAAGGTAATGGTAAAGGTTCCCTTGCTCGAAAGCCAGTCAAATCCAACTCTAGGGTTGCGGTGCTCATCTCCGTTTCAAAGCCAAAGAGCCAGCGCTGTCCGAAGATGTTTCCGTGGTCATGTGGCCGGCATGACTAAACACCAAGGCTCACAGAACGCTGTTACCTCCCCACCGAAGTGGTACCTATTTATCTACTTGCAGTTTCTTGCTTTCGAACTGCCAGGTTGGCAGGAGCTGGAGCTAGAGACGGGAGCTCACTCCGTCATGCGGCACACTCAGGTCTCGAACTGCTGAACTACTGACCTTCCGCAGCCTGCAGTTCAGCATCTTAAGCACTTGAGCCACCGCAGCCGGCTTTAAAAACAATCCTTATATAGCAAAGGCCAAGAGACTTAGGCGCCGGGTAGCAATTGCATTACAAGGCTCCCAAACCCCCTGCCTTCAGGCTTGCCCTCGCAGAGACAGAAAGTGCCATTTTGTCTCCAGGAAACAGCAGCTCCAGTTGGAGAGCAGTTTCCCTTCCGATTTCCCAAACCAGCCCTTTGGCACTCCCCCCACTTACAGCTCTGAGCGAAGCAATTTGTTCCTTCAGCTGGGCGAATTTCTTTCCCTTCTTCTCGCCCCCTCATCCCCCACACACACACACACAAGGACGAAGAGTAATGTTTGGGTCTTCAGCAGAGCTGTTAATGAGGAGAAATAAATAGATATTTTTGCTGTGACACTCTTAAATGCAGTTAACGAACTCCTCGTCTCCGAAGACTCAGCTGGGGATCAGGCGCAGGGCCATCTGTTACGCCAATTAGAGCCAGGAAGAAAGAGAACCGAGGAAAGAGCCATGGTGATTGATGTCCAGTTTTGCGAGGGAAGGGAGAAGGAGGTCCAGTTTCAAGGTGCTGGAGAGTGGCCGTGGCCATCGTGCGTGGTAGACTGGCCCGTAGCCCGGGTTTTGTGGCTTGTGTAGCTCGAGTTTTGTGGCTTGTGGGGCAAATTTTGCTCTGGTGGGGCTGAAGTTCTCAGTACTGAAAGGAAAGCCATTTAGCCAATAGAAAGCTGTTCCCAGGATAGATCTCTGAATTGCAAGCTGTCGACTGCTTTAGATGACAGTTCTCAGCTGCTGCAAGTTAAATCACTTCTGCCAGCCTAAGCAACAATTCTTATAACAAGCGGGGAGGTGGGGGTGATTACCTCTGTAGTCAAGAAAGCGAACACTTAGGCAGAAATACTCTCTTAAAGGAGACCAGTTTCCTGACACAGAGCTAGAAGGGATCCTAGAGGTCACCTACTCCAACCCCCTTGCTCAGTGCATGAATCAGTCAACTACAACACCACATGCTATTTAAAGGAGCGCACACCTGTAAAAAATGTTTTTAAATGACTGTTGATCATGGCACTCTTACGAAGGCCGCATGCCCTGAGTGCGAACTCCCAGGATGCATCAGGCTGGCCCCTCTGGGATCCAGGATGCCGCAGGAACCTTTTTTACTGCGGTCCAAGAGAGGGGTGCGTGTGAATTCTGTGTCTGAAATTCTGCACCAGGGCGGCCCAAATAACATGCCAGAAGCTGTGTGATTCTGTGACCTGAATAAATTACATAAACTAGGCAAATGTAACGAACACGTGGAATTCACTGCTGCAGGAAGTGGTGGCAGCTACAAGCATAGACAGCTTCAAGTGGGGACTGGGTGAACGTATGGAGCAGATGTCCATCAGTGGCTATTAGCCACAAGGTAGAGATGGAACACTCTGTCTGGGGCAAGGGATGCTCTGTATTCTTGGTACCTGGGGGACTACGGTGGGAGGGCCAGTTTAGAGTAGTGGTTAAGTGTGCAGACTCTAATCTGGGAGAACCGGGTTTGATTCCCCAGTTCTCCACTTGCAGCCAGCTGGGTGACCTTGGGCAAGCCGTATTTCTGACAAGAGCCGTCCTTGAAAGGGACTTTGGGTCAGTCACAAGTTCTCTCTGAGCTCTCTCAGCCCCACTGACCTCACAGGGGAGAGGAAGGGAAGGTGATTGTAAGCTGCTTTGAGACTCCTTCAGGTAGTGAAGGGTGGGGAATAAAACCAAATCTTCTCCTCCTCCTCCTCCTCCTCCTCCTCCTCCTCCTCCTTCCATAGATCGTTCCACTGCAGCTGTTTTACACTGAAAACAGCATAGGAGAGCCATTTACAGACACACACACACACACACCGAGTCTTGTCTTGACTGTCTTTCAGGAAGCCGAGTTCTGTGGCCCAGTGTTGTTTCTCTTCTGAGCATTTGCTGGAACCGCAATCTCCTTGCAGCCCAGAGCACGGACAGAACTTTGCTTGGGTTGCAGACTTCGCTATCTCCTTGTGGCTCTTTCCGGAGTCCTTTCCAGCACCTCAGAGCCCTCCTGAGCGTGGCAGGCAAAGCAAAGGTCCCCGTTCACTGGCATTGACCCCCTTCACTGTAGTCCCCCCATCTCTTGAGATTCGGTGCTGAGATTGCCTCTTCCGTGAATTTTTTTGCTGCACGGAAGAGGGGCCGTGTGTTCCCTTTTGAAGGCTTAACCGGTTACTTGAAAGCCCTTGCAAGCTTCCAGATCTTTTCCTGACTACAGATCAGACATGAAAAGAGGCTCTTCAGCAGGTTCAAAACCTTGCTGTGCTTTTGAACGCCTCCATTTGAGCTGATGGGGGAAATGTTGCTTTTTGGGGTTTTCTTTTTACTTTTCAGACTTTCCTGTTCTGTGGATCGATGGTGGCTACAGAGCCGCTGATCTTAACCTTTGCAGCAGAGTTGAGCCACGACCCGTTCTGCTCCCGAGCTGGGCGTTGCTGCGGCAGCCGCTCTGATCTCGATCTTTTCTCTTCCCGGCAGGAGGCAGAGAACACCTTGCGCATGATGCAGAACAAGCTAAAGGAGGAGGAGAAACGCCTGCTGAAGACTGGAAGTAAGCCCCCCCGCCCCCGCCCCGTTCCTTAAATGCCCCGTGTCAGCAAAGGAGGGTGCCCAGATCGCAACTGCGTTTAAACCGTCATTCCTGCCTTTACTTTACCCTTTCCACTGTGGAGTGGAGACCAGCACAAAGGAGAGAGATCTTGTCACTTAAAGCCTGCGGTCACACACACGAAATAATCCCGTTTCAATCCACTTTCAGTGCCCTTGCAAACTGGATTTTACTGTGTGAACTGGCCAAATCCAGTCGGAAAGAGTGTTCCCTCTAAGCTGAGTTAATGTGAGCTATCTCACAGCTTTTTAGCCTCCAGCTCACAGATTTTTGTCTCAGCTCAGGAAGGGTGGCTCCAGAGCAGACTGATTTATGCAGCAGCCAAACCACTCGCTCACAACTTTAATGGCCAGTAGCTCCCAAAGGAGAATTTTTGCTCACGAGACTCCACAGCTTAGAGGGAGCATCGGTTGGAAAGCGGACTGGAGGTGGATTGTGTTGCGTGGGGGGGTGACGGCAGCCAAAGGGCCGAGGAGAGTACAGCTTGTCCCACCTGCATCGTTGTTCTGCCGCTCACTGGCTGTGTGGTGTTGCGTGCAGAAGACCCCAGGTTCAGTCCCTGGAACCTCCCGTGTAAAAAGGATCAGGCGGCAGAGCTGTGGAGCCTTGTGAGCAAAAACTCTGCTTTGTGAGCCGCTGGCCATTAAAGTTGTGAGCGAGCAATTTGGCTTCTGCATAAATGAGTTTGCTCTGGAGCCCATCCTTCCTGAGCGGAGACAAAAATCTGTGAGCTGGAGGCTAAAAAGCTGTGAGTTAGCTCACATTAACTCAGCTTCGAGGGAAGTTGTGAGCGAGCGATTTGGCTGCTGCATCAATTTGTTTGCTCTGGAGCCCTCCCTTCCTGAGCCGAGGCAAAAATGTGCGAGTCGGAGGCTAAAAGATCATGAGCTAGCTCACGCTCTCAGCTTAGAGGGAACACTGGGCGGCAGGCAATGCCCCCTCTGAGCTGTGGAGTCTTGTGAGCAAAAATTCTACTTTGTGGGCTACCGGCATTAAAGTTGTGAGCGAGCCATTTGGCCACTCCATCAATTAGTTTGCTCTGGAGCCATGCTCCCTGAGCCAAGACAAAAATGTGTGAGCTGGAGGCTAAAAAACTGCGAGCTAGCTCACACTAACTCAGCTGAGAGGGAACACTGGCAGCAGGCGATGTGAAAGAGATCCCGGAAAGCCGCTGCCAGTCAGAGTGAGCGATGCTGACCGTGACAGATTATCCGACTTGGTGTACGGCAGCTTCGTGGGTCTCCTCCAGCAGCAAGGAGAAGTGATGATTGTTCCCCCTCCCCAGTCCCCTTGCCAGCAGACCAAGCTGGCAGGTGGTGGCTGCACAGCATTTAACAGATCCCTTTGTGGGCGTGTGAGAAGCTCCCTCAATACCAGCCTACTAGGCCAGCGGTTGTCACTTGGGACAGAGGCAGACCACACCAGCTGTAATAACGTGGTGTCAAACTCACTAGTCCCGACCTGGACGGCCCCGGCTTGCCCGTTCTCGTCAGGGCTCAGAAGCTAAGCAGGGCCACCCTGGCTAGTCTTTGGATGGGAGGGCCCCGAAGAAGACCGGGGTTGGCCACTGACGAAGCCCCAGGATCGCGCCGCAGAGGCAGGCAGTGGCCAACCACCTCCGGTCGCCTCCTGCCTTGAGAACCCCGCGGGGGGTTGCCATAAGTCAACTGTCAGGTGATGGCAAAAAGGTCAAACCAACTCGCTAGCCACCCCCCCCGAGAGGAGCGTCCCCCTTTCGCCTTTCCCGCATTGTCGTTTCCTCGCTTTACAGGCTTTGCTGGAATAAATTGTAATCGCTTCCACATGCACATGCATGTGTTTATAGATGCGACAAGATAAGTTAATCTTTGACACATCTCATTTGCAGAAATGCGCACGGAAACCGTGCGCTGCAAATTTAGAGTGGTTTTGTTCCGGCGCGTTACCCTAATAGGGGATTTCTTTAAAGACAAGCCTTTTGTTCGATAACGTTTAAGCGACTGCCTTTCTGTCAGTGCCGACAAGGTGGTTTGGGATACGAGGCAGCGGCTTTCGGTCTGATAAACGCAAAAGGAAGGGAAGGCGGAGAGGTAATGGGGACTAAGTGTGTGTCTGCATGCCTGCTCTGGGAAGGAGCGCCCAGTTGAACCGCAGTGCCCGAGGACGGTCCGGGCCAAATGTTCCCTCTAAGCTATTGAATCTTGCGAGCAAAATTTCTACTTTGCGAGCTGCTGGCATTAACGTTGTGAGCGAGCCATTTGGCGTCTGCATAAATTAGTCTGTTTTGGAGCCATCCTCCCTGAGCTAAGACAAAAATGGGTGAGCCGGAGGCTAAAAGACTGTGAGCGAGCTCATACAGCTTAGAGGGAACACTGTGCAGTAGCCACGGGCCCATGTCAAGCTGAAAGGGTTTCCTCAGACGGAGGGAGTCTGCTAAGCCACCGTATTCATCACTGTTTACAGTGGTGGTTCCCCAGGGTCTTGGGCAGAGAAGGGTCTTCCCTAAGCCCTGTTACTGGAGAACATGGAACTGGAGATGCCCGGGATTGAACCTGGGACCTTCTGCACAAAAGACACGGGCTTCGCCACAGAGCGGTGTTTCTCACTTCCTTCCGTATCCCAGACGGAGCTTGTGAGGGCAGTGTAGCATACAATTTTAGCAAGTCGCTTAGTGGATAGCTGAAGGTGTGAAGCCTTGTTGGGTTCAGCAGCAGAAGAGCAAGATTCGAATCCAGCAGCACCTTAGAGACCGACAAGATTTCCAGGGTATAAGCTGGAACTCTTACCTGACAAAGGGGGACGTGACTCTTGGAAGGTTATGCCCCGTTGGCCTTTCAGGTGTTCCTGGGCTTGAGTCTTGCTCACGTCATACCAGCATGAAAACAGGGCTACGGATGAGCTCACAAGAAATGTTAACCGCTTGAATAGCAGTCTGTGTGAACAAGATCTTGGGGTACGGGTGGACCGAAAGTTAAATATGAGCGGCCAGTGTGATGCGGCGACAAAAAAGGCTAATGCAGTCTTGGAGTGTATCAACAGAGGCATGAAATCCAAATCACCAGATGCCATAGTCCCACTGCACGCTGCATTGGTCAGGCCATACCTGGAGTATTGTGTGCATAAATCTGGAGGCCTCACTTCAAGAAGAAACGCTGGCCGGCTACGCTAGCGAAGCAGCTGTGTCTGATTGCCTGGGGTGTCTCTTCATACGCCCAGCTTGAAAGGCAGAGGATGAATCCAGGACTCTTTGATCAGATAACCGGCCTAGTGTTAATACTTCCTCCACTCTCAGCTCTCCCGGTCAAGCATCTCTGCTGGGAGATCCCGGCCTTCCTCTAGTACTGAGGGTCCCGTAATTGAAACGGTCATTCTCATGTTGAGAGGTAAATGTAGTGACAGATCAGAAGGGACGCCTTCTTCCCGAGCCAGAAATATCCATGCCTCCTGTTGGATGTGTTCTCAAAGAAGGCATCAGCAGAAAGAGTCCCCTCGGGTGAGTCACCCCGCCGACTTCAATATCGCCACGTATGCATTCAGTGTATGTCAGGAAGCAGGAGACTTACCCTTGTGGATCAGTGCAGGGGATTTCTGCTTGCGGACCGTTCCCGGCCAGTTCAGCCTTGCTGGCAGGTGTCCTCTCAGCAAGAGGTTGGATCCGCCATCTTGTGCTCCAGCCTCTCTTCTGTATGGCAAGAGACTTGAAAGTGGCGAAGCTCGGGAGGACTGAACCCGGAACCCAGGTTTGCTTGCTGTTTGTGATTCACGGCTTTTCCTGGCCTGTTGTGTAGGAGGACAGTTGAAAGGCGTCTTGCCTTGCTGTTTCCTCCACCGGAAACTCATTATTTAACCTGAAAGATTGGTCATGATGTGTAATCATTGCAATACACTGTGCCTTCTCTCCAAGATACGGTAGGAAGGAAGGGGCTCTCCTAGACTCGGGTCCCAGGCCCCTCTCTCCCCGCATTCAAAGACTCTGCAGCCTGGTTCTCTTGAGCTGGTTTTAGTTAGCGGCTGTTCTGTATGGGGAAGTTTCCATGGCAGCTGTTCAGGGATCTCGAAGGGGGAGGCAAACTTACTCCATCCGACTTAATTACAGGCATTTTGCTTCTCACTCTATTGAGACTACTAGTACTTGACATTTAATGGATGAGGAATGTTGCTTATTGAGAAGAAGAAGAGCAGGCTTTTATGCTCCACTTTTCTGAGAGGGGAATCAAACCCGGGTCTCCAGGTTAGAGTCTGCCGCTCTTAACCACTAAACCACGCTGGACCTCTAGAGCCCTCACTGTGCCCCCAGTGTGTTGCAGGTGCTCATAAACTAGAGATCAGGACCCGGGTGAGCGCCACCATGATGCAGTGGTTAAGAGCAGCGGACATTAATCTGGAGAACTGGGTAGCTCACAGTTTTTTAGCCTCCCGCTCACAGATTTTTGTCTTCGCTCAGGAAGGGATGGCTCCAGAGCAAACTAATTTATGCAGCAGCCAAATTGCTCGCTCACAACTTTAATGCCGGCAGCTCACAAAGGAGATTTTTTTGCTCACAAGACTTCACAGCTTAGAGGTCTGCTGGGTGACCTTGGGCCAGTCACGGTTCTCTCGGAACTCTCTCAGCCCCACCGACCTCACAAGGTGCCTGTTGTGGGGAGAGGAAAGGAAGGCGATTGTAAGCTGCTTTTGAGATTTCTTAGGGTAGAAAAAAGTGAGGTATAAAGACCAATTCAACTTCTTCGTCCCCTTCCCCAGCAGCTTGTGACTGTTTCTTTTTAACAAAGTGGCCGATTCCCTCTTCCCAATTGCGAAAGTAGCAAAACAGACCACCCACAGACAAGACAGAAGGGTCTTTAAATGCTTGGGCTGGGGAGGCTCCCCAGGTGTGCAGAAAAACATGACTTTGTAAATTACGGGCGGGGGGGTCAAAATCCGACTGATTAGGACTGAGCAGGCTCCGTGAGGCGCAGACAATTGAGAGCAGCAGAGACTCAGCTAAAGCAGGTTTTGACAAGTTTTCTTTGGCTCTAGGAGCCAGACCAATTAATCTACCAAAGCAATGACCGGAACCTCACGCACATGCGTTTTTAAGTCATGCAGCAAAACGTATTCTGATGTGAAATGATAAAGCTTCTCCCCCCCCAAGAGGATCACTGACAGAACTACAGATAACGGCTGAAAATACTAGCTGCCACAGTGAAATTTTTAGGCACCATAGCGACCTGGCACCTGGGATTAAAGGGCCTGAGTTAAAGGGAAAAGAGGGGAGGGGGAGTCAACCTGCTGCAGCCCTCAAGGGCTTATAGAATCCTACGGGGAGACACCTGGGGAGTGGGAATGCCACATGGGTCAAGTTGGAGGGTGGGGAGGGCGTGCAAGGAAGCGCAAGGGGAAGGAGGGACAATGTAGTGGGCAACAGGGAAACAAGGGGGAGAGAGAGAGAGATGAAGGCGATCCAGTGAAGGCACCCACACAGAGCCCTGGTTACAGTTCGCGGTGAGGATTAAAAGACTTGAGCCAAAGGGTTCTCCAAGAGGCCCTTCCCTGTGGGGAAGTTTGACTCGCTCTTGGCCACTGAACTACGCAGGGCTGAGTTTTCAGCCAGGGAACGCCTCCCGGAGCAGGCGGCTCTCTTGTCTTGTTATTTGCCATACCGTATGTTTCTCTGCCCGCCAGCAAAGGTCTGCCTGGAGTGGGAGAATGAGCTCCCGTCGACCTCTGAGAAAGGAGCGTCTGGCGTTTTTGCTTTTGGTAGCGACGGTGGCGGTGAGGGGGGAAATATTAGCAGCAATGGGAATGAGCGACAGTTGTGCCGGGCTGCCAGCATAGCTCAGCGTGAGGAGAACTCATCTGAAAGGGGAGCACGCGCGTCATTCTTTGCCAGAACTAGGAGTGTTTTATAGAGCGAGTGACACGTCTGTCTCTGGGTTCCGTCCATCAGTGGCTGATTGACGGGGGCTTGGTTTATTTCAAAGATCCGGGATTCGGTAGCTGGTCTGCTCCCCGGCCTTTTTTTTATTTTTTAAGTCTGCTATGAGTTTAAACCCAGTGACATGTCCAAGCCTAGACCAGTTGCAAAAGAACACAAAGGGGCCCAACCGGTAAAAATCCCGTCTAGGTAGCTACCCCAGATCCGTGACTGTGTGGCAGTCTTGGCACATATTTTCATTTCTTGGTCTGAAGTATCAGCAGTTTGCACTGCACGGCCGGAGAGAGACTCCAGGCCATGTGCCTCAGCTGGGGAGGGAGGAGGCAGAAGCTCTGTGGAGGGAGCGGCGGGCCTGTAGCCAGAAATTTGGGGGAGGGGCAAAGAGGGGGGGAACCAGCAAGAAGGGAAGGAGTCAGGGTACCAAGAGCCAGATGTTAATTGAGCCCTGAGAAAAATGGAGGGGGAGTGATAAACTGAGGCGCAAAGACCTTGAAAGGCGCATTCAGTTGCATTAAGCGTGTGCGAAGTGCAAGGATCTTCCCAAGACGCCAACCCAAGCCCCTCCGTAATCCGGGTCTGCAGGCCCAGGGGACACCCCCTCCTGCCACCGCCGCTTCTCATTCAGAGAGGCCTAGGAGAGAGCAGAGGCGGCACTTGGTTCCTCGCCCCGCCCGCCTGTGAAGCAGGCCCCAGATCTGAGCTGCAGCCTTGTTCCCTCCCCACCACCTGCACTGGCAAGGAAGCCCGAGCAGCTGTTGAGAGCCCCGCAAAGCATGCCACCGTCACAGCCTCACGCCCAAAACCGCGTCCGGCAGGGCAGTCTGACGCTGCAAGGACTCAAACTGCCGTGACGCACTCCAGCTTTGTTGCGCTCAGCCAGTTGCAAGGCTACGTGCTTCCTGCTCCCCTTCCTCCCTCCTTCCCGGCCACGAAGTCTGCGGGAGGGCTGATACGTTGAGCCTCAGGTCCAAGAGGCGGGGGGGAGGCTACATAGTGCTCTGCCGCAAGGGCAGTGGCGGTGGAGGAGGGCAGCTCGCCCCTTGCCCTCCCAGGCTTCCTTCCCCTCCCAGGAACATCAGAGGAGGCAGCTGGGCAGGGCAGATTCAGGAGGGGGCGTCGCCTTAAATCCCCCCCTCTGGTGCCTACAGGCCTGGAGAGTGGTGAGGCAGGAATGGCCGGGCAACTCTGGTTGTTGCAGGCTCAAGGGAGCCCTTTATTCCTGCCCACGCCCTGGGACCATGATGCCACGAGAAAAGGTTGGCTGCCGTTTCCACAGAGGCCTACTTCGTAGATAATTTGGCTCAGTCAGTTAGCTGACCTTTCCAGCCCACTGCTCTGCCGTGCTGCATCTAGACTCAGAGGATGGGGGACTAAGCGACAGAGAACAGTAGCAGTCTAGCGGGCACACAGTTACAAAAGGGCAATTCCCTCTCTCTCTCTGCGCCTTTGGCGTCTCTTGCCTAAACTGACGAGCCCCGGGCTCTCCAGCCTTTCCACTAAACCCCTCATCATCTTAGTTGCCCTCCTCTGTATTTTTTTTCCAGCTCTGCGATGTCCTTTTGGAAATACGGTGCCAGAACTGCACACAGTATTCCAAATGAGGCCGCCCCATAGATCTGTACAGGGACGTCACAATATCGGCGGGACCCTGGGAAAGAGGCCCCTTACACCCTCGCCTGAGGCCCAGTGGGGCAGCAGGCCGAGAAAGGTGAAAAGGGGACTATGGGAGGTGAAGGCGACTGGCTCCAGCCTTGGTCCTATCACAGGTGGGCAGGGGCGGAGCCGAGGCTGGTGCATGTAGTGGGACTGAGGTTAAAAGTGGGCTGGGGGCTGGCAAAAGAGGCCACACCGGATCTTCACTTCTGCTGCTGGAAGGAATGAGGTCAAGGGAGAGGAGGAGAACATGGGGCTCCTGTCTTCCTCTTCTAAGGTCATGGGACCACCACATGGGACCACCACAACCAGTTTGGTGTAGTGGTTAAGTGTGCGGCTTCTAATCTAGGAGAACCGGGTTTGATTCCCCACTCCTCCACTTGCACCTGGCTGGATGACCTTGCGCAAGCCATACTTCTGGCACAGCTGTTCTTGAAAAAGGGCAGTTTCTGTCAGAGCTCTCTCAGCCCCACCTACCTCACAGGGTGTCTGTTGTGGGCTGGGGAGGGAAAGGAGTGTGTAAGCCGCTCTGAGACTCCCTTGGGTAGTGAAGGGTGGGGCATAAATCCAAAAGCCTCTTCTTCATAAGAACATAAGAGAAGCCAATGCTGGACCAGGCCAATGGCCCATCCAGTCCAACACTCTGTGTCACACAGTGGCCAAAAATACCAGGTGCCATCAGAGATCCAGCACTGGGGCCCGGACCCCTCCCACTGTTGCCCCCCCCCAAGCACCAAGAATACAGGGCATCACCTGCCCCAGCCTGAGAGTCGCTATCTATACCTTGTGGCTAATAGATAGGAACTCTCAGGCTGGGGTCTTCCCACACCTGGGTTTTGTATTTTGTGGGGAGGATGCACTGCAGGCGAAAAGCTTCTGCGCGATCATTTTTGGTGCATTATTCCGGAGGACCGGTGGAAACGGTCGCTTTGTCAGTTTGGGGGAAGGGTCACGCTGGCAGAAAACGACATTTCTGTGGGCATTAGGGAAACGGTCGCCAGCGTGACCGTGGCAGCCACCGAGCCAGGGCAGATCCATTTGGACTCACAAGAGTGGTGGGTCAGAAGTGGGTGCAGAGACGGTCAGGGGGAGAGGGAAAGGTGGCCCGGCAGAGGATGCGTGTTTCGGAAGCAGCGTTTCATGAGCCGCATGCAGCTGGGGGAGTTGGGCAACTGTTTCAGAGCTGGCCCCGGCACAGGGGAAACCTGAGCATTTAAGCGGGGCCGAACTGTGGATGCCACACGATTAGCTGATGGCTTAAATGCTTGCACTGGGACAGCCTGAAACCCTCAGTGCGCAGAGCAGCCGCTGAAATAATAAGCCGGGCCGTGTTATTTAGCATCAGCAGCGTGGGAGGACAGCCTTCGCCCGAGGCACAAAAGAGAACAGGAGGCAGGAAGGAATATTGCCACCGACAAGCCCTTGTCTCTGGGAATCTTCTTGAAGGCGAGGATGCCTCAGCAGACCGTCCTGACAGAGGGGGAGGTTTTGTTCAGAGAAGGGAGGGTCTTTGATGCCCACGTCCCCGGCCGCCTACAAGTGGAACAGCTTTCATTCCCGTGCCTCCCCCCACCCCACCCCGTCTATATGTCCTATCCGAGCGTTCATCCAAGGAGCGGAGGGTGACTGAGTGGCTTCCTCCACCATTTTATTTGTCCAACAGCCTTACGAGGTAGGACAGGCAGAGAGAGAACGACTGGCTCCAGATTACCCAACAAGCTTCATGGCGGCGAGAGTCCCAATGCTACCTCCCAGCTGTGGAGTCTTGCGAGCAAAGATTCCGCTTTGTGAGCTCCTGGCATTAAAGTTGTGAGCAAGCGATTTGGCTGTTGCATGAATCAATTTGCTCTGGACTCTAGAGCCATCCTTCCTGAGCTGAGACAAACATGTGTGAGCCGCAGGCTAAAAAACTGTGAGCTAGCTCACACTAACTCAGCTTAGAGGGAACACTCACTTCCCATGCTTGGTTCAGCAGCCCTCTCTCATGGCACAGAGAGCCAGTTTGGTGTAGTGGTTAGGGGAGCTTGGACTAGGTTTGATTCTCTACTCCTTCACATGCAGCTGCTGGTGTGACCTTGGGTCAATCACAAGTTCTCTCAGAGCTCTCTCAGCCCGACCTCCCTCACAGGGTGTCTGTTGTAGGGAGGGGAAGGGAAAGGAGACTGTAAGCCGCTCTGAGACTCCTTCGGGTAGTGAAGGGTGGGGTATAAATCCAATCTCTTCTTCTTCATTGTGATTTTCCAGTGCTAATACTTTTTAAGCACTGTCTTAATGGCATTTACACAAGGCTTAAGGCCTCTTCTGTCGCATCCCTATCTAGGCAGTTCTGAGAATTCACGCCTTCATCCCTCATTTCCTTCCCTTAGTGCCATTTTGCGGGCCTGTTATTGCGTTTCGCCCTCCTCCTCCCTCCCCTCCAGCGCCACTAAACACTGAGGGCGTCCTTCACAGAAGCCAGCAAGGGAAACCTTTTGACCTAGAGGGAGAGAGAAAAATAACCAATCAGAGAGGAGAGCAGCGGAGTCTTCCGGCAGCCCAGTTCCTGCTCCTTCCTTCCGGCTTTTTTAACAGAAATATTTCTTTATTTCTGCCGTTCCCTCCCACCCCGTGCTGTGATCAAGCCCCATTTGCTGGCTTGGCTCCACATAAATCACTTGAATGTGGATAAGAGGCAGGCAAGTCATGAGCCATGCAAGGTTTCCTCCCTCCTCCCCCCCTTGAAAACACGTGAAGCACAGTGGGAGGGTAGCCATTCTTATAGCTGGAGGAAGAGGAAGGGAAGGGTGCAGCTTCAGAGCCAGAGATTACGTAGCAGCAGAGGGAATGGCCATTGAGTATGTGGGTAAACTGACTAGGGCAGGGGTCTCCAACGTGGTGCCCGCGGGTGCTGCCCACTGATATCTTTCCTGTGCCCACCAAGTGTTTTCAGAAAGTGGGCAGGACATCATGAAGAAGACAACAAAGAAGAAGAGGAGGAGGTGGTGATGATGATATTGGTGATGATTGGATTTATACCCCGCCCTCCACTACCCAAGAGAGTCTCAGAGCAGCTTCCAATCTCCCTTCCCTTCCCTCCCCCACAAGAGATAGGTGGGGCCGAGAGAGCTCTTTCAAGGACTGCTCTTGACAGAACAGTTCTGAGAGAACTTGTGACTGACCCAAGGTCACACCAGCAGCTGCATGCGGAGGAGTGGGGAACCAAACCCGGTTCTCCCCGATTTAGAGTCTGCTCTCTTAACCACTACACCCAACTGGCTCTCCTGGTGGGGCGTTTGCCCAGTGCGGCTTCTGATTAGCCATTGGAGATCTGATTAACAGTGTCATTTGGGCAGCAGCTGCCAACGTGACGCGAGGCTCGTCGCTGTGTGACTGAAGGCAGCCGTCCTGTGGTTGGCTCCACCCCCCACAGCAGCTATTTTGTGGTTACACACCTACCACACTATTTCAGGATTCCAAAGGTGCCTGCAGGCTCAACATGGTTGGGGATCCCTGGACTAGGGGGAGGACCAGTCGGTGTATGTTCATGCTGGGGCTCGAGAAGGGCATGTAGCGCTAGACAGGAGGAGGGAATCCTTTGGACAGGTGGTCTGTCGTGCAAACCTTAACAGGGCTGTGTGCCGGGACCATCCAAATATTGCAGCAGGAGAGCTGGATTGGGGGGGGGCTCGCGTCAGCGATGCAGACAAGCGACTGCCACAGAGCATTACCGACACACAGCCAAGCATTGTTGTGAAGTCACGAGGGCCAGGAACTTGATTTTACAAAAGCGAACGGTGAAATTTTCAGGATGCCGAATGGTACATGGGATACTCCGTTGTGCAGCTGGGAGTCGGCTGGCCCAGAACTGCAGAACGACCTCCCCACACTTGCTCCTGGAAGCTCTGGGCAGGGGACTGGGCCAGGCGGTCTGTCCCGCAGTCTGATCTCGCGCAGGGCCGGAGTCTGCGCGGCACCGAGGGATCGGCCGCCGTTCTGCCCTCTGCCCAGTTGTTCCAGAGGCCTCTGTGGTTCCCTTTAGATAGCGGCTCGCTTAGTGCTGCCTTCTCTAGGTGTCGTATTTCACAGTCTGGACTCCTCCTCATCAGGTAGAGTCTGCAGACTCAGGCAAGGAGGGGGCTGAGCCCCCCGATACCACCACAAGAGGAAGCAGTTGAGCTACCCCCCCCCCTTTGCTGTGCAGGTGGAGCCTTGGGAGTCCAGATCGACCCTTCCAGCCAGGGGGTGCAGCCCTGCCCTCCTGACACTCTACCCGGAAGTCCATTACGGCGCTGAGGTCTCCCCGAACTGACCCTTCCAGCCTCACAAAGCCCTGAACCACCCCAACCCCATCAGCATTAAAGTTGTGAGCGAGGAGTTTGGCTCCTGCATGAATTAGTTTGCTCTGGAGCCATCCTTCCTGAGCTGAGACAAAAAGGTGTGAGCCAGAGGCTAAAAACCTGTGAGCTGGCTCGCACTAACTCAGCTTAGAGGGAACACTGGTTTGCACCAACAGATTCTTGCAGGAGTATTTTAGGCCTCAGTTCACCCTCCGCCTTTGCTGGAACAGTCTCAAAACTCTGGTCTGTCCCCAGTCGACAGGCCAACTTCCTGAGCCTCTCCCTGCCAGGGCCCTTGACTCCCGCGGGCATTTCCATTTCTGCCTTGTCTAGGTAACGAGGATTCAGACATCGAGATCCACGAGGACGACGGGTCTGACAGCGAAATAGAAGACCGGCAGCTGATAAAGCAGCACACGGCCATGGAGATGCTGATGCAAGGTACCCTGGCCTCCCCCTTTTTTGTTAAATCTGCTCCCAAGTATGCTCGGCACTGTCCAGGAGGGGGTTTTGAGACCAGCAGGAGGCCGTGGCAGGCGCCCTTGCAGGGCCAGCCCTTTCACAGGCCATTGCCCCAAGACGCTGCCCGGGCAGCCTGGAGGGAGGGGAGACGACCCAGGCAGGCTGGGAACGGCTCGTGCACCTCTGAATCGCCGGGGGGGGGGGGCATGTGCTAAATACGGAGCCGTGGCATCTTCCGCCTTCCGTGACGGTTATCGCCGAGCTCTCCCCAAACTGGATCTTGCAAAGTGGCGGTTCTGAACAGCCAGTCCTGACTCAGCAGGGCTTCCAGATACCGAGCGCGTCCTGCTTCGGGTTGGAAACCCCTCCTGCCCCGCTTTCCAAACTGATGGCACATCTGCAGTGTCTTCACATGCCCCGGGGGAAGGCAGGGGGGGCCAGATATTCACGGTTAGAGCTGCAGGCTTCAGTGCAAGCGTGGGAGGACGTGGGACCGGATTGGATCTCCATGATTTGTGTTCTTTCTGGGGCAAACAGCACTGGGCTTCGTGGGCCGCACAGCAGATGGCTGTTGCGCTGAAAGGGACGAGTGCGCCCCCAGAGCGGTCTAGCGCAGGCTCTGTGGTGTGTCGTTGTTTGTTTATTGCAGTCTTTGGACCAGCATAAAGCTATGTGGCGTGTCTGCGTCCAGGTGCAAGCTGTGCTAGGTTCCAAATGGATTTTTTTAAAAGAGAGCTACTGTCATGGTTACAGTGCGGGCTAAGGATCTGGGGGATCCCCCACTCTGCCCTGGAAGCTCCCTGGATCGCCATGGGCTGCTCATTCCTTCTCTGCCTAACCTACCTCACTGGGTTGTTGGTGGGACAGAAACAGAGCAGGCACATGCTCCCTCTCAGCTGCGGAGTCCCGTGAGCAAAAATCCTACTTTGTGAGCTGCTGGCACGAAAGCTGCGAGGGAGCGATCTGGCGGCTTAATAATTCAGTTTGCTCTGGAGCCATCCTTCCGGAGCGAAGACAAAAATGCATGAGCCGGAGGCTAAAAAGCTGTGAGCTGGCTCACACTGACTCAGCTTAGAGGAACCACTGAACCGGTTCTCCACTCTGAAGGGCCAAGAATCGGTGTAGCCCCTGGGTGATGGACACGGCAGATGGGTGCGTGCTGCATCGGAGGAGATATTTGTAAACCTAACCTTGTCATTTAAAGCGCCCCCTCCCAGGTTTGGGGAAAGGGGCTTTGAAAACCGAGGCCCGCCCTCCCGCAGTGCCTGAGGAAAGGGGGACATCCCCATGTCTCAGGGCTGCAGAGTCCAGCCTCGCCTGCTTGGCATCAGACCTCGGGCAGAACCCCAGGCGGCCCCTCTCCTTCCCTGCCTGACCTCTCCTTTGGGTGTTGTCCTGGATGGCACAGGCTAGCTTCATCTTGTCAGATCTCAGGAGCCAAGTAGAGTTGGCTGGAGATAGTACTTGGATGGGAGACCACTTCCCTATGGGATTGTATAAATTAGCTGCAACTTGGTGGCAATTTTTTTTAATGAGTTGTTCAGTTGCACAGTCGAGTCCGACTCTTTGTGACCCCATGGACCCCATCATGCCAGGCCCTCCTGTCTTCTGTTGTCCTCCAGAGTTTACTTAATTTCATTTCCTAATTATTGTGACCATTCAGCCTAATACTAACCCCAGTTTCTCTGTTGAAGCTCTAACAAAACTTCTGTGGTATATAAATAAATATTGGGGTAACCTTGGCTATCACCACAACAAAATGCTAACCTCAACCTAACTTCTCCCCAATTTCTCATAGCTTCACTATTGCTTTAAAAGTTCTAAACTAAACACTGGAGTCAATCTAAAAAGCAATTGTGGTTAAGAAACAAATCCATAAAGCTTACACAGAAACAAACAACAATGATGCTTGGTGCACTTTTCTTTTCTTTTTGTCATGTTCCTGGTGCGATCTCTGCACCCTGGTGTTAGTGCCCCCCACCACCTCCCCAGTCATGTCTGAGCAATGCCTCCGAACCGCCTCTGTAGCAGGAGAGGTGTGGGCACCGGGCCTCTCTGCCGTCCTGCCCTCTTGGCCAAAATCACGCCCACTGGCAGCTTCCGCGTGCTCACGCGGTCATGTCCTCACGGATGCTCTGTCTCGTTCTTTCGTGCAGGGAGACCCAGCAAGCGGATCGTGGGAGCCATGCAGGGCGGTGACACGGAGGATGATGTAAGTAGCTGGGGGGGTTGGCCTTGGAGAGCTTCCCGTTGGCCAGTAGGCTGCTTTCCCCGCCATCTCTCTGCCTCTCCTCAACCCGCTCTGACCCTCCCTTTCCCCACCCGCTGCCTCTGCTGGACTCCTCTCTCTCACTCTGCCGGCAGTCGCGACCTCGCTCTTTTCTGCTGCAGCCGAGCGGGAGATCCCGGGGAGGGCCTGAGGTTCGAGGACATCCTGTCATTGTCCTGCCGCCTGGAAGGCAGCTACCGTCGCTAGGTGCTCTGCAGCGAAAATTAATACACCGGTCTCTGCCGGTGGGGGACATTAACGGGAACCGGGTGCCGAGCGTTGATTAGACTTGTGGTCACTTTGCATCCGCTTTAGTTCTAGGTGATGTGGGACGTGATGTCGTCGTGCTCTCTGTGTTTCCAGGCTCCTGCTGTGCATCTTTGGCTGTCCCTCGTGGTGGGGGGTTGTGGGCACCGTGAGGGAGCATCGCGCAGTGCTGTTAGCGAAATGCTGTCGCTGGGGATGCAGCAGCCACTTGTTGTAATAAACCAGGTGTCCCTTGTCACAGCTGAAAGGGCCTTTTACACCTTTGGTGATTTTTCCAAAGGGAATCGTTGCCTTGTGATCTGGGGAACAGGTTTCCTCGGGAGGTGGTGGGCTCTCCTTCTCTGGAGGTTTTCAAGCAGAGGCTAGATGGCCACCTGACAGCCACGCTGATCCTGTGAACTTGGGCAGATCACGAGAAGGGAGGGTAGGGAGGGTGGCCTCAGGGCTTAGTTCTCGTGGCCCTTTCTGGCATGCCCAGGGAAATGCTGATCGCCACTTCGGGGTCAGGAAGCCGTTGTTCTCCAGGTCAGTTTGGCCAGGGATCCTGGAGGTTTTTTGTCATTTTCTAGGCGTGGAGCAAGGGTCACTGGCGGGGAAGGTATTTGTGAATTTCCTGCATTGTGCAGGGGGTTGGACTAGATGACTCTGGAGGTCCCTTCCAACTCTATGATTCTATAATACAGGAAAAGGCCTTTTGTTTTGTTTTGGATCATGGCTCTTGGTTTAGTGAACTTCACAGGCACCCTTTCCGCAGCTGCCTTCTCAAAGGTGCATGTGACCCACTGCTCTTTGTTACCTTTTCGCCCCAGAGAAGCTGGGCTCCTCCTGTTGGGGTGCAGCCTGGCTTTTGCTAGGGGAAGCTGTTCCGGTTTTAGACATGCACACAATGCAGGTAAATATAAAATCAGAGCATGATCATAAGAAATGCAAAGACGCCCGGTGAAAATGGCTGTTGGGAAGGAAGGATGGCATATTCAGGTTTCTGCGCAGAGCCCTGCTTGGAACAGCTGCTGTTCGAAACAGATGCCAGCACTTTTTGTGTTCGGCGGGGAGCGATGGCTGGCAGTTTTAGGCCAAGACCATTTTTCAGTTGGGAGGGTGTGCCGTGGCTTTAGTGTGGTGGCCCAAGTGGTGGTGGTGTGTGTGTGGGCATTGGAAGGTACACAAAGCCTGCCGCAGAGAGCAGCATGTCCCACCCTTGTTGTGTCTCTGGACAGAAAGCAACGGATGGCACCTGGTGTGGCTGGATCAGAGACAGGCCCGGCAGTGCCTTCCTGCAAGGAGGCTAGGCCAGAACAGGTCACTCCGAGGCACACTAAGCAGCCTCCCCAGTGCATCTGCCTACTGTGGCCTGGCTGCAGCCTTTAGGGTCCACCCTCGGGGACCCTGGCGGTCCTTTCGTGGCATCTTATGTGTCCGGCACATCCAGGCGGTCCAGGAATTGCTGACTCAGGTGCATGCTGGACAAACCATGGGACAGGAGCCACCCATCTGTCACTGCAGGGCCTCCTGGAAGCGCCATTTTCCAACCACTCTTAGCTCTGTGCCAGCTGTTGGCCTTGAGCCAGCTGGCCAACCTGTGCCTCTGCCAGGAAGACGCCTGGCACCCGTTGGTTCTGCCAAGGGAACCCTCTGGCGCTCTGGGATGCCGTTGGATGGGAAGCTGAAGTTGACAGATGGCCCAGCGGTGTGAGTTGGCGTGCCTGCCCGGCTTGACCTGCTTCCCAGTGTCTCCACCCCCCGCCCCCCATTCAGCCCCGCTGCCTAGACTGCTAGCCCTGAGGTTGCCTTCCTGTTCCACCTTTCTGTGACTCCTTCCCCCCCTCTCTCCTCCACTGTCATTCATTTGTACCAAACGCACTGGTTTCATTTCTCTCTTTGTTTCCACCTCCATCTCGCGCTGTCTCTGTGCCGCCGTCCCATCTCCAAAGGCCGGGGTGGCTAGAGCCCGTAAGCCCAGAGCCTCCAGAGCCAAGGCCAAGGTGGGTGCCTCTCCTCTCCGCCGCTCTCTTCCGGCACGGGCCGGGCCCTCAGGTCGGTATCCCTCACTCCGCTTTGGGCGGCATCCTTCAGCCGCTCCCTGCCCGCAGCAGCAGTCCATTGAGTGAACTTTGTTCTGGGCTCAGGAGTACCAGCAAGGCATAGTCGGCACCACAGAGCCCCTGGAAGCTTGAGGGGAGGGGCTGTGGCTCCGTGGAGGAGCCTCTGCTTGCAGTGCAGAAGGTCCCAGCCAGCCTCAGTCCCTGCCCCCTCCAGCTGGAAGGACCCAGCCGCGTCAAGGGAGGCAGACAAAGTCTTTGTAAAGAGCGGAGGTTCAGACTCCAGCTGGGTGCTTTGCCGCTTCCTCCTTTCAGGAGGGCGGGGCTCTCGCTTGTGCTCCAAAGGGCCCTTTTTATGTACCATCCGTTCCTGCTTCAAAGGGAGGCCCGGCCAAAGCAGGCCTAAGGGGGCCTAGTCAAAGGAAGAAGGATGAGGCCACAAGACAAAGTTCTCCAGGCTATCATTGTAGACCCAGTCACATTGCACTGCTTGCAAGTGCGGCAAAGGAAATCTGTTCCAGTCACTTGGGAGGCAGGACCCCGGCGGTCTGTAACAATCTTCAACTTCCATATTTCAAAAAAAATGTGTTGCGGCGTTGTCCTGGTGAGTTAACGGAGCCTGGGCTCGCACGGACGAGGCAAGGACGTGGATTCACACACGAGGTCTTTGCATTTTTGTATCCAGTCTGTTTGCAACAGTGTTCGGTTTACGGCATAAAACTTTGTGCGTCTTTTGCCACTGCTCTCAGGTATCTTTTGCGAAGGCCAACAGAGTAACTGCGCCCTGCCAAAGGCACTGTTAGGAAGCTGCAGTTTAGACTCCTGTCCAGAGGTGGCGACTGTTTTGTTCATCACCACTCAAGAAACTGAAGTAAATGCAGCAATTAAATAATACAAGTGGGGACCCACGATAATCGCTGGGGACCCACGATACTCACAGGGGATCCCTTCCTCCTCTTATCCTTCTCCCCCCCTGTCACTGTCACTCCCCTGACCATCACCGCTATGGCTTTCTTACCCCCCACCATTGCTGCCGCTGCAGGGTCCAGTGCAGCTTAATATGCAGCTGAGGGCCCGGTTTGTGCTGTAGCACGTCAGTCAAGACTGGACAAAGCTTTCATCTTTCTGTCTGCTTCTCTAATAAGGACCACCAGTGCAAAAAGCAGCTCTGGCACTCCAAATCACCTCTCCTTTTATAGCCAGCCTTCTCCCACAGTGTGGAGGCTGCTCACTGGAAAAGATCAGTCACACTTCACGCTGGGCCCAAAGAAACCCACAATTAGGCTTGTTGGCAGAGGATAGTCTCCCGAAAAGTTAGAAACACAAAGCCAGAAGAGTCCTAAGGCTCATCTAGTCCCCTGAACAATGCAGGACGTGCACAGCTACCTGCCTGCTCTATGTCCCCTGCTCTATGCCGAGTTACACCCAGGTTATCCTGGTTCTGGCATCGTCTAAAGATGCAATCCAAGATGCCTGGGTTTAGCCTGCCTTAACAATTTAAGGGTAGTCCGAATCGTGGTGGGCATCTATGCACGAGTCACCAGTCGGTGACCCAGCCGCCTGCAGCACCCTGGAATTCTGGCCAGGCGAGTCCTACGACGCCCTGATCGGCAGTCCAGGAATCCTGCTGGCCCCTCAGGTGGCAGGAGGTTTTGTGCCATTTGGGCCCAGCTACTCCTTGGCTATGTTGCTGTCTGTATTCACCCAGAAGAGAGGCATTTCTTTCTTGGTACGTTGCCAGCGTTGGGATTCTGTCAGTCAAAGCCAGAGCCTCTGCATTTTCTTTTTCTGTATTTCGTGTGTGTGTGTATGTATGTGTGTGTGTGTGTGTGTGCACCTGGAATTCATGGCGACCTCTGGTGACTGACCCCCTACTGGGGGCCTGGAGGATATTCAGAGAGGCAGCTGAATGAGGCCTGCCCCCGCCTCCCGACTGCTGGTATTCCAAGGAGGTCTCCCATCCAAGGACTTGCCAGAGTCAACCCTGCTTAGCTTTCGAGATCGGCCTTGCCTGGGCTAGCCAAGTCAGGGCACCTCTGCATTTTCCAGACACAGCCCAAGACCCCCTTTTTTGGTATTTTTCATATGTGCATGTGTTTGCGCTTATGTGTGCACCTGGAAGTCATGGCGACCTCTGGTGACTGAGCCCCACTGGGGGCCTGGAGGATATTCAGAGAGGGGGCCGAATGAAGCCTGCCCCCGCCTTCCCACTGCTGGTATTCCAAGGAGGTCTCCCATCCCAGTACTTGCCGGGGTCGACCTTGCTTAGCTCCCGAGATCTGACGAGGTTGGGCTTGACCAAGACCCTTTTTTAAAACCAGGCCAAGACTGTTGCGGCTGGGAGGTGAGCAGGTGGTCCTTGGGGGGCCGTTCATCATCCTGAACGGCACTTCCGTGTTTTGACTTGGTACGTTCAGCATTCTCCGTACAGAGGCTTAAAAGACAAGAGGAGCTGCCCCAGTCCCAAAGCACAGATGCCTTTCACACAAAACTCTTGTTCTAACAGGAGGATTCCGAAGACAGCGAAATAGATCTGGACGATGACGATGAAGACGACGAGGACCTGGAGGACAACAGCATCGACATCGCCCCCAGCAAGTCCAGCCGGAGGGCCCGGCAGCCGGAGCCGCTGGAGGAGAGCGATAACGATTTCTGAGCCCCGCCCCCGGAAAACAGGTACCCCGCGCCTCCCGCAGGGGAGCCTCGGAGAGCGGCCTCAGAAGCCACCCCGGTGGGACTCACGCAGCAGAGAATTAGTCACAGCAGCTTCATTGCTTCTCTGGTACCTGGCTTCATTGTCCCTTTGAAGCCAAAGCTCCTTTGCTCTCTGTCTCTCTCTCTCATCAGCGCAGAAAGTCTCTGAACTGCTTTGACAAAAGTGAGAACTGAAGCAGTCGAACAAGGGCTGGAGGCACGGGGGTCTTTGGGCCCCAGCGTTTGCAGTCGGAACATTCACACTAGCAAAATCCTTGGAATTCTTTTCGGTCTAGAGGTATTTTCAAAGGCGTCAACCCAGTGGGATTTTTGTAAATTGGCTTGCACGGTAGAAGGCCGACGCCTCAGCAAACGGGTGCTCTGTCCTACTTGAGAGAAGACGGCAACTTCTCTTGGCGCAGACCCAGGAATGTGGAAATCCCTGGATGTTTAAGTTGTCTTGAATCTCTCAGTCTGTCCCTTGGCCGCCTACGCGAGGTTGCAGGTAAAGGAAACTGAGGTCTCATTTTGAAGACCTCGGGAACAGAATGCTTGTTTTCAAGACATTTAGTACAAACTCACCATTGAGGCCATCCACACCAGCATAAGGCCAGGTTTTATCAGTTTGATCTTTTTGAGACAAGCTTTTTTTCGGGGGACGGGGGGGGCAGAGTATTTTGTGTGTGTGTAAGCCTGGAAGTCGTGGTTGACTTCTGGCGATCCCTAGTGGGGCTCGGATGCTCCGGAGAGGTGTTGTGCTATTGTCTGCTTCTGCGTCCTGGCCCTGGTATTCCTTGGAGGTCTCCTGTCCAAGTACTTGCCAGGGTGGGCCCTGCTTAGCTTTCACGGCCGGAGTTCATTAGTGGTTGTAGATTTCCCGGGTTGTCTGGCCGTGGCCTTGGCATTGTAGGACCTGACATTTTGCCAGCAGCTGTGACTGGCATCCTCAGAGGCAGAACACAGAAAGATGGAGTCCTCTTCACAGTCACAGAGAGTACTCCATCTTGACACAGAGAAGACTCCATCTTTCTGGGTTACGCCTCTGAGGATGCCAGTCTCAGCTGCTGGCAAAATGTCAGGTACTACAATGCCAAGACCACAGCCATACAGCCCGGAAAATCTACAATTACTAATCCCAGTTGGGTCGCAGTGTTGTTCTTCGACACAAACAAATCCATTACAGCGAAATCAGTCTATTTCAGCATAAGCTTTCGAGAGTCTGATGTTTCATAACTCTAAGAATAAATAACTGTTATAGATGTCTTCTCAGACACATCCGATGAAGCGAGCTCCGAGTCATGAAAACTTAGGCTGGAATGATTTGAATTGGTTTTTTAAGGGGAAGGGCCGTGGCTCAGTGGTGTAGAGCCTCTGCTTGGCATGCAGAAGGTCCCAGGTTCTGTCCCCAGCATCTCCAGGTAAAAGGATCAGGTAGGAGGCAATGGACCTGCCTGAGTCCCTGGGGAGTTGCTGCCCATCTAGGTAGACAATACTGACTTTTTGATGGACTTGTGGTCCAATTCAGTATAAGGCAGCTTCACATGTGTTTGTGTGTAAGGTACTGTTTGACTGTGGCAGGACATCTGCTTGCCATGCAGAAGGTCCCAGGTTCAATCCAGGTAAAGGATCAGGCAGCAGGGGATGGGAAAGACCTTTCTCTGCCTGAGACTCTGGAGAGTTGCTGCCAGTCCGAGTAGACAATACTGGCTTTGATGGACCCAGGGTCTGACTCAGTAGGAGGCTGCTTCATTTGTTCATGTGACTCCTGTTCAACTCCTGCTTCTCTCCCCCCCCCTTTCTGCACTGACACCTGTTCTCTTGCGTTTTGGCACTGAACAGGTTTGACTGAACCCCACCGTGCGCTCATTGCAAGTTTTATACATCTCACACAGAAGCCTCCATCTAGGACTCCGTTTTCAGAGGATCGGCGGAGCTATCCCCCAGTCCTTCATCGCCTGCAAGCCCGACTGTAACGCCACGAGCGTGTCTTTCACAAATAAACGGCTCCTCCCCCATCCGGTGCTCTTGTGAGTTCTGTCCGTTGCTGCTGGGCCCGAGCCTTCAGCTGAGAGGAGAGCCCCAGGCAGTATCAGACCGGCCACTTGCCAAGGTCCTCTGACCCTCTCCAAGCCAGGCGAGCTCCTCTGTCGGCAGCGACGGACTCGCAGGTGCAAATGAGAATGAGCCCAAGGACAGAAGCCCCAGGCAGAGCATCCTCCGGCCCCGGCTCGACTCCCGGGAGGGATGGTCCGGGATTGAGTGGTCTTTCCTTCGGCTGGCTCCCCTGCGGGGGGGGGGGCATCTCTGGGGACCCCGGGCTGCCCTCCGTCCGAGTCCTTCTCCTCAGATCTCCACCACACACTCGGGGGCCTTTGCGCGGATGGTGTCGGCGATCACTTTGGCGCCTGACTCGCCGATCTGGTTGCCCTGCAAGCTGGGAGGGGAGAAGGGAAAGGGGTCTGAGCTCATTTTCACTAACAGACTTTTGTTCAGAGCCTGACTGACAGACACATGTGGATGACTCTGTTCCTGGGAGAAGTGGGGAGGCAGGAGACTTCCCCTGGAAGCATGCAGCTTCCCCCCACCACCCCCAAGCTTAAGAAGAGTCAGGTTTACACCCCGCCCTTCACTCAGAGTGGCTTCCTGTCTCCTTTCCCTTCCCCTCCCCACAACAGACACCCTGTGAGGGAAGTGGGGCTGAGAGAGCTCTGAGAGAGAGCCCAAGGTCACCAGCTGGCTACATGTGGAGGAGTGTGGAGTCGAACCCTGCTTTCCCAGATTACAATCCATGCTCCTAACCACTAACTAAGAGCCAGTTTGATGTAGTGGTTAAGTGCGCAGACTCTAATCTGGGAGAACCGGGTTTGATTCCCCACTCCTCCACTTGCAGCTGCTGGATGACCTTGGGCAAGCCGTAGTTCTGATAAGGGCTGTTCTCGAAAGGGCAGTTTTCAAAAGAGCTCTCTCAGCCCCACCTTCCTCACAGAGTGTCTGTTGTGGGGAGGCGAAGGGAAAGGAGTTTGTAAGCTGCTCTGAGACTCCCGAGTGAAGGGCAGGGTATAAATCCAATCTCTTCCTCCTCCACCACCAACACCACCACCAACAACAAACTGGAACACCAGTGGGCACCATCTTGAGCTGTTGTCACAAGACATAGGTTAAGAGGGTGATAGACGGACAGGCCCATTTTGCAAAAGGGAGGGAAGATGGAAAACCTCATGTTCAGCCTGTCAAGCCATACAGCCTTGTTCTCCCCCTTATGGGAAAAGCTTTGGACTAGGGGTGGCCCTTGGGACCCCAGAGACAGTGGCCCACCATAGCCCTGACGCCTGGCACCAAAGCTCCGAAAGAGAGCAGCTATTCAGACACGGGTGGGAAGACCCTGCCTGGACTCCCCCTTGTGGTGGCTGCAAAAATTAGATGCGCTCTCACTCCTTCCCAGGGCCTCTCCCTGGTATCTGACGTTTCCTTTGGGGAAAAACTGCACTACAAGGGATATTAGCCCCTCGGCGGGGGTGCACGAGACACGACCCCTCCCCATTGCTGTGAGTCCTCTGCTCAGCATCTTTGGCATCCACCTTAGGGACCACAAACTTTTAAAAAAATTAAGACAAGTCAGGCACTTAGCTCAGCAGCCTCCAGAGAACGCATGAGGGTGGTGTGGAACGTGCCATGCCCTGTCCAAGGTCATGTGACCCGCCACTGTTGCCCAGTCCCGGCATATCTGTACAGGCCAGACCCAAAGAGGTGCTGGGAGACACCCTCTCTCTGGTCTCCCCTCTCCAAGAAGTCAACTTACTTGATGTACGTGAGGCCGTGGCTTCCGGACAGAGCGGTGGCAATGCAGATGCCTCCGTCCAGGCCGAGGGAATTCTCCTGGAGGCTGGGGGAGGGCAGAAGGGAAAAACATAAGGAGCTGGTCTAACGCACACGGCAACTGCTCTGATTTTGTTATCCGTCAGAGAAATACAAAACAATCGGCCGAGCCAGCTCCGAGCCAAACTGGCAGTGTTCCAAAGCCAATACGGGCCCCGTAGTTTTGCCACCTGCTGTTCCCAGCCGCTGGGAAGTTTCAGGTCACTGTCTGAATTTCCTTTGGTTTTTCTTATGGTGGTCTTGGACTAGCACCGCTTTCCGGGGGGGGTGGTCTGCTCAGCAGCTCTTCCATCCGTCTCCCCCCCCCCCCAAGAAAAGGTCACTGGCAGCTTGCCACAGTGACTCCAAGCCCGCTTCCTGCTGCCCCAGCCCAAGCCGCAGGTGGGTGGGTCCCAGCGCCCAGGGACTGTGAGTAGCCAACAACCATCAAATGCCACTGAGTGGGACAAAAGTGGAAAGGAAGCCACCTCTGCCCCTGGGCAGGACAGGCCAGGCCGTTCCCATTCACAGGAACACTTTGCCCTTGGTCTACTTACTTTACCCGGCGGAGGGCGCCGTTCACTTTCAAGGCATTGGCCATTGCCTTGGCCCCCGCCAGCCCGATGGCGTTGCCTCTCAAGCTGGAACAGACAGCAGAGAAGTTGCGACAGACTGTCAGCCCAGGTCCCGTCCCGTCCCGTCCCGTCCCGTCCCCCCCCGGGGCAAAACTGCACAGCAGCCGACAGCAGAGTTCTGCAGTCCGGGTGGGTAAAGGGGGGCATTCCAGGGGAGGGGGGAGAGGCCGCGGGGGGGGGACACTTACTCGAGGGTGGCAAGGCTCCGGTTCGTCGTCAAGGCCTCGGCCAGGGCCCTGGCCCCGCTCTCGCCAACCATCGCCACCTGAAGGCTGCCACAAAAGAGGGCGCATTTAGAGCCACTCCACAGAGGCTGAGCAAGTTGTCACTCGTGTGTGCAGGGAGGGAGTGCTGCCAGGTCCCCGGGATGCGATCTGGAACATCTCCCTTGAGCACGGAGGGAAGGCAAGGGGCTCGGCTGGCACTCTCATTACCTGCGCAAAGGTGGGCAGAGCCCCTAGATCCAAAGGTGGCTTGGGAGGAGCTCACAGCACTCCTGATGGCCCAGGCACAGAGACGAAAGGCTTCCGCCTTCTGCCTTAGCCCGCTGTTTCCCCCTTTGCTAGGCACCCAGGCCTTGGGAGTCCGTCCGTCCGTGTCCCCCCCCGCCCCAACCCTGCTTGAGTGTGCCATGGAGGCACTTCTGTCCCCCTCCTGGCGCCCTTCTCTCCAAACCAGACGCCTGCACCAGCTTCAGAACCTGCTGTCTCATCCCCACCTCCCTCCTGCCGGACCACTTACTAGAGATCCGTGAGCGTGGAGTTCCCCTTCAGGGCCGAGGCCAGGGCAGTCAGACCCTCGTCTCCGATGGCGTTCTCCTGCAAGCTGAAACACAGCAGAGGGCGGTGGCTCAGGCGAAGGGGTGCAAAGCCTTCCGTGGGCCTGAGCGGAGGCTGCTTGAACGGCTAGACTGGAGTCCAGCAGCACCCCAGGGACCAACAAGTGCTCCAGGGTGGGAGCTTTCAAGAGTCGGCGCTCCCTTCGTCGGACGGAGGGGAACGGTGCTAAAGAGAGAAGCAGATGCTCCAGGCCAGGGCATAATGCATCAGGCCCGTAGCCAGGATTTTGTGGCTTATGGGGCAAAAAAAATTCCTGGTGGGGCTGCCATTATTTTTAGGTCAATCTGCCCCGAAGCCCAACCGCCGTCGGCCACTCTCTCTCAACAGCGGCTAGTCCTGCCCCCCTGAAACTCTTCTTGGTCTCTAAGGTACTACTGGACTTGAATCTGTTTTTACTTTACTACAACACGGCTCCCCTCCAAAACGAGACAGATGAGAGTAATAATAATAATAATAATAATAATAATAATAATAATAATAATAAATTGGATTTATACCCCGCCCTTCACTACCCAAAGGAGTCTCAGAGCGGCTTACAATCTCCTTTCCCTTCCCCTCCCCACAACAGACACCCTGTGAGGGAGGTGGGGCTGAGAGAGCTCTCTTGAGGACTGCTTTTGAGAGAACAGCTCTGAGAACTTGTGACTGACCCAAGGTCACACCAGCAGCAGCTGCATGTGGAAGAGTGGGGAACCAAACCCAGTTCTCGCAGATTAGAGTCTGTGCTCCTAACCACTACACACCAAACTGGCTCTCATAATAAGCAAGAGTGAAGAGCTAAGTCAGACCCATTCCTGCAGCAGCATTCCTTCACCTGCCTCCAAAGCAATGCCACTGGGGAAGGCGACCTTTGGAATCCGGGGCTGCGTGCACCCGCAATGCTTTACATACATTCCATTCCACGTCACTCCCCCGAAAGCATGCACACAGGCTCAGCGGCTGCAGTACTTCAGCCAGGAATGCTTCCCCAACATGGCAAACGAACAAATAAAATTCCCTGCAAAGGGAAAACTAGCACATCAAGGTGAAATGTTCTAGTCCACCCAGTTCTCTCTGTGCCACTTTATTTTTACTTGCGGAGAGGTCTCCTTATCCAATCCATACACCTATAATCCCAGCTCTCTGGTCCATAGCAGTGCTCCGTATCTGGCCATGTCACTGGCCTGTGCCCTGGGCGCTCATTCGAAACCTATTTCACTTTAACAACCCCCCTGCCCTGCCCTGAATCATCATGCTTTGGGGGTACTGCGACTTCTTCATTACAAAATTCAAAGCAGCATTTCCCGGCAACTGGCGGAAGTACCTGGTTAGAAGTCATTGTAGCCAAATTGGCCGAACACTTGTTTGTCCTTTGCCTATCAACGAATACCTCCTCTTTCGCCCTTGAAGAGCTGGTAATGATAAGTATTTATGCGGCATGAGTCCGACGTTCAGAGCACTTCATGTACATGTCTGAGTCACCCTTACAAATAACATAATCATTCTGCCCCTGGAAACTTGAAATTAGCCATCGTTTTTACATTCGGGCGGAGGGGGCGCCTCAGCCGTAGACTCCTTTATGACATCCTAATCATAAAGTGTATGGAGGGGGGGTGTATCAAGCCACTCTGGTTCTTTACATTCTAAAAAGCATGCAAGCTTTCCAATTGCTGCCCATTCAAAAGTGTTTTCAAGCTTGCAAAATAACGATGCTGCCAGCACATCCATAATAATAATAATAATAATAATACCACAAACTCAGAGTGTGAACCAACAGCAGAGGCGTTGCTGATTTTTGATGGCATATATAACGTTGGAGGATGAACAAGTGAATGAATCTGTGATGGTCTGGTTGGTGTCGTTAAGTCCGATGACAGTGTTGCCGCAGTCCCATATAGGTCCCCATATTCACGCTTTAAGAGTAGATTACAACGTGAGAGTGCTGAACAGGACTTCATTCACAAGTTCAAAACAGTGGACCACCCAGGGCTGAATAGAGACAGACGGATGCTAATTTTCTGTCCACAAGCATTTCCCCTCTGCTCTAATCCAAATGGTGACACTGCACATTATATCTCTACATCTCTGACTGGGATTGTAAGGAGCCCGAGATCTCCATGCCTACCCATATCTGATGAAGAGAGCTTTGACTCTTAAAGCCCATAGCCCAAATATCTTGTTGGTCTCCAAGGTACCACTGGATTCAAATGTAACATGAGACCAGTTATCACAGTCCTCTTTGCTGTTCCTTGCTTTAGTTTCAGATACGGGGTACCTTCTCTGGAACTTGACCATACACCAGCTTCAACACATACACACCACACATTCCCTTGGTTTTTGCGTGTGCCAAACACCAAAGAAGAATGCACACCCCTACACTCTGTGCACAATGGTACACACATGCTCCTCCTGCATATGCACTTGTGAAGGCAGCTGGGTACTGCCAGCACCCTGGATGGGAGCAGCATGGAGTTTCCACTGGAGAGGCAGCGGTTGTGTAGCGGTTAGAGCACCAGGGCTGCGGTCTGTGAATTCAAATCCTCAGTCTGCCGCAGAAACGTGTCGAGTGACCCCAGGCTAGTCACAGGCACGCAACCGGCTTGACCTTCCGGGACTGTTGTATGTGATCATAACGTTACGAAGGGGAGAATGATTTATGCCACACCCAAAGTCTGGAGGGAGAGGGGGATTTTGTCTTCTCCTTTGAGATGAAAGGACTCAACACCAGCGACAGAAGGGAGCAAGAGAAAGAGACGGGGGCTGGTGGACTTACTCCAGGCTGGCGAGGCTCTGGTTGGACTGCAACGCTTGGCTGAGAGCCCTGGCGGCTTTGGCTTGGAGGAAGTTCCACTGCAAGCTGGAGGAAACGGAACAGAGCGGAGATGTGAGAAGCAGGCCGTGCAGGGAGACCCCCACGCGGCACCGAATCGCCTGGGGTTGGGTTTTAAAGAGGAAGCGGGCATCCAGTCCCGCCCAGCGGCCCCGCCTTGCCTGGAAGCGCCTGTCTCCAGTCTTGTTTGGGCTGGGGTGACTTCAGGGTACAAACCTTGCACCCCAGACTGGGTGAACGTCACACACGCTTTGGCACAGCCAGACTGCTTGGCAGACGCCTCTTTTTGCAGTCAAAAACCAAAGCCCCCCCATCCAGTGATCTTCCACATGTGGTCACGAGTCACATTCCCCTCAACAAAAGGCCAGGCCTGGACGAAATGCACAAAAAGAACTCATGCTCAAGCAATCCAGCCCCCCTCCCAAAAAAACGAAACTTAGAAGAGAGGAGAGGGAGAGATTGGATTTATACCCCACCCTTCACTACCCGAAGGAGTCTCAGAACGGCTTACCATCTCCTTCCCCTTCCCCTCCCCACAACAGGCACCCTGGGAGGGAGGTGGGGCCGAGTGAGAGAACTCTTTTGAGGACTCCTCTTGAGAGAACAGCTCTGAGAGAACTTGTGACTGACCCAAGGTCACCCAGCTGGCTCCATGTGAAGGAGTGAGGAATCAAACCAGGTTCTCCCAGATTAGAATCCGTGCTCTTAACCACTACAACAAACTGGCTAACCAGACTTACTGTAGGGAAGTGAGTGCCTGGTTCTCCTTCAGTGCCAGCGCAAGGGCCTGGGCGCCTTCGTCGTGCAAGAGGTTGGCAGCCAAGCTGGAAGTGGAGCCGAGAGAAAGGGAGATGTCAAGGACACGGTGGTGGTGGGGGTCACAATCCAGCGAGTGGGCTCCAGGTTCACCGGGGAGGGGATTGGGGCTTCTTCCTCTGCCCCTCCTGTCTCTCTGGATCCCATAGGAGGCTTCCCTGTAGCCTGTCCTTTCTCCACTCCGCTTCTCACCCGACTTTTATTTCTCCCATGCTGCCACCTTCGCCCCGCATCCTTGTCTTAAAATCCTGCTCCACAGCTGACTGTCCCCTCTGGGCTGTCCTTCCTGTCTCACCTCCCAGGAGTGCAGCTCCCCCCAGCCCGTCCCCATCCTCAGCTCCTTTGTTACCCTCCTGACCAAGCTGACCGTTGACTTCCCCGTAGAATCGGCCCTGTTTTGACATGTTCTATTGCTGGCGGTCTCCCCCTGAGAAGCTAGGATGTTCATCGCTATTCTAGTGCGTGCAGGACAGGAGTGTCAGCGGGGCCACTTCCAGGTTTGGGGGGGCTTTGGACGGAGGGTTCCCAGGGCCCCCTTCTCTCTCCTACCCACCACCAGGTCCCGAAACATGCCCCGCCCTTCTCTCCCACCCACCTGCATGCCTCCCACCTGCCTGGGTGTCCTTCCCTGGCCCACTTCTAAATGCTCCCACTTCTTATGCAACCCCAGTGTTGGAAGAAGAGGAGAAGATTTATACCCCGACTTTTACTTAGGGTCTCAGAGCGGCTTACAATCTCCTTCCCCTTCCCCTCCCCACAACAGAGGTAGGTGGGGCTGAGAGAGCTCTTTTGAGAACTACCCTTGAGAGAACAGCTCTCAGAGAACTTGTGACTGGCCCAAGGCCATGCCAGCAGCTGCATGTGGAGGAGCAGTGGGGAACCAAACCCGGTCCTCCCAGATTCGAGTCCATGCTCCTAACCACTACACCAAACTCTTAGCCTCAGTGTTCAGAGGGGGCTACAATACAGTCAGAGAGATAGATGGGCTTAAGACACTGACCATCGTTCCTTCTCTCTGATGCTAACCCTCTGATGTAGATTGCTGTTGCTCCCTTACATTCTGACACCTCTCTCTCTCTCACACACACACTATGCCAGATCTCTCCATCTTGGCATCTTCCATCTGCATCCATCCTAGTTAGTTAGATTAGACTACTATCCTGTCCCTATCCTAACTAGAATGGAATTCTATAAATAAAGGAATTCATACAAGTTTGCAAATATAACAGGGGCTCTGTGTAACTTTGTTTCTTATCAGCACACATACACAGAGGAGATGCCTTGCTGCGTGGTAAGCCTTGTGTGCTCTGCTAACTTGCTAATGGTTCCTGGCTATACCAAATCAGAGAATCTAATAGGTTATGGGCCCAAGGAGTGTGATGGAGTGCTAGCAAGTAAGTGAGTGGGGAGAGTCAGCCACTCTGTGGCTGCCCCATCTCAGCATGTGTTGACGCCAGCCCTGAATGGAAGGAACCCAAGAAAAGGAACCACACAACAACGTCACTGTGGGCCAGGAGAAGCTGCACTGCCAAAACTCCCTCTCCTAAACCTGCCCTTCTCAAAATCTCATCCCCTGGTGCCTCTCTCAGAGACCCATCCCATCTACCTGTGCCTTACATCCCCGAATTTTAAGTGCATGTGGTGGCATTTCTTAACACTTCTTAAGGTGGGCAAAAGATGACTGAGAGGCCACATATGAGACCGAGTGACTCACTCCAAATTTCTCAGCGTGCCGTTTGCTCGAAGGGCACGGGCGATCTCACACGCTCCCTCCTTGCTGATGGAGTTTTCCCGCAGGCTGGAAGCATAAACAGAAAGCCACTGTTATCACGGAAGTCTTCAAAATGCTGCCCTTGTATTACATGCTTCCTGCTGCTGAAGTGGTACGGAGAGAGAAGCCTTTTGAAAAGAGATTCCGTTTAAGGAGGAGACCATGCTGGAGACAGTATATGGACCCTTTCCTCCACACAAACCAAGACCAGTGAAACTTAACTGGGCCCATACGGGCTCCCTCTAGGGGCCAACCCACAAATCTTGGACTGGCAGAATTTTGGAGGGGCAAATGTGAGGGGTAGCATTGGGGATTCAAGGCAGCCCTTTCTCTCCCTTTGTGCTGGCTTCTAGGTAAAAGGTAAGGGTAAAGGTTTCCCTTGCTCAAAAGCCAGTCGTATCCATCTCTAGGGTTGCAGTGCTCATCTCCGTTTCCAAGCTGAAGAGCCAGCACTGTCCGAAGAAGTTTCCGTGGTCATGTGGCTGGCATGACTAAATGCCGAGGCACACGGAACGCTGTTACCTTCCCAGCAAAGTGGTACCTCTTTATCTACTTGCAGTTTCTTGCTTTCAAACTGCTAGGTTGGCAGGAGCTGGGGTCAGAGACGGGAGTTCACTCCGTCTTGCGGCACTCGGGTCTCGAACTGCTGAACTACCGGCCTTCCAGCTTGCAGTTCACCGTCTTGACCACTTGAGCCACCGCAGCCCCTGTGCTGGCTTCTAAGAGCCAGCCAACCCTTGTTTTACACTGCACACTCTCCGACAGTGACAAAACCCTGGGTTTCTCTATGAGGCCCTTCCAACAGTGGCACCCTGCAAATAGCCACCAGCCAACTCCTTAATGTTAGGGTCTGTCCATATCAGGCACGAGGGTTGCCAGCCTCCAGGTGGCATCTGGAGATCTCCTGCTGTTACGATTGATCCCCAAATGACGCAGACCCAAACTGATCTCCCAATGGCCCCTGGAGAAAATGGCCGCTTTGGAGGGAGGACTCTATGGTGGGGGTGTCAAACATAAGGCCTGGGGGCCGGAAGCAGCCCGTCTAGGGCTCTTATGTGGCCCGCAAACAACTGGTGCAAGGGGGTACTGGGTGGAGTGGGTGGAACCACTCCATTGTGGCTTCAGCCCTGCAGAACCACCACATCTGCAGCAGTCAAGCATTGTGGGAGTGCCTGCCCAGTGCTGCACTGCTGCCTCTCCAGTCCGCCTATGTGGGTTTTCCTCTATACCCGCTTCCCACCCCAGGGGGCGTTGCAGTGAGGACACACCACCTCAGCGCTTATCAGCTGCTGTCCCTTATAAAGTTCGTATCTCCGGTACCTGGCGTTACAGTTAATGGCACACATGGCATGGCCCGACAAAGTGACATTTATGTCAGATCCGGCCCTCGTACCCTGCTGAGGCCCCTCCCCTCCCCAAACCCCACCCTCCCCAGGCTCCACCCCCCACATCTCCAGGTATTTCCTAACCCAGAGCTGGCTGCCTTAGGCACAAGGGTCTCAGTGGAAGTCTGCAAGAGATCTGTCGATTGTATGAACACATAGAAAATAAGCTAGTGGAGTCAAGGATCAGAACCACTCACTGATCTTTTAAGAAATGAAGTTTTTAAAATGAGAAATTACAATTAATATATTGTTGATGTAAGGATGTAACTGATATATAGTACTTATTTGTCCAGCCACACTGCCAGCTCTGGCCTTCATAGCCTAGCCCAGTCCCCTCAGATCTTGGCTTCTAAGCAGGGTCAGCCCTGGTTAGTATTTGATGGGAGACCTCCAAGGAATTCCAAGGTCCCTGTGCAGAGGCAGGCAATGGGAGGCCACTTCTGGATGTCTCTCGCCTGGGAAGCCTTTTGTGGTTGCCGTAGGTTGCTTGCAGGTTGATGGCAAAAGAAAAAAATAAATCTGCTCTATAAAATTACAGCCATTTTCTGCCTCTCCAATTGACATGCCTTCCTGCAACTTGATGGTGAAACAAGGAGAATGACAACAAACTACCAGCAAAATCACTTCTTCCATTTTTCTTTCAACTGTCCCTTTTCTGAATCATCAAACTTCATTTTTTTGCAGTTTTCATTAAAAATACACTTATCAAAGGCTGCGGGCATGCTGGAGGCTTGGCACAGTCTGGGTGCACCTCTAAATGCACCAGTTTAAATTGTTCCGGGAAGGTCCGACCAGACTGCACACCCCAAGGCAGTTTCCATGCATGTTCATCTGGTGTCCACATTACTGCAGCGCCTCAACTATGGAGTGTGCTGTCCAGTCAATTTTTTAAAAATACATGTGAATATGCACTAATGCACTAATGCAGTTATCGGCAGCTACTAAAAAAATGTTGGAAATGGAACTGACAGTTCTGACTTCCTGTCCGGTTTCACTTCACAACAGGGGAGTTCAGACTTCCAGAAAAGTGGAGTGGAGGCCCTGGCATACGTAAAGAGTGGACTTTCTTCGGTGTCCATTTATTCAGCTTCAAAGATGGGCCAGAACTGGGTGCCTATGACTGAGACACGGAAGGCAGATGTTGTTGTCTGATGTTGTTCAGTTTCACAGTCGAGTCCAACTCTTTGCTACCCCATGGACCAGGTCACACCAGGCCCTCCTGTCTTCCACAGTCCTCTGGAGTTTGCTTAATTTCATGTTTTTTGCATCGACAACACTGTCTAACCATCTCATCCTTTGCCGTCCCCTCCTTCTTTGACCTTCAGTCTTTCCCATCGTCAGGGCCTTCTCCAGTGAGTGCTCCCTTCTCATTTGGTGGCCAAAGTATCTGAGCTTCAGCTTCAGTATCTGGCCTTTCAGGGAACAGTCAGGGTTGATTTCTCTTAGGACTGACTGATTTGATCTCCTTGCCATCCAAGGGACTCTTAAGAGTCTTCTCCAGCACCATTGTCCAATACTGCTCTTTAAATCCATGTACATCTATAGCCTCCTGCTGGAAGGATCCTAATCCTCCTACACTGCACTTGTGGTACCAAAAGCTTTGGGATCAATTCCTTATGGATAGTGTAACCAACAAAATTAATAATGCCTCACAAAACCCAATTAACACTACCTTTATGATAAAATGGGACCCTATTCTGGAACACCTAACTACGGAGGATTTTATTCCTCCACACTGATCACAATTACAAAAATGGCTTTAGGATGTATTGTAGGACATTTTGTCTGACCTGGCCTTTATTGATTGTTATTTGTACATCTTCTTACTGTACTCCTGTAAGACTTTTGAAACATGTATTGTACATCTATTCTTGATGGGTTATATGCCTTTTATAGTGCAGTCACAATATCTCCTTTTGATGTAATTTCTAAATGAGCATATAGTTAGACTTATTTCTCTTTCGCTGAATACTTACGATTCTAAAGATTAGTAGTTTCACAATATTCCTATCTTCCTAGTGGTTACGCATTTTGCACAACTTAATGACTTTATGTTTTTCATGTTTTTTTTATTTCCTACTAGGGAGCAAAGCCCGTTGTGATGGAAGACAACGGGCCCTAGAAAGGAAGGGAGGGAGGGTGGAAGGGAGACAGGGTTGGAGAAAGGAAGGAAGGAAGGAAGAGGGGAAAGAGTGAAAGAAAGGAGAGAGGAAGAAAGGAAAGGGGGGAAAGGAAGGGAAGAGGGGAGGAAAAGGGCTTCTCTGGGCCTACTGCCCCCATAGAAGGCCCAGGGGATGGTGTGAGGGGGCAGAAAAGGGCTTTTCTGGGCCTACTGCCCCCACAGAAGGCCCAGGGGATGGGGTGTGGGGGACGGGAAAGGGCTTCTCTGGGCCTAGTCCCCTCATAGAAGGCCCAGGGGATGGTGTGGGGGGCGGAAAAGGGCTTCTCTCACTTGCCTCAGCCTTGAGGGCCTGTCCCTGCACTCACACTCCAGACGGTCCTCTCCTGTCAGAGACTGGAGCAGACTGAGCTGAAAACCCTGACTGGGGCTGACGTGGGCGGGACTTTGTGAAGCAGCCAGTCAGCCCTGGCCAGTGTCCTCTGACTGCCAGTTCTTGAGCCGAATCAATTATGGCAAGCATAGAATGTGGTGAAACCAAAATTCAAATATTAATAAGGACAGGATACTATTGTTTATCTTGTACCGATATTTCTCTTAATAAAAGTTAAATTATTAATTAAAAAAAAACCCCTGCTCTTTAAATCCACAAAGGTACCACTACAATATCAGTGCAAACTGCTCATGCAACCACAGCCCCTCCTTTAGCCCAGTTTACCAGTGACTCCCAGTATGCTCTCAGAAGCTGGGACTGGGCTTCTGGGTGGCAATCCTGGGCCCTGGTTCACAGGCTTGCCTCAGCACAGAAGGAGGGGGGAACAGTAGGCTACAGAGCTGGCAAACTGAACTGAGCACTGCAAAGGTTGAGTCCAACGGCACCTTGAAGACCAACAGAGTTTTATTCAAGGTATACACTTTCATGTGCAAAGCACACTTCTTCAGATCCCCGAAGAAAGCTCATGTCCAAAATTAAACTGTGTTGGTCTTCAAGGTGCCCCTCTGGACTCCAACTTTGTTCTGCCGCTTTGGGCCAACAGGGCTGCCCACCCGAATCTGAACTGAGCACAGTGGGACTCACTTCTGAGTAAATCAACATGCAATGGATAAACCTGGTTCTGTGCAGATCTGTGGAGACAGCGATGAACACGTGAAGCCGCCTTATATTGAATCAGACTGTTGGGTCAGCAAGGTCAGTACTGTGTAGCTGACCGGCAACAGCTCTCCAGGGTCTCAGGCGGAGGTCTTTCACGTCACCTCCTGCTTGGCCCTTTTAATGGGAGAACTTGGGACCTTCTGCCTGCCAAGCAGGCACTTTGCCACTGAGCCACAGCCCTTCGCTGGGCTGGGATGCAACCACCTGGTTACTTTTTATGAATTAATTTCTGAAAACGCCTATACCCTACCCTTCCTCATGGTTCAAGGTGGTGGTCTATCTACTATGTTTTTAGACTGAAGCATGGAATAATTTCTATTGCATCCAGGGTAATTTGCAATCCATCTTGAGCCGAGAGGAAACACGCTGTTGAACTATGTCAATGAATAAATAAAACAAACATGCCCTTGAATGCCTTCGCTCGCTGTCCCTGCATAGCCTCATTTCATTAGCTGCATAGCATTCTGGTATCGGGTTTCGCTACGGGGAAGGGGGATCAATCCATGGAGAAAAAAACAACCACACTGAAGGGGGGGGGCGGGGAAATGAAAACTGTCTAAATCCCCTTTACAGGAATAACAGCTCTCTCAAGGGCTACATCACGGACGCCAGAGGGGGACAGCCAGCATAGCCCTCGTCTGCCTACGCTGCTTTCAGTTTTCTGAACTTCAAACTAAGAAGAATTCTAAATTTGAAATTTATTCACGGCAAAAGCCAGCACTTTAAAACAGGCAGAACCAAAGTAGGTTAAACAGGAAAACCAGTAGAACAGTTATAAAATATAAAAGAATAAGCTATATAACATGCAAAAATGAGAACATGGCAGTTATGACGCACACAGGCATTGTAAGTAACATACCAAGTGGCCAAGTGGCTAACATTTGCCTGACTGAGCTACTAATAACTTTCTGGTTCTTGAGACAAGACAACCAAAATTTGGCTAATTTAAGTATAACCTCGGGGTTCGTATTATCCAGAAAGTTCTTCAGAAGTTACGTTTTTTGGAAGTGAGAGGGATAGCTGTGGAAAAATGGAAGGGTATCGCGATAACTGTTATATGCCTTCCAATCATATATGACATGCATTAAAGTTTCTACCAGCGTTCCCTCTAAGCTGAGTTAGTGTGAGTTAGCTCACAGTTTTTTAGCCTCCGGCTCACACCTTTTTGTCTTAGCTCAGGAAGGAGGGCTCCAGAACAAACTAATCTATGCAGCAGCCAAATCATACGCTGACAGCTTTAATGCCAATAGCTCACAAAGTTGAATTTTTGCTCACAAGATTCCACAGCTTAGAGGGAGCATTGGTTTCTATGCCTTCTTTACAGCAGGGGCATATACGACCTTCAAACGGTATTTTATTGAATCTTCCCGTCATGACCGCTGAAGGGAGAGCGTCCCATCTGATAAGATTGAATGTTCTCCTGCATTCATGGTTTTCTAGACGGTATAGGTACTAAAAAGAAAAATCTGCAAGAAAACCGGCCTTCGCGGGCTGAAACCGTAACCATTCTCCCTTGAGGCAGCAGCTTGCCGTCCGCCAGAAGATGCTTTGCCAGACTCAGCAGTGCTTTGGAAGCCTTACTCGCTTTTAGGCAGCCCTGAACAAAAAGTGTAGACTTAGGAGAGTGTGTGCTGAGTCCCCCAAGGCTCTTTAACCCTACAGAAAAGCCTGGGTCCCTCCACTTTACCACTTCTTCTTTGTACAGGAGCATGGCCACCGCTAGAGTTCTGCCAGTTGTGATGCTACAACTTCCCTCCCCAGAACTAGAAAGAGTTCAGAACAGCTTTGAGTGCTCAAGCTGCAGCTATCTGACACTGCGTGTCTCCAGTTTTCTCCCTCCACCCATCAGTATTTCACGGCTGCATGTGCTTTATTGTGCTAGGATGCACTGCCAATGTGAACCCACGTTCATGGCACCCCACCTGGCTTGCTGCCCTTGCTAAGCCTCCAAGCCTTCTCAACTGCTTCTTTGAAAGCAGGCTGAGCAAACTGGGCAATGGGAATTAGAGGCAGGAAAAGCAGAAATCAGGAAGAAGAGATTGGATTTACGCCCCGCCCTTCACTACCTGAAGGAGTCTCAGAGTGGCTTGCAATCTCCTTTCCCTTCCCCTCCCCACAACGGGCACCCTGTGAGGTAGGTGGGCCTGAGAGAGCTTTTTGAGAACTGCTCGTGAGAGAACAGCTCTGAGAGAACTTGTGGCTCATCCAAGGTCACACCAGGAGCTGCATGTGAAGGAGTGGGGAATCAAACCCGGTTCCCCAGATTAAAATTCGCACTCCTAACCACTACACCAAACTGGCTTGTCTTGACATAGATAGTCCAGGCTAGCCAGATCTTGTCAGGTTTTGGAAACTAAGCAGGGTCAGCCCTGGCTAGTATTTGGATGGGAGACGTCCAAGGAATACCAGGGGTGTGACACAGAGGCAGGCCATGGCAAACCAACTCTACTAATCTCTTGTCTTGAAAACCCTACAGGGTCACCGTACACGGAGCATGACTTTACGGCACTTTCTACCACCATCAGGACTTACTTGAGACTGATGAGACCTCGATTGGAGCAGAGGGCACGTGTGAGTGCGGTCACCCCCACGTCACTGATTGAGTTGCTCTGGAGACTGAAACGACAAATGCAGAAGAGCATGAGAGGCACAGAAGGCTGGTAGTTCCCTCAGACTCCTGGCTGTTGAGCCATTTATCCGTCCATCTGTCGGGATTTCTTTCTAGAGTCAAGTATCTAGTCCTTATGACTAGGGAGATGTAACTTGGGTATCTACTGAAAGAGAAACCAGCTAGCGGCTGAGCAGGAGCTCTTAAGGATCAGCATGTGGATGTCTAATGCTCTGAAGAGCCCCCTATACATTCTGTATATCAAAAGCAGGACCAAGCATGCAAATGTATGCAAATCTGCAGGGCTTTTTTTGCAGAAAAAGCCCAGCAGGAACTCATTAGCATAATAGGCCACACCCAACAGCAGAGACTCATTAGCATATTAGGCCACACCACGATGGTGCAGCTCATTAGCATATTAGGCCACACCCCCATGCTGCCAGAAGTGTGGTCATCCAACCACATCCACCTTTTGCTTCTTATTCTGTTTACCTTGTTTGGTGTCAAAACCCAGGGCTTTTTTGGCAGCAGGAACTCCTTTGCATGTTAGGCCACGCACCCCAAATATAGCCAATCCTAATGAGTTTCTCCTGTTGGGTGTGGCCTATTATGCTAATGAGTTCCTGCTGGGCATGGCCAACTTGGGAGCCAGCTGGAACTCCGTTCCCGTGCGTTCCTGCCCAAAAATAGCCCTGCAAATCTGTAACATGATTCCCACACATCCAGTCTCTTAATTTGAAAGGGGTGTGGCACGAGGAGAGGCCCATCTTTCAGTGTGGTCGCATTGGTGGCTTGGCGCAATATGGTGCCGCCTTCAATTGTATCAGTTTGAAGGGCATATCATCCAGACAGCACACCCTACTGCAGGTTACCCATGCGGTTGTCCCGTGGTCATTACTGCAGTGCCTCAGCCATGGAGTTTGCTGCCCAGTCATTTTTTAAAAACTCACCAAAAAAAACCCAGCAGCAGAAATGGATCTGCAGGTTCAGACTGCCAATCTGTTCTGCGTCTGCTCCCCTACATTCAGACATCTGGCCACACACAATGAGTGCACGGGGAACCAAAAACGCCACATGATGTGGTGCCTTTTTAACTCGGCTTCAAGTCGTCCTACAATGGGGTGAGTACGCCTCGGGAACGCCTGACAGATGTTTCTGTGTGACCGCGCCCATTTAATCCGGAGGGGAGGGGTGGCTGTGTCGGGCCACACTGCACGTGTGATCGCACCATTTGGGTCTGCTCTGGGACAGATTTGGTACAAAAGAAACAGTGTCCTGTGGATTCCTGAAAGAGATTCTGTGCCTTTAGCTGGTTACAGTTTTCTTCTGCCAAGATTTTGGGGGGAACTTACTTGTGTTTGATTTGAGTCCGGCAACACTTTAGAGACCAACAAAATTTAGGGACTATAAACGTTTAAGAGTCAAAGTGCATTGGTTGCCAGTTGACTTCTGGATTCGCCTCAAGGTGCTGGTAATCACCTTTAAGGCCTTACATGGCCTGGGATCCACATATCAGAGGGACCGCCTCTTCCTTGAAGAGTGTTATGCTCTATGGACCAATGTCTCCTGATTGTCCCTGGCCTGAAGGACATCTGTCTTGCCTCGACCAGAGCCAGGGTTTTTTCTGCCCTGGCCCCTGTCTGGTGGAACACGTTCCCTGTCAAGATCAAGGCCCTGCGGGATGTTCTTAAATTCCGTAGGGCCCATAATATGGCCTCCCTGAGGGGGTTATCACCCACCCAATATGGCCTCCCTGAGGGGGTTATCACCCACCTACCAACCCAAATAATATGCCAGGGAACCTCCCACGGTCAGAAGTGTGACTGTGTTTTAAGGTCTATTATTGTTCAAATGGTTTAAATAGTTACATTTTAATTGTATTTATTGTATTGTTTTATGATGTTACCTGCCCTGAACCCGCTTGCGGGATGGGCGAGCTATAAATACAAATAATAAAATAAATAAATAAAGCTCCCTTTGGGACATCCCTTTGACTCCCACAAACTCATACCCCACCAAATCTTGTTGGCCCCTGAGGGGCTATTGGACTCAAATCCAGGACCCAACACAGCTACCCTCTGACGTTAAGTTACTCATGTTTGTTTACTAGGCTCTCGGGACTTTATATGGTGGAGAATACTTTAATATAACTATCCAAGGCAAAATCCAGATTTTGATTAAAAAAAATCCAAAATACACACGGTCAAATCAATGGATGCAAATCAAAAGCAGCAAAAACAGATAACAGGCATCAACAAAAATGGAACTGTTGAGCTAACCACCATTGTTTGGACAAAACCGTTTGCACATGATGCAGAAGAGAACTAAGGGCGGATGGATAATAAGAGAGCCAGTTTGGTATAGTGGCTAGGGGAGTGCAGACTCTAATCTGGGAGAATCGGGTTTGATTCCCCACTCCTTCATATGCAGCTGCTGGTGTGACCTTGGGTCAGTCACAAGTCCTCTCAGAGCTGTTCTCCCATGAGCTCAAGAGAGCTCTCCTGGCCCCACCCACATCACAGGGTGTCCGTTGTGGGGAGGGGAAGGGAAAGGAGATTGTAAGCCGCTCTGAGACTCCTTCAGATAGTGAAGGGCGGGATATAAATCCAATCTCTAATTTGTATGATAAAGTTCCCAGAATGTCTGAATATGACCAGGAGGACCCAGGTTCAGATCCCCACGCTGTTGTGAACCTCGCAGGTTCACCTTGGGCCAGTCACTCTCCTCTTTCACCCTCATCTAACTCACAGGGCTGAGCCCTTGGAGAAGGGGACAGATAAAAGCAGGTAGCTAGTTTCCCTAGAGATGTTCGCTCAGTTATTTTACCAAAAAAGTTTAAAATAATACTAAGTAAGCAATAAGTGGAATTTTTCCCCTAGGAAAAGAGTTGCAAATGTTACTTAAAAGTTACTATTTATAAATCAAACTGTTTTAAAAATTGGTATGCTCTCTTACTCTTGATCCATGTATTATATATTAGAACTGTGTCCTCAACAAATGTAAAATGTAGATGCCTCTGATGTTTAATGACTTTTTAATACCTTCCTTCCCTTTTTTCTTTCTGTACCCTTCCAATTATATTATATAATAAAATAAATAAATATATAAAAAGAGATATTCTTTATACATATACAGGAAGTGTGTGTGTGTATATATATATATGTATATATATACATACATGTACACACACAGAATATATATATACATATATATATATATATATATATATAGAGAGAGAGAGAGAGAGAGACCGATTTCCCACAAGCGCTGCTCCGCACTCGCCCTTCCCTTTTGCCCCGATGGTATGTGTCAGTTTCACACAAGCTGCTGCGCAGCCACATTTTGCCTCGCAGTTTCCTGTGATTTTCCCCGTGTCTACTCAGTTCTGTTTTTTGAGGACTGAGTAGACGCAAGGAAAATCACAGGAAGCTGCAGGGCAAAATGCAGCCGCACAGCAGCTTGTGTGAAATTGACACATACCATCGGGGCAAAAGGGAAGGGTGAGCGCAGAGCAGCGCTTGTGGGAAATCGGCCAGAGAGAGAGAGAGAGAGAGAGAGAGAGAGAGAGAGAGAGAGAGAGAGAGAGAGAGAGATTCACTCAGCATCCCATTGATTCCAGAGCCTGGGTGCCACCTCCAAGAAGATCCTGTCCTTGATAACCTGGCCTTCAAAGACAGTGAAGGTGCAGCCAGCTGTTTAAAAGCAGCCAAGACTGACTGATTACCTCGAAGTCATCCAGCAACCTTCACGATTCAGTGAGGAATTGAACCAGGGTCTCCCCAACCCTAGTTTGACACCCTAATCACTAAACCACATACAACGGCTCTTGATAATTCTCTTTTTTCCTCATATAGTTTTGGCATCATTTTATTACGGATTTTTATCTGCTATGATGTACGGGAGTTTATCTTTTAAACCACTTCTAGGGTTCCACTGAAGCCGTAAAACAGGAAGAACAAACACTGATGCTATCGGGATGATTTATTTGCTCCCCTGGACCATTCTGTATTCTGTCCCAGATGGCTGTGCTGGCTGAACAAGAATATAGATCAAGGTGGCTAGCCATGTTCGTCTGCCTATAGCAGTAGAAAAGAACAAAAGCCCAGTAGCACCTTAAGGACTAGCAAAGTTGGCAGCAGGGTGTGAGCATTCGTGAGTCACTGGTCACTTCTTCAGATACAGCTAGAATGTGAGCCCATCTCTCCCTATATCTTGGAAAGTGGAGTGATTTCAGATACCGAACGACAATAGTAGGCAAATGACAATTGCAAGCGAATGACAATATCAGGTGTGATTGCTTTAGGTGCACTATACAGAGACATCAAGAAATCAGCATTGGTAATGAGACAGGAAACCTAGGTCTCAATTCAATCCAGGAGGATGTATTGGCTTGAGCTTCATTATCAGTTGCAGTTCAGCAGTCTCTCTTTCTAATCTCCCTCTGAAATTTGTTTGTAAGAGAACTGCTATTTTTAGGTCCCGGTCACACAAGCGAGATAATCTGGGGGGAAAGTGAGGCTTTTTGCCCCGGAGCAAAATGGAGCGTGATATCACGATCAGACGTTCCCGAGGCTCCGTGTTCAGGCCGTCAGCCGCCGATCACACGCTGATGGTGAAGCGTGGCACAGAAGGGCAAGACGGTTCAGCAGTAACGCATTCATGTGCATGCGTAGTTCTGCATTTGCACACATACCATGGAGGCGTTAAAAAAAAATCCGGTGGGACGCAGATGAGCACCAGATGCGATGGGATACCAGCACTTCCGCGATCCGACGCCCACCCGCGCCCCACGTTTTCCAGAAAATAGTGCACTTTCCCAGATATCTTTTTACTCCGGATCTTCGGCGGGGAGATACAGGTTGCCAGCGAGTGCAGGACCCTTGCCAGATGTTTTCATGTGATCGTGCCCGCAAAATCCACCCGGCATCCTTCCCTATCATGCAGCTAATTCTATATATGACCAGACCCTTAGGTCAGCAACTGAATGTCCTGGAAGGTTAAAATGTCCCCCCACTGGTTTTTGAATGTCATAGTTCCTAACGTCAGACATATGTCCCTTTATTCTTTGTCGGACATTTAAGTCTTTAAGATGCTACTGGACCCTTGCTCTTCTCTACCTCTCAAGAATTCTTTCCCAGGGAAGAAAAAAGCAACACAGGCACACACAACTGTGAGATGGAAGGTGACTTACTCCAGAGTCAAAAGGGTATGATTCACCTTCAGTCCTTCTGCCAGGGCCGCTGCACCTGCATCTCCAACACAATTACCAGAGAGTCTGGGAAGGGAAAGAGAGCAATTAATGCATGCCAAATAACTGTTGTTTTAGCATCTGAACCCAATCCAGAATCAGAGGAGGACTTAATTTCATCTCTGCAGATGGCTGCTGTGAATATTCTCCACCTCTGATCCTCTTTTGTGAAATGGGAGCCACGCAGATCCGCGTCACAGGGTTGCCACAGGGAGCTCGAGGTGAAGGGAAGGTTATGTGCCCCCAAGAATAGAGAGCCAAAAATATACAAAATCAAAATGTCCCTAATATGGGAACACAGCTGCAGTTTGTAGCAGGGCTGTAGTACTGGGGAAGGTTTTGCTTGTTTTCCGGGGGGCTCCTATTCTGGGGGCTCCTATTAGCCTTGGTGGCAGGGTAGAAAAAAGGATGTCTCGCTCTCTACTGGGCAAGCAGCTACCCAGGAAGGAAAGCAGTTGCAATAAGGTTTCCCTTGCTCAAAAGCCAGTCGGATCTGACTCTAGGGGGCAGGAAGCTCATCTCCGTTTCCAAGTCAAAGAGTCAGTGCTGTCCAAAGACTTTTTACATGGTCATGTGGCCAGCTTAACTAAACACCGAGGCTCAAGGAACGCTCTTACCTTCCCACTGAAGTGGTACCTATTTATCTACTTGCAATTTCTTGCTTTCGAACTGCTAGGTTGGCAGGAGCTGGGGCCAGAAACGGGAGCTCACTCCATCTTCCAGTCTGCAGCTCAGCATTAACCTCTGTACAAACAGCTTTGCTGACTTTAGCACTAGACACAATGGGCTCTTTCGCATTCTCATTTCCCTCAAGTGTGTGTCTCTGTTGCTTTGTGAGGGTTTTTTTCCTTTTCTGCATGTGTTTTGCTCCCTGTAGTGGTCAAATTTGATATTACATTGTTTTATGGCCGGCATATCTCCCTGCAGATATAAGCTGCAGGTTTTTATGCTGGACATACAGCAATGTAATATCATACTGACCACTAGAGGGAGCAGAGCACATGTGGAAGAGAAGCCCCGAAGCAACAAGGACACACAAACAAGGAAAATGAGTATACGGAAAAGCCCAGTGACAGGGGGGTTATTCTCTGCTGGTGAATGGATAGTCTGCTGGTGAAATGGGAGGGAGGGGGATGCTAATTTCACTAATTGCCCACTTTCACAGCAGACCATCACATTGTGCCCAGGGGCGGGCTTGAGGGAAGAGCCAGGAAAACCCAGTTCCACAGTCCCTGTTCCGCTCGCGGTTCTTGCTGAATACAAGCTGGTCTCTCAGCCTTTCCTTACATTAGCTCCTTCAGGCCCCAATTCTTCTTCAGCGCCTCTGCAAGTTTCTTGGAACCTTGGGGCCCAACACCATTCTTCTGGAGGCTACAAAAGGAGAGGAGGCCACACGTAAGCACAGCGCTCAGCACCAGGCCACTGATCAGCACCTGGACTGGGTGAAGGGAAAGAAAGAGGGAGGGAAAACTGCCACTGGACAGGTAGTTCACTTGGTCGGCTTTGGTTTCATCCTGAATGAAACAACAATCTCTTTTAAAAGGTGGTTAATGTTTCTATCTCATTTTTCTCCCGCCCCTTCCTCCTGAGCGGCTCAGGGTGGCGTGCAAGATTCTCCCTCCAGAATTATCGTGTGGCATTGTGTATAGAATAGCAAGCAGAGCCTAAGAGGGTTTTTCTTTCGGGTGAACGCTTTTCCCTCTGCTGCAAGAAATCCCTGCAAGGAGAAAACTAGTATATCCAGAATTCGGCTAAACTAGAACTTCTGGCTGTAATGCATTCGTTTTAGCTTTGTTTGCAGTCTGAAACATACAACCCACTTTGCCACCACCAGAAATGCTTCTTGAAGGTCATGGCCCCACCCAGATCACTCCTCCACAACCTTTCAAATTCTGCACCTGGGGTCCCCCTAAGATGTTGTTTCACAGTCCATGACATGGTGACTTAACCAGATCATACGGCAAACAAGAATTAAGACAGCCAGGAAAGCAGGGGGGTGGGGGGAGATCTGCCTGAAAACCAGGACACGAGTTTCAACCAGATGGAAAAAGTCACACAGGTCAGAGAGAAAAGAAAAGGTTAAAATGAAATCCTGAAACGTCAGCAAAAAAGTGTCGGCAGCCAGTTAAGGCCACCTACAGAATCAAATGGTGACTTTTGGTGTCTGCAGGCAGAGAGCTAAATGGTGAAGGAAACATCCCAGAAAACTACGTTGGCCAACTTTCAGGTGGCATCTGGAGATCTCCTGGGATTACATCCGATCTCCAGGTGACAGAGCTCAGTTCACCTGGAGAAAATGGCCACTTTGGAAGGTGGACTCTATGGCATTACACCCTGTTGAAGTCCCTCCCTCTCCAAACCCCGCCCTCCTCAGGCTCCACCCCCAAAATCCCCAGGTACTTCCTATCCCAGAGCTGCCATCCCTACTGCAAACTACTGTGATGTTTGCTCAAAGTGCAGGCTTTGCTTTTTTCATGTAATACTGAGAAATTCCACATCTGCAGACCTCCTACATACCCGCTCCGCAGCCCGAACAGAAAAAAAAAGAAATCCAAGAAAAGGTAGATGGTGGTTTGCTGTCCAGCACCTTGTGCCCTGTCAGGCAATGAAGAATCAGAATAATTTAATTACGGAACCTGCCGATTGTGTCCGCTGGGACTTACGAGGCCTTGGAATGTGAGGTCGGCTCCCCCCAGTGGCCTTTGCAGCAAACTGTGTGGACCGGAATGGCGGCGGCCCAGACAAAAAGGGAGCAGGTGGATAATGGATGCAAGCGGAGGAGGACACAGAAAGATACTCAACTGCAAAGTCCTCAGCGTGTGGTTGCTGACGAGGGCCTCGGCCAGGGATTTCGTCCCGTCTTCCTTGATCGCGTTGTTCTGGAGGCTGTAAGAAAACCATTCGCTTCATACAGGGGTTGTGCAATCCGCAGTTTAGGGCTACGGAGAGGCAAAACCTTGCCATCAATTAGGGCTGTTTGAAATGTACTTGTGCACCCAGCCAACATCTGCATCAGCTTGGACACCGTTCTGCCTCCCTTCCGCTCCCCCACTGCTGGACCCCCTGATGGCACCTGGTGTTTTTGGCCACTGTGTGACACAGAGTGTTGGACTGGAGGGGCCACTGGCCTGAGCCAACATTGGCTTCTCTGATGTTCTTACATTCCCCCGGCCTGCTGCTGCTGCTGCTTCCTGGCACCATTTTATCATCTTCTTTGCCCCAGCTGGAGTCTGGATTCTCCCCCAAATTCCCTGCTCCTTTGCACACGGAAAACTAGCTCATGAGGAAGGTAGAGAGCCTAGCATTTTCCTCAACATGAGGACTTTTTCACAAGCAGGGAGTTTTCGATGTGAGAGCACACCCTTAACATGTGATCCCCCACCTGGATTCGGGTGGTGGAATCCAAAGGAGGACTGGACTGCGTGCCCCTTCCCCAAATACATCAGCATTTAGCTTCAAGGTATGACCCCCCCCCGGCTATTGTTAGTGAATAAACTCTGATAAATCACTTCCTATTAAAGGGGCTACAGGATAAGAAAGGAAACTCTCATACAACAGAATGGTACTTGATTTCATAGAAGAAGAGATTGGGTTTATATCTCGCCCTTCACTGCCCAAAGGAGTCTCAGAGCATCTTACGATCTCATTTCCCTTCCCCTCCCCACAACAGTCATCCTGGGAGGTAGGTGGGGCTGAGAGAGCTCTTTCGAGAACTGCTCTTGAGAGAACAGCTCTGAGAGAACTTGTGACTGCCCCAAGGTCACACCAGCCGCTGCATGGGGAGGAGGAGTGGGGAATCAAACCCAGTTCTCCCAGATTAGAGTCCACGTTCCTAACCACTACACCAAACTGGTTGCCATCCTCCAGGTGGTTCCTGGAAATCTCCCACTATTACAATTGATCTAGCCAACCAAGATCAGATCACCTGGAGAAAATGGCTGCTTTGGAGGGTGGACTCAATGGCATTATACCCTGCTGAGGTCCCTCCCCGCCCCAAACCCCACCCTCCCCAGGCTCCACCCCCAAAATCTCCAGGTATTTCCCAACCTGGCGCTGGCAACCCAATGCTTGAACATTCTACCATATCCAAATTTGCATTCTCTATTGGGTCAGTCTATCCATCCCTCTTCACTTAAGCCTCACCATAACCCTGTAAGGTAATATAGAGTGGGAAACAGTGATTGGCCCAAGATCAGCCAGCGAGGTTCATGGCATCGTCGGGATTTGAACCCGAGTCTCCACGGTTCGATTAACCACTACTGCCTGATGCTGGCTCTCAGAAGCCACGAAATGAAAGCGAGGCCCACTTACTTTAGAGAAAGCAAACACTGGTTGATTTTCAGTGAATCTGCAAGTGCCTTTGCTCCTTGGGGTCCAATGGAATTGCTCCGAAGACTAGGCCGCGAGGAAGGAAGGAGGAGGAGAAGAAAGGCTGGCATTAACATCATCTAATAGGCTGGAATAGTTTTAGACGTCGGAGTGGCCAGGGGGTCAGCCTGTAGGCTGTCCTCTGCCACCCACTTCCATATCGTAGGGAGGGACAATCCCGACACTTTCAGAGGGCAGCTGGCGAAACGAGGACTGTTCGTGAACTTACTCCAGTGCCAGGAGACTCCTGTTGACCATCAAGGATCTAGCCAGCGCTTTGGTGCCTTTGTTGCTAATCTGGTTTTCTGCCAAGCTGGTGAAGAGATGCACAGGAACAGAGGTTCAATACCAAACGAACAAAAACACGTACTTTCCTAATCTAGAGTGGGGCTGTTCAAATGGACTCCAGACTAAGTTGGGGGGGGAATAGTGGTGGTTTCATGGATCACGATCATTCGAATCAGAAGCTCCCAGATTAGCGTTGCCAGGTCCTTACTTTGTTGGGGGAGGGGGCCTCTCTTTTTCTTCCTGGAGTCTTCAAGGTGTGTGTGAAGCATACGCTCTGTGATGACGTCACCCGGAGGTGACGTCATCATACAGGGCACGTTGCAGGGGTGCTCTAGCACTTGAGAATAAACTCTATGGTTACCATAGAGTTTTTTCCTCAGATGCTAGAGCGTCCCCCCACAATGTGCCCTGTGCGATGACGTCACCTCTGGGTGATGTCATCAGGCTGGGCATGTCGGTGCAGATGGGGCTGCTCAGGAGCGGGGCTCCCCCACCAGCCAGCTGAGTCACAGTGGATTGGCGCCCCCGGAAGCGGGTAAACCCCCGCCCCTATTGGGGGGATGGCCACCCTATCCCAGGTCCTAGTTCAGCCCTGCGGGTCACACTAGGACTCTGTAAATCTCCAGTACTCCATCGCCCGCAACAGAAATGATTCCTAGAAAGACCTTGTGGCTCTTTAAAAATGAACAGATCTATGATGGCATGCAGAACTTACAGAGTAAGGCTTTATGCCATGATAAATCTGTCTGTATTCAAGACTAGCAGCCAGGCCCGTTGTGTGGGTCGATGCAACGGGCCCTAGCCGGCGCGTGGGGGGTGCCCCCCCCCCGTCCTCCCCTGGCAGTGGCCGGGGGGAGGCGGCGGCGGGCCTCTCCAGTGGTCTCCTGGCTTGGAGCAGGGTGAAGTTCCAGAGCTCAGTGGCCGCCGCCGCCCGTCTCCTGGGTGGGTGGGATGGGGGGCGAAGTTTGGTGTGGTGGCTGGGTGGGGGTGAGCAGGGCAAAGGTGGGCGCGGCGTCTCAGTGCCTGCCGCCAGCCATGTCCTGGGTGGGTGGGGGGCCACCTCCGCATCACTGGCACGGTCCTCCTGGGGTGGCAGCGCAATCAGGGGGGCAATGTGTCCCCCCAGGCCATGGGACTGCAGTAGCAGCGCGTGGGTGGCACGGGTTGGAGGGGCCAGGCGAATGGCCTACCTATCTGTAGGAAGGCCCCCCTGAGGTCAGGAGGGCCAGGAAGGGGATGGCGGTGCTGGGTGCGGGCCCAGGAATGGGCCCAGGCTCATAAGTGTGCAGCTGCCGGAGCATCCTTCCCATCCAGCGGCTGGCGACAGACTGCAGGTGAAAGGCTGCATGCTGGCTGCGTGGGCGGGACTGAGCCCACGCAGCAAGGCAAGTCAGCTAGTGGGCAGGGACCCATGGCTGAGTGGCAGGTTCTGCAGCCAACTCATTTTGGCGCGCATTCTTACCATATAAGGTAAGTCTCTCAGGCAAAACTCAATTATATATAAGGAAGTTTCTCAGGCAAAACTCGATTATATATAAGGAAGGATGCCGTTTTTATTTTGTTGGTCTGCTGCAACAGACAAGAACAAACTTGGGGGGAGCAGCGAGGGGGAGAGAACTGGCCTAAAAACTCAGGCCCGGGAAGTGATGCTGCTTTCCTTCATCTGCCACCTGTGGTAGAGTTAGTGTATACATGCAGGGCTTTTTTTCTGGGGGAACTCACTGGGACGGCATTCTGGAACCTCTTCGGCAAAATTCTTTTTTAAATTGTTTAAAAGTTCATGAGTTTTCAGTACACGGATTGAAAATTTAATTTCCCTCTTGAGAGTTCTGGCACCTCTGTATAGAAGAAGTGCCCTGTATATATATGAAATGGAACAGTTCTCCCCTTCTGATACCTGTGTGATTTAGTTTGGCCTGATGGGGTGGAGCTCCTTTTTCAGTTTCCAGCTTTGTATGTTAGCAGTAGTTGGTTGTGGGAGTGGTTCCCTTGCAAATAAACAGTTGATGTTTTGAGCCAGCTTGTCTCTTCTGAATGGACCTGAGAAGGGGTGCCTGAGTGAGTATGCTAATCTGAGAACCCAGAGCCAAAGGGGGACGTTACACCACCAATGTAATGCCTCCTCCTTAGGTTATTTCAAGCCGTCACTTGGATGGCTTGGCCAGTGGTAGACTAAGCGAACTGAGCATGATTGGACTGCATGCGTGATATTCAGGAGGTCTGCCTGGAGATCATCGTATCACCTGATCTTCTGGATGTGACAGTCCTTTACACTCAGCACGCTGCCCAGGAGATCCATGGCGCTGTCTTTAAACCGGTTGTTGTCCAACCTGAGACAAAGAGAGAAGGCAGCGCGAGATGGAAGGGTTCCTCCCAATGTTCCTCCCTCTAAGCAATGGAGTCTTGTGAGCAAAAATTCTACTTTGTGAGCTACTGGCATTAAAATTGTGAGTGAGCGATTTGGCTACTGCATAAATCAGTTTACTCCTGAGCGAAGACAAAAATGTGGGAGCTGGAGGCTAAAAAACTGTGAGCTAGCTCACACTAACTCAGCTTAGAGGGAACATTGGTTAGGTTCCCTCTCAGCTTTTCCATAAGAGCAAGGAGTCAGAGAAGGCGGTCCATCAGTTCAATGAATCTCAGCTAGCAGGGTTGGGAAGATCTCCTACGGAGAGCTTGGGCAGCCGTTGACTTCCTGCACACCGAGGGTCCCCAGTTCAATCCCCGGTGCCTTCAGTTAAAGGCCCTGGGGAAAGACACCGCTCTGCCCAGGAGCCACCAGAACAGACAAAGATCAGGACCTGATTCAACCCTTTGCGCACTCTTTTGCACATGTTAATTCTCATCGCAAACTGTTTTCTTTTGCTTGCTTTGAAAATACAAGAGGAGCCCTGCTGGGTCAGACCAGGGGTCCATCTAGTCCAGCATCCTGTCTCACAGAGGGGCCAACTGGTTCCTTTGGAGGGCCAGCAACAGGGCAGAGAGGCCGAGGCCTTCATATGATCTTCAGAATTGCCCTGCTGGATCAGAGCAGTCGTCCATCTAGGCCAGCATCCTGCCTCACACAGTGGACAACCAGTTCCTCTGGCGAGCCAACAACAGGGCATAGAGGCTGAGATCTTCCCCTGATGTTGCCTCCTGGCACTGGGATTCAGAGGCCGACTGCCTCTGAACATGGCACTTCCCTTTAGTTACCATGGCTGGTAGCCACTGATAGACCTCTCTTCCATGAATCATCCCCCTTTTAAAACCTGTCTACGCCTGTGGCCATCACTACCTCCTCCGGCAGCAAATTCCACATTTTAATCACTCCCTGTGTACAGAAGTGTTTCCTCTTGTCTGTCCCGAATCTACTGCCCATCAGCTTCATTGGATGCCCTCGTGTTCTAGTATTCCGGGAAAAGGAGAAAAAAGTTCTCTGTGCTCTCGCTCTCTCTCCACCCTGTGCATAATTTTATAAACCTCAATCGTGTCCCCTCTTAGTCGTCTCTTTCCTAAACTGAAAAGTCTCAGACTCATCGTACTTGTTTCACGGTGTTCAGACAAAACAATCAGTCTCATAAGAACCCCCTGCTCGGTTCATTCCCCACCACCACACACACCCCCGCTCTTCATCCCAGACACAGATTTTGAAAGGCAGAGGTAACAGGCCATCAAGTGAGCCATCCCGCCCCCAGTCATGAAATCCTTTCCCCTACTCTGGTAAGATGGGTCAAGCTGGGGTAATTCAAGGACCAAGGGTGAAATGCACTTGGAGCGGTGCTCAAAAGCACTCTGTGATCCCCTGAGATTAAGGGCTTCAAGAGACAACATAAAGATCCCACAAAAACGTGAACTTGAAATCTAGTCCTCCTTGCTTTCCTACTATTTTAAAGGAAGAAAATGCATTTTTTATTTTTTAAAAAAGGACACATCGTTTCCTCCTTTTAAAATGCTCACGGGAAAGCAAGGAAGTCAGTTTTGAGCAGTGAAATTGAATGGCGGTTGTGAAGTTTAACCCCAAACCCTTGCCTACACGTGGCAAACTGAGACTGAATGAGGCTGCCGTTCACATTTTTGGGGAAGGAACAAGATCTGCTGCAGCCCTAAGTTCCAACACTGCACATATACACAGGAATCAGACAACTGGTCCATCAAGGGCGGGATTTTCTACTCAGACTGGCAGCAGCTCTTCAGGGTCTCAGGCTGAGGTCTTTCAGATTTACTTACTGCCTGGTCCTTTTAACTGAGATGCCGGGGATTGAACCTGGGACCTTCTGCATGCCAAGCAGAGGCTCTGCCACTGAGCCACAGCCCCTCTCTACAGCTCTCCAGGGTCTCCGGCTGAGGTCTTTCGATTTACTTACTGCCTGGTCCTTTTAACTGGAGATGCCGGGGACTGAACCGGGGACCTTCTGCATGCCAAGCAGAGGCTCTGCCACTGAGCCACAGCCCCTCTCTACAGCTCTCCAGGGTCTCAGGCTGAGGTCTTTCAGATTTACTTACTGCCTGGTCCTTTTAACTGGAGATGCCAAGGATTGAACCTGGGACCTTCTGTATGCCAAGCAGAGGCTCTGCCACTGAGCCACAGCCCCTCTTTACAGCTCTCCAGGGTCTCAGGCTGAGGTCTTTCAGATTTACTTACTGCCTGGTCCTTTTAACTGAGATGCCGGGGATTGAACCTGGGACCTTCTGCATGCCAAGCAGAGGCTCTGCCACTGAGCCACAGCCCCTCTTTACAGCTCTCCCGGGTCTAAGGTTGAGGACTTTCACATCACCTGCTGCCTGGTCCTTTTAACTGGAGATGCCAGGGATTGAACCAGGGACCTTCTGCAAGCAAAACAGAGGCTCTTCCATTGAGCCACGGCTCCTACCCTGAAAACAGACTGGGCGGAGGGAATGCTCTGGTGTGAGACCTACCTGAGATTACTGCAGTAAAGGAGCTGAGATAGAAGGCTCTGTAAGGCGTGGTAATTGAGGCAGCTGGACAGATTGGCCTCTTCACTGCAGACCTCTGAAGTCTGCAGGAGATAAGCCAAGGCAGACAAATTGGCTGGCGTCAACTTCCCAGCCAGGTTCTCGGTTTTCAAAGCTTCCTCTAGGTGGCTGGCGATCTCCACCTGCTGGATCTCGTGCAAGCACCGCACGAGGTTCACAGTCCTGCAGGAGACGGTCTGATCCACGGCCAGGAGGCCCTGAAGCACGCCGACCACTGGGCTCCGGTAGCCCTGATGCTCGTCCCTCACCAGGAGCCAATCGGACAGGACCTTGTTCACCTGCGGAGACAGGAGGCCGGCGAGGAACCGCACAAAGACGTCCAAGTGCCCGTCCTCGGACTGCAGTGACCTTTGGAGGGCATTCTTGAAGTGGTTGAGGAAGCCCAGCTTGGGCCAGGACATGCCGCTCTCAACAAAGAGATCGAAGAGGGCCCGTTTGGCCGAGGCGTAGTAATAGGTGGCCGCCAAAAACTCCTGGAACGTCAAATGGGGGAAATAATAGACAGGGGACAAGGGCGTCTCTTCCTTGAAGAGCAGCCTGTTGGATAAGCTGATGTGGAGGGAGGAAAGGTCTACGCCGTACGTTTTCATGTCCTGTTCGTAGAAGACGTACTTCCTCTTGATCAGACTGTAAAACGCCAGCCTGCCAAGGCAGTTCATCATTTTCTTGCTGTTATTATTCCCCGCCTGTTCTATCCTGGGGATAGATCCTTGCCAATCGCCACACAGCACCATTTTGAAGTAATAGGAATAGATTTCGGACAAAGTCCTAGGGAGTGCTGATGTTTCCAGGGAGCAGTCGGCGTTCTTCAGAATGTAGCCCACGGAAGAGCCGCAGATGTGGCAGAAAGACGGCACGGCGCAGAGAGTGTACAATGATTTTTTGGCTTTGAGATGGTCCCTCACGCCATCAGAGAGGTTTTGGTTCCCAACAAAGAGGTGGTCCAAGAAGCCTTTGATGTCTGCATCTCCAAACCCTTGGATCTCAGTCATCCGGTCCACCAGTCCGCCCGGGATCTGGCCGGCTGCCGTAGGCCGAGAGGTAATCCACACACAAACCTCCCGCAGAAGGTGGCCTCTAATTATGTTGGTGATGAGGCAGTCCACTTGGATCTCCTTCTGGAGGTCCGTGCAAACGATGGTGTCTGAAAAATCCAACGGTGTCTTAAATTCATCCAGCCCGTCCAGAATCAGAAGGGTCCTGGAAGTGCCCACCGAGAGAAAGCTCGATTCGGTTAAATGCGGGGAGGCCAGTCGGATCAGCCTCTCCCCCGAGAGTTTGTCGTAGGTGTTCAGTTCTCGGAAGGTCAGAGGCAGCACAAATTCAAAGTCCTTCCCTGTTTCCCCTTTGGCCCAAGTATGGACAAACAGCCTGACCAACGTGCTCTTGCCGACGCCTGCAACTCCGATGGTCACCAAGATACGTGGGGGGATGCTGAATTTGGACAGCGGCAGGAAGAGTTTCTCCAGCGGGATCTTCCTTGAGAAGTGGCTCACGCCTCTGGTGACCTCGATCTGTACAAAATCATGCTGCTTCTGTTGCAGATCGGTCAGCCCTTCCACCAGTAGGAGGTTGGTCAGTCTCTCCAAGGGGCCGAGATCCATGCTAGCACCGCACCAGTTCTGAAGAGACTCCATGTGCTTCGGCACCATTGGCTCTGCGGAGAGAGAGAAATCAACAGAAGAACAGAGGCAAAGACCTTGTGGAGAAGTGCCGGATATGGGATTCCCCTTGCCTGCCCGACCCGACCCACTTCATCCTGAATTGGAGAGGTTTCTCAGAATTCCAAGAGAATAATTCAGTGCTGCCTTTGGTGGGAAACGAAGCACCATTTCACAGTATGCGTATATAATCAGGAAGGACTCAAGGTTTGTTTATAAGGAGTAAGCTGAATCGGTGACATCAGTTACATGGGGACAAAGTTCCAGAGCATTTAAGTGGCCTTTGGAAACAGTCCTGGCCACAGAACATAGCTTTGCTGGGAAAAGGTATCATCGAATCTGCACATGGTATAAGAATGGGAAATTGCAAACATTGTCAATGGGAGGATTCCAGTTCAAGTATTGCTTTCCTAAATTCTCAGCACTAGCTAGAGGCAATGACTGGGGTTGGGCGTTGACAGATCTACTTAGCTCCAGGTCAGGAAATACCTGGAGATTTGGGGGGTGGAGCCTGAGGAGGATGGGGTTTGGGGAGGGACTTCAGTGGGGGTATAACACCATAGACTCCACCTTCCAAAGTGGCCATTTTCTCCAGGGGACCTGATCTCCTGGAGAGATAGCGGGAGATCTCCAGCCATTGGTTGGCAACTTAAATCCATTATATTTTCTGCTGGAAACTACCAGTCTACTTACCATCCATCCAAGATTTGCTGGGACCATCAGCTGGAGTTCTTTACTGACTGCAGGCTGTGGATGAAGGTCTTCTCCTTCAATCTCCCGTTCATGGGTGTTCTTCAGTTCACACAGTCCTGCCTTGTTACATGGTGGGTATTACCAGATTAGCCTTTGTCCATGGCTCTGTTGGAAAGAAAGGAAGCTTCAAAAGAGGGGCAGGGAAGAGGAAGGGACAGAGAGTACTCATTGACTTCAACCATCAACTGCACATCATGTGGTTCCAGTTCCAAGACGTCCTTCCTTAATTCTCTCCCCCACCTTTGTCTCAGCCTCCTCCCTCCCTCCCTGGTTTCTGTCCCCTGCCTCCTTTCACAGCTACTCTAAACTTGCAGTCTGCAGCAAGCACTTTGCTCAAAACCAGCATGCAAATACAAGCAGGAAGTTTTATAGCGGGTACCAAGTATCACCTGACCTCCTCTGGCCTATTGGAGCAAAGGAACTTCCCTGCAGTTTCCCCCTTCAGCCGCTGCTGGATGGGGTGGGATGGGGGGCTTGCAGGCCAAATTCCCGTCCAACACCCCAGAGAGCCCAAATGGGCATGATGCAGCATATCTGTTATCCTGTCGAACATTCCCTTCTCCTGCACTGCTTCCCCAACCAAAATTTAGCATACAGCCACACTAACAGTGGCCAACTAGATAGCCCTGGAAATCACACAGAAATTAGAGTGGTGTAGTGGTTAAGAGTGTCAGTCTAGGAATGAACCCTACTGTAATGTTTTTGTCTTTCTCTTTGTGTGGCCCCTCTGTAAAGGCACGTCTCTATGGTGTTCTGAAGTAATATGAGTTACGCTGCCTCCTTACCTTCCTTATTTTTGCTGCCACCAAAGGCTCTCAACTTAGAAGTCTTAGCTGGACCCAAATAATTGGGTTGCCAGGTCTCTTCTTACCTGCGGCGGGGGGCTCCTGGCTCCTCATAGTGATGTCATCATCCTAGGGCAGTTATATGGCAACACTCCAGCATTCGGGCAAAAACTCTATAGTACCCATAGAATTTCCCCTCTGGATGCTAGAGCGTCCCCACAAAATGGCTCCAGCATGATCCTATCACTACCAGTGACATCATTGCATCAGCAGTGTCTCCACGGGATGCTGCTGTTCAGGGGTGGGCCTTCCCCTGCAGGCCAGCTGGCCGGCGGCAGTTTGGGGGGGTCCCAAAATTGGAGGACCCCCTAGCCCGACCGGGGGGTTGGGAACCCTACCAAAGAACAGGATGGCTCAGTTGTATATTGTAGATTGACAGAATGCTCAGCGTATGAGGGTGGCTCTGAGGTAAAAAGGGATCCTTTACTCTTAAAATAAACAGTTGCTTTTCTTAAACATAGCATAAAGGTTTCCGTATGGCTAAAAAGCTTAATGGTTTCAGACAGGCGTAGTAGTTTCAGATAGGTGTACAGTTCTTGTTTCTCTAAAGCTCCTTAAATAAACACAGACTAGTTTTCCTCAGTTGCCATTTAGGCCAATAATTTACACAAAGCTCAGTTTCCTCACTTGGCACTTAGGCTAATAACTTCCACACAGACTTGTTTTCTTCACTTGGCACTTAGGCCAATAACTCCCACATGGATTTATTTTCTTCACTTGGCACCTAGGCCAATAAGTTCCACACAGGATTATTTTGTTAAACTAGGCAAATAATTTCCACACAGACTTATTTTCTTCACTTGGCACTTAGGCTAATAACTCCAACACAGGATTATTTTTTTAACCTAAACGAATAATTTCCACAAAGACTTATTTCCTCACTTGCCATGTAGGCCAATAACTTCCACACAGCATAACTTCCCAACTTGCCACCCAGGCTAACAACTTCCACACATAATTATTTTTTCACTTAGGCAAATAACTTCCACATGTATTTATTTCCCTCACTTGTTGCTACTTAGGCTCATAACTTCCACACAGAACACCAGTTTCTCATGCTCTGCAGCAAACACAGAAATAAAACACACACACAATATTTACATAGCAGAACACCATATGTACCTTACCGTGAAGTTCCCTGGGTAGCCTCAGTCCAGTCATGCACTCTCTCTGTCTCTCGCTCTGCCTAGCCTACCTAACAGGGCTGTAGAGAAGCTAAAATGGAGGGGGAAGAGCCTCATATGCTCTGTGGAAGAAGGGCGGGATAAAAATAACTGAGACGACAAATATGCTTTTAAACGTTCAGATTTTTCCAGAAGACACTTCAGCTGCGTAGGTTTATAACACTGAATTGTGTGTCTTTGTGTGTGCCAAAGTAACCCCACCAAAATGCTGCTGGAAGAACCTGAACACCCATACAGATGAATGAAACAACTGGTTCGATCGTGTTCATCCGCCAGGAGAAAAGGAAAACATCTTCTCAACTGTGCTCAACACTTATTCTCGCTCCAAGGAGATGTAACCCTCTTCTCATACCCTGCAGCCATTGAGAAGGGAATCCACACTTCAACCGCAAAGACTAAGGGCATGCTTAAACTACCAAGAAACCACCGCCACCTTTCCAAGGAACCTGGAAGCCTCAGAGGTTATTTGCTTGCTCTTCAGGTAGCCCAGGGTTCCCCAATCTTTTTGAGCCCGTGAGCACCTTTGGAATTACGACACGATGTAGTGGGCGCAGCGACAAAATGGCTGCCACAAAATGGCGGCCCCAGGAGGCAGAGCCAGCCACAAAATGATTGCAGCAGCGTAACTTCAGTCACACAGTGGAGATCTTTGTGTTGGGGTGGTAGCTGCTGTATTTTTCATATATGTGTGTGAGTGTGTGCATCTGGAAGCCATGGCGACCTCTGGTGGGTGACCCCTACTGAGGGCCTGGAGGATATTCAGAGAGGTGGCTGAATGAAACCTGCCCTCGCCTCCCAGCTGCTGGTATTCCAAGGAGGTCTCCCCTCCAAGTACTTGCCAGAGTCAACCCTGCTTAGCTTCAGAGATCTGACAAGATCAGGCTTGCCTGGACTATCCAGTTCAGGGCCCAGAGCAACATTTGAAAGATCTGCAGAGCCAATCAAATCTCCAATAGCCAATCAGAAGCCTTGCTGGGCAAAAGCCGCATCCAGCCCCACCCATTTTCTAAAAACTCTTGGTGGGCACCAGAAAAGGAGCTGGGCACCTCTGAGCTAGCCCATTCCTACAATGAGACTTCCCCCAATGGAAGAAGGCATCTCTTGTAACCCGTGGACTTGTGGAACAGCAAAATCAGCACAACAGTCTTAATGAACAACATTCCCTTTAAAAATTCTCCTCCTCCTTCATCATAAATCCCAGAACCCCAAGAGCTACTTAGGTATACCCAAGAAACTGCATGCAAATATTAAGATTTTTCTCTCTTTATCTTTCCTTCAGATACCAAAGCAAACCTTTCTCGCTAATTGTGCAGAGAGCCAGTTTGTTGTAGTAGTTAAGTGCGCAAACTCTAATCTGGGAGAACCGGGTTTGATTCCCCACTCCTCCACTTGCAACACTGGATGACCTTGGGGAAGCCATAGTTCTGTCAAAGCTGTTCTCTCAAGAGCAGTTCTCTCAGAGCTCTCTCAGGCCCACCTACCTCTCAGGGTGTCTGTTGTGGGGAGGGGAAGGGAAAGGAGTTTGTAAACTGCTCTGAGGGCCAATCTGCATTTAGCATTTGCTCCGTTGTTTTACCAAACCCACACTGGAACAGAAAAAGATGCAGTTCAAAACCACATTCAACTATCCCGGGCCAACACTGTAGTGACTGCAGAGTCACCCCCGAATGGCCATAAAACGGCCATAAATCTATGCAGACAGCCACTATAAAACCAGAGATCAAATGAAGTGAAAGCAGCATGCAGTCTGGACACTGCCATAAAATGCAACACTCAGTCAAAGTGAAAGTGGCATGCAATGTAGATGGGAATTTCTGTTCCAGTGTGGGTTTGGTAAGACAGCAGAGCAAATGCTAGATGCAGATGGGGCCTGAGACTCCGAGTGAAGGGCGGGGTATAAATCCAATCTCCTCTTCTTCTATGTTTTTGAATCACCAGGGTTTCAAAATAAACTCGTGGTACAGCAAAGGCAGGGGTTACGGTTCCTGTATTAGAGTGCGTCTCCCAGGTTCAACTGCCTGTTCTGCCACAAAGCTTCACTGAGTGACCTTGGGCGAGTCAGCTTCCCTTGGCCTAACCTACCTTGCCAGGGGTGTTGCAAAAACGGACGAGGGGAAAACTACGCTTCTATGACCTCCTTGGAGGAAGGGAGAGATAAAAGTGATGATTTAGGCCCCCTCCTCCCTTTGAACACTGCACTGTTCTTTGGATCGTGATTGAAAGTCGGAGCCCTCCTGGCTTGTCCAGAGGAGTCAAGGATGTCAAAATCCATAGGATGCTGTCTCCAAACACAAATACAACAGTTCTACAACAGGATGTATCTAACATGGCCCATCTCCATGCGGCACCTCAGGATCTCCTGCTTTTACCACTAATCCCCAGCTGGCAAAGATCAGCTCCCTCAGGGAAAATGGCTGCTTTGAAGGGTGGACTCTATGGTGTCGTACCATGCCGAGGCCCCTCCCCTCCCCAGACCCCGCCCTCTCCCGGACCCACCCCCAAAGTCTCCAGATATTTCCCAACCCAGACCAGTGCTCCCTCTAAACTGTGAAGTCCTGTGAGCAAAAATCCTACTTTAGAGTGTGCGGACTCTAATCTGGGAGAACCGGGTTTGATTCCCCACTCCTCCACTTGCACCTGGCTGGATGACCTTGGGCCAGTCACAAGCTCTGGCACAGCTATTCCTGAAAGAGCAGTTTGTGTTAGAGTTCTCTCAGCCCTACCTACCTCACAGGGTGTCTGTTGTGGGGAGGGGAAGGGAAAGGAGTTTGTAAGCCGCTCTGAGACTCTGAGTGAAGGGCGGGGTATAAATCCAATCTCTTCTTCTTCTTCTTCTTCTTCTTCTTCTTCTTTGTGAGCTACTGGCATTAAAGTGGTGAGGGAGCGGCTTGGCTACTGTATGAACTAGTTTGCTCTGGAGCCATCCTTCCTGCGCGAAGACAAAAATGCCTGAGCCAGAGGCTAAAAAACTGTGAGCTAGATCACACTAACTCAGCTTAGAGGGAACACTGACAGATCTGGCAACCCTAGCTCCACCCCCCAAATACCCAGGTATTTCCCAACCCAGAGCTGGCAACCCTAGCTATATCCCTCACCCTGTAATTAAAAGTATTAAAAAATTCCAGCTGTAACCACGGAACTTATAAAGGTTCAAATGAAAAGACTCTGGGATGGGGCCTCCTTCGCCCTGCCTGCAGTACCTACAAATGGCTCCGCCCATCCTTTGAGTTTGAGTTCGCTGTCAAGCACAGGCCGGTACAAGGCATGGCCTACCAGAGAATCTCCTCCACTGTTTTTTTAAAAAGCAAGTTGCTAAACCTCACAGGCAAAGATAGGCCCGCACATTTTAAAAAGAATTCGGAAGCTCGACACAAAAATTCGGCCTGTGGTACCTGAAAAGCTGTCGGCTATCCTGTGGAATCAGGAGGGGCTGTAAGTCAGTCAAAGACCACCTGCTGTGCGTGCAGAAGGCCCCGAGTTCAATCCCTGACATCTCCCCTTTAAAAAAAAAAAAGTCTTTATGTAACAGAACTTGGGGAACATGAAGGAACAATTAGAAGAAAGGACTGAGCTACTTTTCTTTTCTTTTCTTCTTTTCCTTTCTTGCAGGCAATTGAGGTAAAGAGGAATTCTGGAGATACTCGGGAGCTTGACGGAACTGCTAAAGTAGGCTGACCCCAATCCAGATCTGCCTGAGTAAGCAGGGGTTATTTTTCGTCTCTCTGTCAAAAGAAGAACATCTGTTCCCCTTGGCAGAAACGGCGGAATTTTTAGAAGCCCCGCTGACCGCCTGCTGGGATGTTTACCTTCCCCGAAGAGAGAACCCATAGCCGGATTTGCTCTCACAAAGGCAGGATGGGAAGAGGGGAAGGAAAGAAACTATTGAAGTGAGCAGAGAAGCCAACAAGGTTAGCCGGTGGGGAGGGTCAGCGGCACGGTGGGTCACCTGCCCCCGGGGTCAGGGCCTGAAAGAGGGCCACCTGCTGGCCAGCGGTAGTTGCTGCATCCACTACTGCTATTCCCGGAGGGAATGGAGAACAACTTTATTTATTTATTTATTTATTGAATTTGTATCCTGCCCATTCCCATGTGCGGGCTCAGGGTGGGTAACATCATCATTTCATTTACAATGTAATCAATAAAATTCCACTTACAGTACACTCAATAAAAATTTAAAATTATAAAAATGTAACTAAAATGGCCAGTATCTTCTATTGGCTCCATCAGATGGATAGGTGACACAGCAGTTTCACGAGGACCACTTTGCAGGGCCGCTTTGCAGGGGAGGCCACGTGATTGGGCATCCGTCGCCTCAACCAAAGGCCTGGCGGAACAGCTCCATTTTGCAGGCCCTGCAGAACTGTGATAGGTCCCGCAGGGCCCTGTTCTCAAGTGGGAGCTTGTTCCACCAGGTGGGGGCCAGGACTAAAAAGGCCCTGGCCCTGGTTGAGGCTAGATGGGTGTCCTTTGGGCCAGGGATAACCAGTAGATGTTGCTCAGTGGAGCGCAAGGCCCTCTAGGGGTGTATAGGGAGAGGCAGTCGCATAGATATGTTGGTCCCAGGTCGCTTAAGGCTTTAAAGGCTCTTTGGCACAGCTTTTATCCTTCCCAGTTCCAAGAAGGCTCTAAGGACCATGAAAGACTTGGGTTCTGCTCCCTCCCCTAGGAGGAGGAGAGGTGTGTGTATGTATGCCGGAGCATGCCCAATGGTGTTTAGCACCCCCAAAATCTGGCCCCAAGACCACGTCTCAGTCTCCTCTTCCTAACATCACATTAGCTCAACTTTTAGAACGTGCTTCAATTTTTCATCGTACCCGTCTACCCCAAGAAGCTCGGGATGTGGTATACATGGTGCCCCCCCCCGAAACTGATTTCTTAAAAGTTGCTTTCTGGTAGGGTTGCCAACCTCCAGGTGGGGCCTGGAGATCTCCCAGAATTACAGCTGATCTCCAGGCTACAGAAATTGGTTCCCCTGGAGACAATGGCTGCTTGGAGGGTGGACTGTATGGCGTTACCCCCTGCTGAGATCCCTCCCCCTCCCCTCCTTAAACCCTGCCCTCCCCAGGCTCCACCCCCAAATCTCCAGGAACTTCCCAATTCAGAGTTGGAAACCCTACTGTTTGGCAGTCTCGACAATTACTGCACCCTATCCTATTTTTCATCCCCTGCTTCCTCCGTGTAGCTCTGAGCCTCACCAGTCTATCTAACCCTTCTTCCTCCCACACAGGTCCAAATGGTGTCCATGCATTCCTCCTTCCTCATTTTATCCTCACCACTTTCCTTTGAGATAGGTCAGGCTGAGAGTGTGTGACTGGCCCAAGGTCACCCGGCAAGCTTCACAGCAGAATGAGGATTTGAACGCGGGATTTGGAAGCTAAGCTGGGCTGACCCTGGCAAGTAATTGGAAGGAAGATCTTCAAGGAATACCAGGAGGAGGAGGAGGAGGTTGGATTTATATCCCACCCTTCAATTATCCGAAGGAGTCTCAGAGCGGCTTCCAATCTCCTTTCCCATCCCCTCCCCACAACAGACACCCCATGAGGAAGGTGGGGCTGAGAGAGCTCTGACTGAGAACTGATTCTAAGAGAACAGCTCTGAGAGAACTTGTGACTGACCCAAGGTCACACCAGCAGCTGCATGTGGAGGAGTGGGGAACCAAACCCGGTTCTCCCAGACTAGAGTCCGCGCTCCTAATCACTACACCAAACTGCCTTTCTCACCAGGGCTCGGAACACAGAGCCAAGCTATCAAGCCACCTCTCTGAAACATCCAAACCGCACTAAGGGTTACCAGAAGTCGTCATGACTTCCAGGCATGCAAGCACGTACACACACAACCAAAAACAATACCCACAGAAAAATTTAAAATAACCACTACATCCAATAAGCACACAGGCAGGTTGACACAGGAGATAGCGGACCACCGGCTATTTTGGCCCCACAGGTCAACACAAATACATTGACCGTGCCCAAATACAAAATGGAAATCAGTGCAGATCTTCCAAACTAAGGAGAGAACACTCCCAGAATGTGGAATGCCAGCCAAGTTTGGCTGCAGCATTCCTGCTGAGATGCAAATCCCAAGATGTCTTCAAGGACAGCCCCAGGTGGAGTACATTGCAGTAGACCCACCTTGTTCTTGCTGAAGTGTGGATGATGCGGCACAGATGGGAGATGAGAACTGCCACATTTCCCTGCGGTCGATGCAGCGTGAAAATGCTTGAAAATACAGGGAATCATACAACTTGAGGCCTTTTTACAAAGTCAGAGAAGCAGTTCATAACTGCATGCGAAAAACACAGCCAGACACAACCCGCTCTAGCATAGCCAACCAAGTTTGTGTGAAACTCTTCCCCTGAAGATTTCAACCATGCCTTTTTTTAAAAAAATAACTGCCGCTTGCATGAAGGCAGTTGCAATAGCTGAGGCCGTACAGCAGACCTCTTCCCTGATGTCACCTGGAAAGTTTTCCTGCTATGCAGAGAACTGAGCTTGCATCTATCCATTTCTGGTTCAGGGCTCTAATCTCTATACCCATACTGACACTCTGTTCATTGGACAGTCATCATCAAATACCCGGCACTCATCTGGCAGACTGGGAAGCCAAAGGCAAAGGAGGCCACTGTGATGTAGAACCAGGCCTAGTTCTACACGACAGTGCCTTTCTTTGCCTTCTGAACCCCTTATATGATAAGCCACCCCTGTCAAAAACGCACCTGCCAAAATCCCTTTACCAGCCCACCTGGAGTGGTCTTCTAAGGCTATTCTTTTTTTTTCTTTTTTTTTTTAGGAAGAATATTTATTGGTTACAGGTATAGAAAATGCCTCATGTAATCTCAAAATCTAGGTGGTCATTAAGGTAAAGGTAAAGGTTCCCTTGCTCGAAAGCCAGTCAAATCCGACTCTAGAGTTGCGGTGCTCATCTCAGTTTCAAAGCTGAAGAGCCAGCGCTGTCCGAAGACGTTTCCGTGGTCATGTGGCCGGCATGACTAAACACCAAGGCGCACGGAACGCTGTTACCTTCCCACCGAAGTGGTACCTATTTATCTACTTGCAATTTCTTGCTTTCGAACTGCTAGGTTGGCAGGAGCTGGAACTAGAGACGGGAGCTCACTCCGTCTTGCGGCACCCGGGTCTTGAACTGCTGAACTACTGACCTTCCACAGCCTGCAGTTCAGCATCTTAACCACTTGAGCCACCACAGCTCCAGGTGGTCATTATGTGCTTATAAAACAATAGTCCCCCCCACATTTGAAAATACACAATGGGTTTTTTGCCTTAACTCGGGAAGGATGGCTCCAAAGCAAACTGGTTTCTGCAGTAGCCAAGCCGCTCACTCACAACTTTAATGCCAGTTGCTCACCCAGTTAGAATTTTTGCTCACAAGACTCCACAATTCAAAGGGAGCATTGTTTGCCACCATAAAAAATTTCCAGGGAGAGAAAATCCCCAGCAAATTCATCGGTCTCCCTACCTGCTTCAATCACCTGGCTTTTTTTGCAGGATTCTCCAATCAATGTGTCTCCCCTTGAGTAGCCAGACTGTGCCCGCCACGCCAACCAATGCTGCTTTCCCTGTAGGTCTCCTCTTCATTACCAGGACGTCTTCAAGCCACAACTGTGCATTTTGAACGTGTATCCCCCAAGCAACTTGAATAAACTGAAGATGGCCTGCTTTGAAAGACACGGCTTCCAGAAAGGCCCTCTGCTCCACCAGCCGAGCCTCCAGAAGGCTTGGGAAAACTTTGCTAAGGAAAGGAGAGGTTCCCCATTCCTGTTGGATGTCCTCAAATCCAGATGAAGCAAGAACCGGAAAGAAAGAAGGCCGCTCACGGACTGGCGGGTTTCCTTCTCTTCGCTTGGCTGCCGAAGCCGTTCCAGCCGAGGTGTTTTCTTGCTGTCTTTTCGGTAAAATATTTTGCCGCTCACCTCTTCCTGTGCTGTGGGTCTGACTCTGTCTTCCTTCCTGTTCGTTTCAAAAGCTGCAAGACAGCCATGTGCAGCGTGGGGTGACCACTGAGAAAAGGAGAAAAAAAACCAAGCCCACACTTGTCAGCAACTAGCAACATGAGGCATCTCTCTGGTTCCGTGCTACCTGCAGGCTGAGAAGACCAGCTCTCAGGCAAAACTTGCTTAGCAGGGCTGCCCCGATGGAGGGATTCAGGTGGAAATGCCAAAAACCACTCAGCATCAGACTTAGAATTCTTTTAAAGACCACGCTGGCAAGGCAAGACACACCCCTGTGGGTTTAGAATGTAACAGCAGCCATGTTGGACCAGGCTAGTGGTCCCTTCAGCGCAGTGGCCAACCCAATGCCCTTGGAAGGCCTACAAGCAGGGCAGGGAGGCAAGATCTCAACCTGGGCTTGCGTTCCCTGCCCCAGCACTGGTATTTAGGCTACTGGGCAGGAAACTCAAGACCAGGACCTCCAAGGCAGCCTTCTCAGAAGTGCTACCTGTTCCATGCGCAGGGCCGGAGAGACAGGCACAGATCAGGAGTCTCAATGCGTGGATGAGACGGTGGTGTAGGGGGGAAGGGTTCACGTTTGTTAGGCACTGGGATGCTTTTTGCAACAAGAGGGAGCTGTACAAATGGGACGGTCTCCACTTTGGAACAAGAGGAAGCTGTACAAAAGGGATGGTCTCCACTTATCTCGAGAAGGAACCAGGCTGCTGGCACTTAAAATCAAGAAGGTGGCAGAGCAGTTTTTAAACTGAATATTGGGGGAAAGCCAACAGGAGATAAAAACTCTCTGGATTGGGATGGCTCATCTCATAGAGATGGCTCATCTCAGAGAGAATTGTCCTCTGAGACTGTGGCTGGTGATATGGACTGCCTGACAGGGTCTCGAGGCAGCAAGAGGAAGGTAGCGGGCTTAACATGTATGGGAAATTACAGGTGTTTCTATATAAATGCTAGAAGTGTCTGAGGTAAAATCAGGGAGTTGGAGTGCTTGGTGTTGGGAGAAAAATAGAATACAGTGGAATACGGTGATTCCTGGCTATATATTATATCGGAAGGATAAGGGGGAAGGGTTGGAGGTGGGGTGGCTCTGTATGTCAGAGAGGGTATACAGTCCAGTAAGACTGAGAGGGTAAGAGAATTGGATTCACTTCTGGAAATGCTATGGGTTGAAATAGTGGGCCCAAAAGAAAACTTAACACTGGGAATTTGTTATCACCCACCAGATCCGAAGATAGAGGAGGATTATAAAATGATGAATGAATTAAAGATAGTGGCTAGACAAAAAATCTGTGTCATAATAGGTGATTTTAACTACCTACACATTGATTGGGTCAATATGTGTTCTAGTCGGGAAAAAGAGACTGAGTTTCTAGACACTCTCAATGACTGTGCTATGGAGCAGATGGTCACAGAACCTACTAGGCAAGAGGCGATCCTGGATTTGGTCCTAAGTAATGCCCAAGACCTGGTGAGAGATGTAAACGTGATTGCACTACTTGGGAACAGTGACCATAGTGTTATTGAGTTCAACATTTCCATAAATAGGGAATTAGCCAAAAAGACTGACACAACCACTTTTAACTTTAAAAGGGGTTACTTCTCTGATATGAGGGGACATGTGAGGAGGAAACTGAAAGGAAAAGTAGAAGGGGTCAAAACCATTGGGGAAGCTTGGAGACTATTTAAAACAACAATCCTAGAAGCTCAGAGTGTTGGACTGGATGGGCCATTGGTCTGATCCTACATTGGCTTCTCTTATGTTCTTATGTATTCAGAGATACGCTGCCTCTGAACATGCAGGCTCCATTCACATTTTGTGGCTAGCAGCTATCTATCGACCTCTCTCCCCTGTGAAATCTGCCCGACTGCCGACTGCCGCCACCACATCCTGTGGCAGAGAGTTCCATGACCCTTACCCACAGGATCTCACTGAGCTGCCCATGCAAGACAGCCAGGGGGTGGCAGCCCGAATTCTACAAGGCACTGTGTGAGGGCAATGTCCCAGGGGAAAGCGCTTTTTCTCAGCCAGTGTCACATTTTACATCGGGCTCAACTTGCATGGGGCACAAACCCCATAAGTTCACCTGCACGCCCCACACTTTTTTCAGTTTGCTCTAGTGGTTAGGAGCGCAGACTCTAATCTGGGAGAACCAGCAAGGCTTTTAATTGGCTGTTGGAGATTTGATTGGCTGTGCAGATCTTTTAAAAATGTTGCTTTGGTAGCAGGAGGAGGAGGAGACTGGGTTTATACCCTGCCCTTCACTCAGGGTGTGGTCACACGGCAAGCTTACCACGATTTGTTCCCGCTGTAGATTTGATCGGGGATATTTTTTAGCAGGTTCAGATGATCACACATCCCTTGCCCAATCACTTGCATTGCGCGATGAGGCTCCAGGCACTGTCCAGACAGCCCATGCGCAAAGAATTTTTTTTAAAAAATCGTGCCGTGCCGAACAACGGGGACGGGACTACCTCAAGAAGGACGTACAGATGACCTAATCGCATTCATAGCAAGAAATGGCTGTCCAGATAGGAGAAATTGCAGATTCACAGCACAAATAGTAAGAAAGTACTGGATTTTCCCAGTGTCAGAAAATGCACTAAGAAACCGGGAGGATTGCGGGGGTGAGTCTGCTTCAATATGGGAGACATTGGTTGTCTGATCAGCCCTTTAAAATGCGATAGGGAACAGTTGTGAAACCCGATCAAAATGACTGTGTGACCATGACCTCAGAGCGGCTTACAATCCTTTTTCCTTCCCCTCCCCAAAACAGACACCCCTGTGAGGCAGGTGGGACTGAGAGGGCTTTTTCAAGGACTGCTCTTGAGAAAACAGCTCTGAGAGAACTTGTGACTGACCCAAAGTCACACCAGAAGCTGTATGTGGAGGAGTGGGGAATCAAACCCGGTTGTCTCAGGTTAGAGTCTATGCTCCTAACCACGACGCCAACACAACAACAACAAACACCCCTCCAGGCTCCCCAGCCAAACTGGAGAAAATTGCTTCCTGACCCCAACGTGTCGATCAGCATTTCCCTGGGCGTGTAAGAAAGGGCCATGAGAACTAAGCACTGATACAATCCTTCCTGCCCTCCCTCTGACAATCACAGAATCAGCATGGCTGTCGGATGGGCATCTAGCCTCTGCTTAAAAACCTCCAAAGGAGGAGAGCCCGCCACCTCCCGAGGAAGCCTGATCTACTGAGGAACCGCTCTGAATGTCGGGAAGTCCTGGGGGACTGAACCCCACTGATTAACATTCTTCTGCTTCCAACAGGCCTAGCTGCTGCTTCTGCCCATTTCCAGTGGCTCACAGCTGAGGACCTCCAAAGGACGGGAGGGGAGCTTCCCAGGCACCCTCTGCTGGCTGCCACCACTTAGGTCTTCAGGGGAAGGTGGCAGCCAGGGTCTTCATCAGGCCTGGGTCCACCGGCAGCCCCTCTCTCCCTCCACCATTAACGGGAGGGCAGGAAGCAGCCCGGCACTTCTCCATGATCTCACAGAGGCGAAAGGGGATCCCCGTTGTGTGTTTGCAGTGCCTAATCCTTCCATCAAAGACTGCACAGGAAGCTGAATGCTCGGTGCTGAAGGGGGGCCTCAATAGCTCTTCTCTCCAAACCCTCCACCCCCGACCCTTCTGCCAGCTACTAGTCTGCAGCTGGGTTCCCACCCAGTGTTCCCTCTAAGCTGAGTTGGTGTGAGCTGTCTCACACCTTTTTAGCCTCTGGTTCACAAATTTTTGTCTCCGCTCAGGAAGGAGGGCTCCAGAGCAAACTAATTTTGGCAGTAGCCCAATCGCTCGCTCGCAACTTTTAATGCCAGGAGCTCACAAAGTAGAATTTTTGCTCACAAGACTCGACAGCTTAGAGGGAGCATTGTTCCCATCCGTAACTGAAATCTTGGACGGGATCCTCGGGTGGAAGGCATTTCTCCATGGGTTGCTCTACTGGTTTAAGTCCGCAAGAGGCTGGCTCGCGGGGGTGTCAGAAGTGGGGGGCTGTCATCAAATCGACCCAGAGACTAGCTTCTAAAAAACCTTTCCAGAAGGACTGCTTGGGAGGTTTCGGTTTCGGCGTCGCAAATGGCGGCCGCTTCTCGGGACGCTCCCGGAGGCGGTTAGCCCACGCGCAGTTAGGGGGGTCTTCGCATGTGTGAAAGACCCTAGTGAGCCTTAGGCAAAGGCTCCGAACCGGGGGCGCTTGGGGAGTAGCCTCTTTGCCGGCAGACAGCCGGGAAATTGAGGCTTTCTGCCCGCCCCAATCGGCCCCGCTGCAGCGTGCCCGTAATGGGACTTAGCGGCGCCACCGATTTCCAGGAGTGAAGACAGCGCTATGGTTTAACATAAAAAGAAGAAGTAGCATCGAATCGTGAGTTGAAGATCTATTTTGAAGCGTAAATCGGAGCCCCCTGTATGCGTATAAGCGTTGGGAGGAGGGAGGAGTTCCCACCCCCTTTGAGAAGCAAGATCTACAAAGGGAGCGCGAAGGGGGCAGAGAGAAAAAAAAGTGTTGGTGAAAGTACCGTTGGGGTTGCATGGAAGACTGCGATCATCTTAGCTTCCTGGGGGATGCGGCACGAACTTTTTAAAAGTAAACAAAAAAACAAAATGTCGATAATGGAAAAAGTCCTGCAGACACCGGAAGAGAAGAGAGGAGGGACTTCCGGTCCAGACAGCCCCCCCAAGAGCTTGCTGTCAATCAACAGGAAAAGGAGATGCTGTGCCCCCTGCTGGAACAATTGCAGAAAATCAACGAAACTCTGTTCAAAATGGAAAGTGTTCTCATCAGTCGACAGAAACAGATATCGGAAACAACTAGAAAGATGATGGAGATCGAACAGAAATCGAATCTGATTCTAGGTTTCCAGGGCGTTAAAGAAGAAGAGAAAGAAGATCTCGGATTTACCTTGACAAATGTCTTGGCACCCCTAACTGGCAGTGAAGCGATAAAGTTAAAAGAAGAGGTGGATAAGGCTTCCAAAGCCTATTCCGCTTTTACAAAAGAAAATATTCTGCCAGTAGAAGGGGTTGTTGAGCATAGCAGGCGACAAACTGGAGATCTAATTTCATCTGAAGAGTTTATGGAGCCCTGGAAGCTTGAAGGCCAGAAGTTTAAGGAAAAAGAGAAAAGAAAGAAGACGGATTTCATCTTCAAAATACAGAAACTTCTGAAGAGACACGCCAGCAGGGAGGAAGATGCAGCATTCAAAACTGGGACAAGTGAAGAAGACAGCAGCCCAGGGGAAAGTGGTGATGGAACGGAAGACTTCAAAGTTAAAATGGACTCAATCCATAACTGGAAGAGATTTAAAAAGAAGATACTTTGAGGACTGTTCGTGTAACATCTGGAAGGAGCTGTTTAATTACTAACCCCAATGGACTTTACTAACTGCATTAACAGAGTGACTTTGGACTTTGCAATAGTTAAAAAGAAGATCTTCTAACCATGATAGATGCCAAAATTGGTATTGGTTATTAACCTAAACTAACCCTCACTAACAGAAAAAAATTTCACTCCATCTTTCTCTTTCTCCATCTGTCTACCCTTCCCGTTTCTTATAAAAAGAATAAAATTCTCTCTTTTTTAAGAGAGTTTTACAAAAAAAAAAACAGAAGGACTGCTTGGAGCTCAAACCTCCATATGTTTACTTTGAGGTAGGTACGCATATGTTGCTGGCCGCTGGGCAAATATCCATGCCGGGATAAACAATTAAGGCAGCAGTTGTGTGCCTACCCTGGAACAAGTCCCTGTCAACTGGATGGTTTTTTAATGAACAGGTGGGATTCACTGCTGCGGGAAGAGGGGGCAGCTACAAGCATGGACAGCTGCAGGAGGGGACTGGATGAACGTATGGAGCAGAAGTCCATCAGTGGCTCTTAGGCACAAGGTAGAGATGGAACACTCTGTCTGGGGCAAGGGATGCCCTGTATTCTTGGTGCTTGGGGAGGGGGCATAGCGGGAGGGCTTCTGGAGTTCTGGCCCCACTGGTGGATCTCCTGATGGTCCCTGGGTCCTGGTCACTGTGTGACATAGAGTGGTTAAGAGCAGCAACACTCTAATCTGGGGAACTGGGTTTGATTCCCCATTCCTCCACATGAAGCCAGCTGGGTGACCTTGGGTCAGTCACAGCTCTCTCAGTGCTCTCTCGACCCCAGCTACCTCGCAGGGTGTCTGTTGTGGGAAGAGGAAGGGGAGGCAATTGTAAGCAGCTCCGAGACTCCTTCACATAGTGAAAAGTGGGCGTAAAAACCAACTCTTCTCTTCTTTGCAGAAACTCATCTCCACCGCTGCTCGCAACTGCAGCATTTTATGTCCCTTGCCCCTGGGAGACGGTGCTGTTTCCCAGAGCTTTGAGGACCCTCGGTGAGCTTCAAAACACCTTCCACCTCACGGACATGACAGGAGGGTGCGTGTTTCTTTTTCTGGTACTCAAAAGAGGCTTTGTCATGAAAACAGACTCGCGAGCCGCTTCATAACCACAAGAGGTTTTTTCAAGTGGGACAAGACATCCAATACGCATGCAAAGGAAACAAAGGTTCAAGAGAGCCCCGCTTGCATCCATTTATTCAAGCTGCGAAACCTCAGCGTTTTTCTGCTGCAGAATTTCAATACTTTAGTCTCCGAGCCGCACGGTTCTTCCATGGAAGTGTGCTCGATGCATAAACAGCTGGGTGGCAAAGTGAAGCCTTGATCATTCCACAGCCTCTTGAAAAATGCACTCAGAATTCAACCTTCAGCACGCCTGGGTGCCCTCTCTCATCTTGGGAGACCTAGGTTGTTACCCTGGCCTATTTTGCATTATTATTGTTTTGGTTTTTTTTAAACTGCTCATGGGGAGAGGGATGGTTGAAGGCATATTTGCAGTATGATTCTCAAAGCAGCAGTATTCACTGAGGCTTTGCTTTACAATGAAGAGAGAAGAGATTGTATTTATACCCTGCCCTTCACTACCCAAAGGAGTCTCAGAGCGGCTTACAAACTCCTTTCCCTTCCCTGCCCCACAACAGACACCTTGTGAGGTAGGTGGGGCTGAGAGAGCTCTTGACAGAAACTGCCATTTCAAGGACAGCTCGTCAGAACTATGGCTTGCCCAAGGTCATCCAGCAGCTGCGAGTGGAGGAGTGGGGAATCAAACCTGGTTCTCCCAGATTAGAGTCTTTGCACTTAACCACTACACCAAACCGGGGTTCACATATCACGCCAACCCATGAGGCAGAGCTCAGTGCCACCATAGGCCTCTTTCTGGGCAGATCCCCACTAGGCCCCTCTGTGCATTCAGAGGCATGTCAGTTGCCCTCCTGTGGCAGGAAACCTCTCCCCTCCCACCCCACCCCCCTGCTTGCACTCAAGCTACTGAACAGGAGGAGAAAAAGGGGTGGTGACCTTGCAGAATAATGTGACATCACTTCCAGGTGACCATTGTTTCAGAGGGGAGCTGTGTCGGCCTTCAGTAGAAGAGATCGGTTCGAGTCCAGTCGCACCTTAGAGACCAACAAGATTTGGGGGTATGTGCTTTCAGGTGTCAAAGCTCTCTTCGTCAGATACGAGTCGAAATGAAGATCTCCAAGTCCTTATACCCCAGTCGGAAGGTATGAGGGGTGCTGCAAAGAAGGAGCTCGGGATGCAGAGGTACAGTGTGCATAGTGATTAATTAGCTGAAGAAGAAGAAGAAGGAAAGGAGAAGAGAAGAGAAGAGAAGAGAAGAGAAGAAGAAGAGAAGAGAAGAGAAGAGAAGAGAAGAGAAGAGAAGAGAAGAGAAGAGAAGAAAGAAGAAGAGAAGGAAGAAGAAGAGAAGGAGAAAGAGAAGGAAGAAGGAGAAAGAGAAAGAGAAAGAGAAGGAAGAAGAAAAGGAAAAGACAAGGAAGAAGAAGGAATAGGAGTAGGAGGAAGAGAAGTGGTCTTATACCCTGCTCTTCACTACCCAAAGGAGTTTCAGAGCGGCTTACAACCTCCTTCCCTTCCTCTCCCCACAACAGACACCCTGTGGGGTAGGTGGGGCTGAGAGAGCTCTGAGAGAACTGCTCTTGAAAGAACAGCTCTGAGAGAACTTGTGACTGACCCAAGGTCACCCAGCTGGCTTCATGTGGAGGAGGAGTGGGGAATCAAACCCGGTTCTCCAGATTAGAGTCCTGCCACTCTTAACCGCTACACCAAACTGGCTGGGGAGAAATGCTTCGGGGTATTATACCTTTGCACCCTTCCCACCTTCTGACTGGGCTATAAAGACTCCAAGATCCCCATTCTGACTTATACCTGACGAAGGGCGCTTTGGCTCTTGAAAGCTCACATCCCCAAAATCTTGTTGGTCTCTAAGGTGCTGCTGGATTCGAATCTAGGTGATAATTGGGAGGTGTCGCCGTGGTTCCTGTGACACTCCGTCCCCAAAAGCTTCTGGTGGTTACATCCACATGGCTGGGAACCCTAAAGGCACGTCTCTCCCCCCACACACACACACTTTAACCTTCCCAACAACCCTGTGAGGAAGACCGGGTTGAAGAACAGGGACTTGATATACTACCTTTGATGGAAGAGACACACATCCAGATACACTGGATATTTGTTACCAGAACACTTTGAAGAGCATGTGCAGTTACCATGAGAGATTATCTGTGGCCTACCGTGTAAACTTTTAGCAACTGCACATCACATGAGAAAGCAGCACCTGGCGCTAAAGAAAAACCTTTTTTCATATATTTATTTCTGGATGCGTGTTGTTTTACAATAGTGATGTTGACCGCTGAGGAGGGCCCTAAGGAGCCGAAACATGTATGGTCTGCTGGTCATAAGATATACTGTATACATGAAACTAACAGCTCTGTACGTAAAAAGTTTTAAGAGTCTCATATTTGGGTCATTTCTTTTGACCTATTTTATTTTTTACTAATGTGTACACCATAATAAATATTTGTATTAACAACTTATTTTGTTAGCTTGACCCTCACGTATCACAGCCATATCTTGGGTTAAGTCCCCCCTCCTTTTCTCATTTTTTGTCACTCTAGCCCCAGGTTACTCAGAAAACTTCACAGCCAAGTGAGAATTTGAACCTGGGCTTCCCAGGTCATAATCTGACACTGACCACCACGCCACACTGGAAATGCCAAACGGCCAAGTTAATGAAAGGCCTCGCTGTACTCAGCTGCTCAAAACTCGCCTGAGATTCTAAAAAATCCATCTAAATTCCACACGCACTCCACAAACATAAAACCGTGGAATACATACAGCCCTCTCTGTGATGTTCTCCAAAAAGAGAATTGTGGGTCATTCCTCCAGGGCGCATCCGCTCTGCATGCGCTTGTGACAGGAGTGAACTTTTCACCAGACTATTCTGCAGACAGGATGCCAAAAACCATGTGCGGGGGCGGGGAAGGGTTTAGCATTCTCTGCACATTGTTCGCTGTAAAAATGAACACGGAACAGAAAAACACATCATTGCTTTTATGTCAGCATCTTGAGGTTTCATCTCAGTTCCTTCACATGCCAGTTCAAAGCGGTGGCCTCCCTGTCAGGAGGGGAAACAAATTCAAAAATCGAAAATAAAATTGAAGTCCTGAGAAGGGGCCGATTGATTCCCTTGGAGAGGAAATAAATCTTTGCCCAAAGATCTCCGCGAAGATGACATATGAGCCAATACTTAAGTATTGACCAAACTGCCCTTTCAGAGCAAGAAATTGAAATATAGTGCTGTGATGGACCTCGTCCACTTCCCTCCCTTTGGGGCAAAATCTTCCCCCCGTTTTTCTTTTGTGTCCCTTCACTGACTGAGCAGCCCTGGTAATGTGTATTCTTCTCTTCAAAGTAGTTTCAGCAGCCCCGCTGTGTGTCAGTAATATGTAATGGCTATTTCCTCGGCCCAGGATCTGAGAGAAGGGTTGGGGTCTCCCTTTCTCTTAAATGACAGAATATGGCACTTCGGACGCTTTTAAAATTCAAAAATAACAGAATGTTTTATTTTACCTCAAGGGGAAAGGTTAGGTGAGGTCAGGGGTTGAAAATACTGAGGTAAAATGGTATCAGCACAAACTCTTATTTTTATAGATCAGGCTAGTGGGAGTGTCTTGCATTATTCACAGCTACTATAGTTCTTTATTTTGAGAGGCTTTTGTTCCTGGGTTTCCCCAAACCACTCCAGTTCACTTTATTTGTATAACAGCTGACTCCTTTGGTGCCCAGAAGGCTGGTACCCTCTTTGCAGTACCCAAACCCTTTCTCTTGGAACACCAGAAATCTTCTTGAGGTTGTTAACTGACTTTTAAAGTCTCCACAAGCGGTTTCCAATCACACTAGACCAGGGAATCGCTACTCCTCAGAGATAACTTTCCCTGGTTGACTGGGTATGGATTCTTCTTCTCTCCCTAGAAGACTTATCCCCTTTTCCTTTGGCCTGAATTGGGAGACTTCTTGTGCTACCTAAGCCTCCTTGCCAGACTTCCCCCCAGTTCGCTGTCTGTGTTCAAAACAGCCCTCAGCTAGTGCTGAGTAAAGACTATACTGAGTCACGAGTGAATTCTGACTTTGTCAGCATGAAACCCTTTTTCTGTCAGGGCTGGTCTAAGACGGTCTCAGCACACATCTTGTCACAGTTAAGGCAGGAATCAGAGGCTGTGGTCACACGCACAGTTTGTGGTGCTATAGTATCATTACCTGAGTGGAATAAATGGACCCCTCCAGATGAGAACTTCTGTCTCCTTTGGCACAGTCATCAGCAGCCCATGCTGTTCTGCAATGGAAGTAAAATAAACAGATACTGGGGAAAGTCCGGTATTAATGGGTTGGTCAGGGTTCCCTCTGGGTTTTCTGATGTCTGGACTCTCCTGCAGTGAAAGGAACCTGGAAAGGACGTCTGAACTTGAAGATCTGTTTCCGCCGTTTTTTTAGTTGCTGCTTATATGCGAATGAGCACATGTGTGCATGAATGCATATGCGCATCCATCTGCTTGCATTTAAATAAAACTCACCCTTATGGCCCGTCCCATGGTTGAAGCGCAACACTAATGTGGATGCCCCACACACACTGGACAGCCACACAGGTAATCCGCCATAATACGTGTGATCTGGATGGAATGCTCTGCTACACTTTGAACAGGTACAATTTGATGCACCACCATGCTGTGCCAAGTGGCCAGTGTGACCGCAGCCTGAATCTGTTCTCCTCACCATCCCTCTCTCTCCAAACTTTCTTTGCTCAGCTGATGCCAATCAACCAGATTACCCCTGTCACTCCAGGCTCTTCTTCACCGTCCTGCAGTTTTACCTGCAGCACTTGTAAGCCTCTTAAAAAGTGCAGTCCATCAGAAGTGCGTTAGGCACCTGTTCTCTCCTTCCCCCTGCCCCCACCCTCGCACACACAAACACACACACTGCAGTGTTTCTACCATCTCAGAATTCCATCATATCTATAGACCATGTGGAGAAATGCCTTGCTTCTTGGAAGGCTGACAAGCAGGATTTAAAAATTTCTTTCTCTGAGCAAGGAACAAGCGGGGGCGGGGGGGAGGAAGATTAGCCCATGGCATTCCAGAAGCCCCTGGGCTACCTCTTTAGAAATGCTAATGGATCTGGCAGAAAAGACAATGGGATGAGCCAGTTCCCCCCCCCTTCTCCAGGCAGGCAGGGAGGGTGTTGGGCTAGACCATCCCACGAGACAATTTCCCAGAATGCCTTCCAGGAATGCTCCCGGGATGCACTTGCGTGCCCCAGGATGCACCTGGGTGGACCAGGTCAAAAGGGGTGGTGAGAGTGATGCAAAATGGGTGGAGTCAGAGGCTTAATAAAAGTACTTGCTCCAGGGAGCTCTTGGTACTGACTCTTGGAAGGGAAGAGACCCCTGATCGTTGGTTTGAAAGCTGGCCCTCATCTTGGAGGGGGAGCATGCAGCCTGGCTGTCAGAGGGCTAAAGCTCTGTATTATCATTTACACTATCTTCATTGTTCTGTGTTTACTATCTTGTCCTTCGCTTTTGCGCCTGCGTAGAAATGCCAGCTGCAACCTGGGAGAATACTCTCCTGCCGCCTCGTCTTATCACGGCGGCCTTGAAGAATAGGCTTTGGAGCGTTCCTCAGTCTGGGGAATTTTCCAGTCCTACGTGACTAGGTGGTGGTGGGGGTAGTACTCCCGAGCATTAAGTAATCCTCCCGCCGGGAGTTTCCCACGCGCGCACTAAAAGTTCATTTGCTAGTTTTGGCTTTGCATCATGCTATATCAATGTCTGACTGACCCCATGCCTCCATTCCTGACAGTAGCAGTATTACTGTGGGCAACAGCATTGTATTCCAATAAAGCATTTCTTTACCTGAAGAATGCCTGGATCTACTTGCTATTGAGCCTGACACTGGCCCACTAGCTGCAGGGACCCCGAGGTAATGGGACATCTTGGGACCATTTTGCAACTTTCTAAGTTTGTGCATACCTACTCTGATTGTGACATCTCGTTAGGGTGAGTTTTAGAACCAGGCAAAGGAGGATGCCAACTTTTCTTTGTTCTTCCACGTGCTGATCTGTTGTTGCGATTGTGTGCTTGAACTTACTTTCTCTTTTAATAAATCCTTCTTAATATTGGATGCGGTCCTGAGGCTGCGGTCACATGAGCAGTTTGAGCTGATACTGTTGTGGTACCTTTGCGGATTTAAAGAGCATGATCAGACAGAGACATCTGCCTTCCGTGTCCCAGTTGCTGCCACCCTGCTCTGCCCCACTTTGGAAATGGAGCAATGAGGCATCAGAGAAAGTCTGGTGTTTACAGATATCAGCACTTTCACCCCGCAGTTTTGGATGACTGAACTCCCCTGGTGCAAGTGCAACCCGGGTGGGAAGTCTGATCACTGTATTTTGTTTTCACTACTTGTGTATTGTTTTAGTCAGTAAGTGATGTGTGCATAACTGCATCTTTGTGCACATCAGCAAGCTTTCAGCCAGGCCCGTAGCCAGGATTTTGTGGCTTATGGGGCAAATTCTTTTCTGGTGGGGCTGGTATTATTTGCCCCTTTATGCCTCCTCTCTTCCTCCAGTCCCGCTTCAGTTTCTCTCCCCGGGAATTAGAAGCATCTCTCTTCGTCTTTTGCTCCAGCAAGCCTTCCCAAGCCACTGCCCTCATCAATTTCTTTCTGCTTTTCTTCCCACTGCCTCCTGTGCAACTCAGGTGGAAGAAAAGCACAGAAAGAGAGAGAGAGAGAAAGTGCAAAGACACTTTTGCCCGAGCAGAGCCTTCCCCATTTCTCTTCCCTCCCCACCAAACATGGCAAAGTTAATCGCAGGGTGCATCTTCACATTGGCTGGAGTCCTCCTGAAAAGAGACCTGAAAAGATCTTGGGGCACCCAAAGGGCCTTTTTGCAAGCTGTGTAGCACACAAAAGCTGCCGCTGCTGCCGCAGGAGGACAGGAAGGAGGGAATGGAAGACAGGCCAGCAAGTTACCAGTTGCCTCCAGTGAAGGAAAACACTCGGCCCGACAATGCCGGGGATTCTTGGGACAGCAAGGCGCATGAGCGCACGACTTTTTAAAAGGCTTTAAAATGTTAAAAAAATTAAAATTTCAGAAGAAAATCTTGTGAAGGCGACGGGCCCCCGAATAGCACTACTGTAGCTACAGGCCTGCTTTCAGCTGTCCTCTGAGGCAAGAATGGAGGGGGGGCAGGTTGAGAAGCCTCCTTTGTTTTTCTTCATGCCGGTTTCTTTGCAGCAGCAGGGTGGGGAAGGAGTTAAGATAATTTTTTTCAGAGGGGAAGGCAGCCTCCTCCAGCTATCAAAACGGAGTGGTGCTTTGGATAAGCGGTTAGGCACATAGGCAAAAGACAAATTAAAAAAAGAAGACACCCGACCCGACTCTGTGGTTGCCCCACAGCAATAATCTGAATGGTTGACCATGGGACAGGCATGCAGCGAGGCCACTTCAGGGTGTGCTGTCTGGTTACTCCTTCCTGCAATGATTTAAACTGCTGCAAACAGAAGCACCTCCAGATGGCGCCAAGCTTCCAGTGTGACCGCAGCCTAAATCTCTGTACCACATAGTTCTCCAGCTGCTGGGACACGCTATTAATTTGCCAGAGGGGCTCCAGATCAGGAAAGAAGTGGTCAAGGCACCTCCAGGGGGAAACCTAAAGTTGCATTTGGTCCCTGTGATAGCCAGGCACTGGTAGCAGGAGATCTTGAGGCCAGGCTTCAGAACTGGGAAGAGAAGTTGAGAGTCCTGTTCCTCTCATTCAGGACCCCTAAACTGAGGTGGTGGCAGTGCGCCCTAGTGGCAGGAAGCGGAATAGCACCCTCCAGGAATCGGAGGGGGCAGGCAGAACAGGGTCTGTAAGTCAGAGTAGACCTGTTTTGTCACATACCACCCTAAAAGATCAGCAGTTCAAAACCCTATTGTCTCTGTATGAGACAGTTCACAACCACCATCATTTTAATGGAACACAGTCATTTGTGATCTCTTCCAAGGTTGGGGAGACAGTGATAACTTAAACCTGATCCATAAAACAATTAAGCTAAATACATAAAAATAAGCAGATATTGTTCTAGTTTAGACAATGAAACTTGGGCTGGCTCAGATCTAACAACTGTTGCTTTGTCAGTCAATGGAATGCATAAACACACATATATAAAACTTTTTATTTCGGCTTTGCAATTTTGACGGATATACAATGGAAGGTCCTGAACAAAAAGGGAGAGAACCTGTCTTATAAAGCTATAGATCTTGTGCCATATTATGAAAATAGAAAGCAACGAACACCTTATGATTAAGTTCTTGTCAAAAGTATACTGTATTGTCTCACCTCACAGTGCATTTTTAAATATGCATATGACAACGTTTGCTTTTCCTTTAGTATATATAGGGTGCAGTTAGGCGGTGTGCTGGGAGCAGTTTAAATTGCTCCAGTCCCAATGCTTTTTTTTTAACCTGGAGAATTGTGATCACACTCACTTCGTTGGTGTTTTTTTTCTTCTTCTTCTTCTCAGTTTGGGCATGCACACAGGCGGCCATCTGTAGAATTAAAATTTTTGTGCACACGCAGAACAGCGATTTCCACTTCAACCCAACTGCTGTAACACTTCCCTTTAAACTTTAAAGGAACACTTTCCTTTATTTTACCCCGAAACCGGCCTCCATAAGATCCCAAACTCGTCCAACCAACAAAACTAGGCTCTTGTTTTTAATAATGCGGGAGCGGAGCTCTGCCTGTGTGCATACTGCTGATGCTAAAATAAAATGGCGGGCTTCCGAGCGGAAGTGGCTTGACACTGCAGGAGTGATCAGACGTCAGAAAAGTGCAGCTAGAACCGGAGAATTAGAAAAACACCACTTCGGGACCTGGCAACAAAATACTCCGTTTTAAAGGGGGGTTGAGCCGGAAAGCGACGGCTGGGGACGGTGCGCAGATGTTGGGTGTGTGAACGTGGATATAAAATCCGTTACTGAAGCATGCCAAAAGTGGACTAAATGGCCCGTCTGAACTCACCCATAGATTACCTTAAATCATCTCGTTATCATATTTTGTCACTGATTCTGCATCAGATAGAAAAGGAAAACATTTTTCTACCAAATTCAAGGTATTATAACCATCTACCACTTGCACTGAGTCCTTCTCGATTATCACGGTTTCCCCAATACTATGATTCCAGCGTGCGCCGTTAGGGTGAGTTCCCCCCTCTCCAATTTCTTTCCATTGGGAATCTGGCTGTTGTTACCGGCAATACTACATGTTACCTTCAGGTCTGAAGGTCGGTTTTAGATAAAAACAAAAAACTCCCAGAAGAATGACTCTGGGTCTCAGGAAAACGGCATCTCCTTTTATTTTACTGATATAAGAAACAGAGTGTTCAAAAACGTTGAGCTTCGACACATCTCCCACCCAATATGAAAACAGGAGTCGTGTTTCTCCCAGAACACCAATAGATATTGATGAGTGCGAGGCATATATGGCCATTCATCACTGCAGCCAGCAATAAGTACGAGGAGGAGGAGGAGGAGGAGAGTTGGTTTTTATGCCCCGCCCTTCACTACCCAAAGGAGTGTCAGAGCGGCTTACAATCGCCTTCCCTTCCCCTCCCCACAACAGACACCCCTGTGAACCCCGTTATTTCCGACTTGTTAATATACCGTTCGAGAGTCTCTTGCTCTGATATTCAAAGCGGCTTTTATCCGAGTAGAGTAGTGGGGGGATTACAATGAAAGCAGAAAAAAGAGCTGATCCACCGATGGGGAAAAAAATTGCAGTGCTTGAAACTTACCTGAATGAGGAGGAAAGTGAAGTTTCCAGAGCAGCAGAGACACGCAGTCTTGCTTTTGTGAAGCTGGGCTGACATATGAAGCGTGGCCTCATGTTCCTGTCTTTCTCCCACTCCGCTATCCATTTTGAATTACCAAGTCCCTGCTTCATAAAGCACGTTTGCCATAAGTTACTGAAAATACTGCTCTACTGCACTATCCAATTAAAAAAGAAATCACTCAAGGTTGTTTTCCGAAGATGACACGCATCATTTAAACTGTAGAAAACCAATCAAAATGTATAAATCACATTCCCAGTATAAAAAGCAGAACCATCTTTTTGGCAAAAAAGGGGAGGGGAGGGGATCAGCAGCAAGAAAAACACTAAGTGAACAAAGCCACCATCCAGTTTCACCAGGGTGCAGAAAGCAAGATTTGGTGCCTGACGACTTGAGGAATGTTAGCCCCAAAGACATGCCACCATTGAAAAGACCACCCGTTGTGCCTGTGAGGAGCTGTGGCTCAGTGGAAGAGCCTCTGTGTTTGGCATGCAGGAGGTCCCAGGTTCAATCCCCGGCATCTCCAGGTAAAAGGATCAGGTAGGAGGTGATGGGAAAGACCTCTGAGCCTGAGAGCTTGGGCCAGAGGTGGAGTCTCTGCTTGGCATGCAGAAGGTCCCAGGTTCAATCCCCGGCACCTCCAGGTAAAAGGACCAGGTAGGAGGTGATGGGAAAGACCTCTGAGCCTGAGACCCTGGCTCAGTGGAAGAGCCTCTGCTTGGCATGCAGAAGGAACTATTTGATTTTGCTGCCTTCCTTTCCCTCCGGTGCTCTTCCCCCTGCCGGTGAGTGCTGTATCGCAGGCATCATGGAAACCGGTGCTTTTGTGTTTGACTTGCTCCGAGATGTAATGTTTCGTGCCTGCAATTTTAAAATGCATATAGATTGTGGTATGAAAGGGAAATTTGAAACGAAGAAAAGAAAAAGAATTGCATTAAGGTTATTTTTTCCTTCAGTTCCCATGGTTAAGTCAGGAAGCATCCGGTCTCAACTTCTGGGCAGCATCCAGGCTGAAACTTGCTGTATGTTTCCCTTGCTCGAAATAAGCAGTGCAAAAAGGAGGTCACAGTTGTACAGTAGAGCTCAACAACAAATAGATAAACAAACGCAAAAACAGGCTACAAAAACAGGCTACAAACAACTTTGTACTGATATTGAAACTTGAAACATATATTGGAATGTCAACAAAGTTATCGTTGCTTCACTGGGCTGTTGTTTCTTCCCTTCGATGTTATTGCTGAAATGTTATTCCTTTCCTTTACACGTTGTTGCTATAATGCTATTTGTTGTGATGGTGGTCTTCAAAATGATCTACCATTTCGATGGTGTTTCTTTTTCCAAACCGGAAAAAAATGTAACACTTAGCCAAAGAACCTTGTGAAATAACAATACAAAGATCAATGTTCAACGGTAATGTAACATTGATCTTTGTGTTGTTATTCCACAAGGTTCTTTGGCTAAGTGGAAAAAGAAACACCATCATTTCAAAGACCACTGTCACAACAAATAACACTATAGCAACAGTGTTAAAGGAAAGGAATAACATTACAGCAATAACATCGAAGGAAAGAAAGAACCCAGTGAATGTTTCACGTTTCAATATAAATACAAAGTTGTTTGTAGCCTGTTTTTGTGGCTATTTGTTGTTGAGTTCCCTTGCTCGAAAGCCAGTCAAATCTCACTCTAGGGGGCGGAGCTCATCTCCATTTCCAAGCTGAAGAGCCAGCGCTGTCCGAAGATGTTACTGTGGTCATGTAGCTGGAATGACTTGACGCCGAAGCGCACGGAACACTGTTACATCCCACTGCAGTGGTACCTCTTTTATCTACTTGTAATTTCTTGCTAGGTTGGCAGGAGGTGGGACCAAGGATGGGAGCTCACTCTGTCACGTGGCACTCGGGTCTCGAACTGCTGACCTTCCAGTCTACAGCTCAATATCTTAACCTCTGAGCCACCGCGGCCCCAACTGAAACCTACGAAGCATATAGCAAATTAGGCTGCTTGGGGATGGTTCTTTATGTAGCCCTTGCTGCGTGAGCACAAGAAAGAATTCCCCACACAAATCTTTGCTGTGCTGTCACTGTTTTAAGCCTTTGTGTCTGCCATCTCCCCACCACCATTGGAGGCAGTGTCGCCAAATCTGGCCAGGGAAATTCCTGGTAATTTGGGGGTGGAGCCTGAGGACGGCAGAGTTTGCGAAGAGGAAGAAGCTCTGCAGGGATATTATGCTACAGAGCCCATCCTCCAGTGCTCCCATTTTCCACTGGGAAACTGATCTCTGCCACCTGGAGATCGGTTGTAGGTCCAGGAAAACTCCAGTCACCACCTGGAAGATGGCAACCCTAGCCAGAAAGCTTTTTTTAAAAAGGTGGTAGCTACATAGCTGTAGGGTGATAACACTGATTATCTACAATGAACTTAATTTTCAGCTTTCATTCTTTTAGAACGTCTCTAGCTGTTGGTGGATGGTGTTCTAAGGGGAAACGTGCAGACAGTACCTTTCCCCTTCAAACTCCGCAATGAAAAGGGCTAGAGATTGTTTTTTAGAATGAAAGCTGGGGCCTAGTATATAGAATCCTAGAATCACAGAGTTGGAAGGGGCCACAGAGGCCATCTAGTGCAGGATCAGCCGAGAGTATCTCTGACAAGGGTTTGTTCAGCCGCTGCTTAAAGACTGCCAGCGAGGGGAGCTCCCCACCTCCCCAGGCAGCCGATTCCACTGTTGCACAACTCTTTTGACTATAAAAAAGTTTTTCCTCATATCCAGCTGGTACCTTCCCATCCTGAATTTAAACCTATAATCGCACGTCCTCGCCTCTGCTGCCAACAGGAACAGCTCCCTGCCGTCCTCTAAGCGACAGCCCTTGAAATTCTTCAAGAGAGCCATCCTGTCCCCCCTCAACCCCCTCTTCTCCAGACTGAACATTCCCAAGTCCCTCAGCCTCTCCTCAGAGGGCTTGTTGCAGTGGATTGTAAGTTTAGCGATATATACCTATCGCTCGCCCTCTCTTGTGGGGTAGGGCACAGGTGCTGACCAGGAGCGAGCTACAGAAAATGGTGCTAATGCAGGCAGGGCATGACAAACCCACGTTCCCATTCACAGTGTGCCCCTCGGTGCTTTGCCTGCCATCTTTTTAAAAGGACTGTATCAAACCAGGTTTGGGAAAGACGTAGAACAGCAGGGGGAAACACCGAGACAGGACAACTAGAGGACCGTGTGGATATTCCCGCAAACAGTGTCGCACTCAGGAAACTCAAGGCAGAGCGAAAGGGAACCACCCTGCCTTGAAAATAACGCAAACTCAGGCAGTAACACTGTTTGGCCTCTTAACACCCAAATCTAGGGCCCCACTTGTTTGCAACGTCTTTAGCTTCCGGCTCTTCCCCTTCCCTTGTATTCCTTGACTCTTAAACCTGATCGGAACAGGATAGAGGTGGAGGAAAGGACCGCAGCTGTGAGATGCTGCAAACCCCGGGCATTCAAGCCAGGGGACCACAAGGGATGTGTCGCTGTCTGGCACCAACAGCAGCCAGCTTTCAAGGGGATGCTATGTGAGCCCAAAGTTGCACAGTAGAAAAGAACAAGAGTCCAGTTGCACCTTAAAGGTAAAGGTTCCCTTGCTCAAAAGCCAGTCGAAACCGACTCTAGGGTTGCGGTGCTCATCTCCGTTTCCAAGCCGAAGAGCCAGCGCTGTCCAAAGATGTTTCCGTGGTCATGTGGCCGGCATGACTAAACACCAAGGCGCACGGAACGTTGTTACCTTCCCACCTTAGAGACTAACAAATCCGGTGGCCGGGTAGGAACCTTTGTGGGTCACCGCTCACTTCTTCTAAACGGCACAGGTTGAGCTCTTTTGCACCGACCAACGTCCTGTTCAAATCAGGCCTCAGTTCATAAACCAGAGGGGGCAGGATCCTGCTCTTATATCCATGACACGACGTCCCTGCTAGGAGCATCACGCTGAGAATCCCAACTGCCACCAGCCCCTTTGGGAGACTGTTTTTGGTGTCTGAAAAAGCTGGACAAAACTACATAAAATTCTATTCCCTGATCTATCCCTGCTTCCTCATTGAACAAGGAAGGGCATTTCCCCCCACTGAGATGGCCCGGGCTACCCTGGTCTCCTCAGAGCTTAGATGCTAAGCGCCAGCCCCGGATGGGAGACCACCAAGGAAGACCACCCAGGGTCACAAGGCAGAGGCAGGCAACTGGCAAACCGCCTCTGCTCCTCTCCTGTCTGGAAGGAAACCCGATGGGGACACCAGCCGTCGGCTGCAACTTGGCAGCACTTCCTGCTACCAATTTATGACTCGTGGAAAATATCACTGGAAAGGAACAGGACCACCATTGAAGCCTCTCCCCCTTTTTTAGGTGTGTGTGTGCTGTTTTTCATAAGTATGTGTGCATTTGAGTGTGTGCGAGTGAATCACCTGGTGACTGATCCCTTCTGGGGCCCTGGAGGACATTCAGAGAGGAGGCTGAATGAAACCTGCCCCCGACTCCCGACTGCTGCTGTTCCAAGGAGGTCTCCCATCCAAGGACTTGCCAGGGTCGGCCCTGCTGAGCTTCCGAGATAAAAACATAAGTTTGGTTCGGGCCAATGGCCCATCCAGTCCAACACTCCGTGTCACACAGTGGCCAAAAATGCCAGGTGCCATCAGGGGGTCCAGCAGTGGGGCCAGGACACTAGAAGCCCTCCCACTGTTGCCCCCCCAGCACCAAGAATACTCAGAGCATCACTTGCCCTAGACTGAGAGTCCCTATCTATACCTTGTGGCCAACAGCCACTGATGGACCTCTGCTCCAGATGCTTATCCAATTCCCTCCTGAAGCCGTCCATGCTTGTAGCGGCCACCACCTCCTGTGGCAGTGAATTCCACAAGTTAATCACTCTTTGGGTGAAGAAGTACTTCCTTTTCTCTGTTCCAACCCGACTGCTCAGCGATTTCACTGAGTGCCCACAAGTTCTTGTCTTGTGAGAAAGGGAGAAAAGGACTTCTTTCTTGTCCTGCTCTATCCCGGGCATAATCTTGTAAACCTGACGAGGTTGGGCTTGCCCGGCCCATCCAGGCCAGAAGCCTCTCCCCTCTTTGCGCTGTCCCATGTGACGGGCAGGAGAAACGTTGCGTTGGCAGCAGCTGCCACCACAGCACAAGGATCTTCACTGTGTGACTGGAGGCTGTGTGTGTCTTTAAGAAATTAGTTTTAAACAATAGGTTCATTTAGAAAGGCATCCTGTTGCGCAGGGCTTTGGCCTGAAGTGTTCTGCACTATTGGAGTTCTGCACTGCATCACTCACCGCCATTTTGTGGTTGATTCCACCTCCAGCGGCGGCCATTTTGAGCGTGTGCCCATCCGCCCCAGTATGAGGAAGTCTTCTTTCCCGTTTTCATCTCGCCCTCCCTCAACGGAGCTCAGAGCCTGGTCCTCCTTCCTTCCACTTTATTCCCACAACTCCTCTGTGAGGTAGATGAGGCTGGTGTTCCTCAGAGTCTTACGGCCGAGTGGGATTTTGAGCCTAGGACTCCCCGCTCTCAGTCTGACACTTTAAACATCCCACCGTACTGGTTTCTACTGTGCTCTGTAAAAGGATTTAGAGCATTCTGAACAGAAGAAAAGAACTATGCTGTTCTCCCATTCATCCTTTTAATGTCCTTAAATTTCCAACAGAGGCTTTGGTGCCCTCTCGTGGAGAGACGACGAAGAGGAGGAGATTGGATTTATAACCCGCCCTTCACTCGGAGTCTCAGAGCGGCTTACAAACTCCTTTCCCTTCCCCTCCCCACCACAGACACCCTGTGAGGTAGGCGGGGATGAGCGAGCTCTTGAGAAAACTGCCCTTTCAAGGACAGCTCTTGTCAGAACAAGGTCATCCAGCAACTGCAAGTGGAGGAGTGGGGAATCAAACCCAGTTCTCCCAGACTAAAGTTCACGCACTTAACCACTACACCAAACTGGCTCTCAGCAGCATAGATGTCACATTCATACCACAGTGAGATGGACACCCAGGGCCACTGGACCACAAAAGGAAAACTGGATTTTAGGCCAATGATTGTGTTCACACGGCAAAATTAAGAAGAAGAAGAAGAAGAAGAAGAAGAAGAAGAAGAAGAAGAAGAAGAAGAAGAAGAAGAAGAAGAAGAAGAAGAAGAAGAAGAAGAAGAGTTTGGATTTATACCCCACCCTTCACTGCCCAAAGGCGTCTCAGAGTGGCTTACAAACTCCTTTCCCTTCCCCTCCCCACAACAGACACCCTGTGAGGTAGGTGGGGCTGAGAGAAGTCTAACACAAACTGTCCTTGAGAGAACAGCTGTGCCAGAACTTGTGACTGACCCAAGGTCACATCAGCAGGTGCAAGTGGAGGAGTGGGGAATCAAACCCGGTTCTCCCAGATAAGAGTTCGTGCACTTAACCACTACACCAAACTGGCTCTTGTACACCAAGACAGCATGTTTGCCATGCACAACGGCAAGTGGGAGTGAACAACCAACAGGTGATAGAGATCTGTAATCGGGCTCGTATAGGCTTGTCTGTGATCATCAGAGCACAAAGGTAGCCACAGCGATTAGGCCAGAAGCTGGCGCGCTCTGCAACCAGCACCATGAGCATGACGTGATTCTTACAGGCATCCTCCGCACCCTCAAACCAACCACTTCAGAGACAAGAGATACCTGAAAAGCTGTTTGATAGGAACAGAAGAAGGTTCTGATACGGGGGAGGGAGTCAACAAATGGGTGCTCGTTTCCTTTGTGTGGGATTCAAGTGCATATATCAGGGGCCATCAAGTTGCCTCCAAACGAGGGCAGTGCATAAACACACACTACTAGCCACATGCAGTTATTCTAAAGGGAAATATTGTGTTTGTTTCCTTTGTGTGGGATTCAAGTACAGCACTGAGAACAGGTGGCAATGGAAAACAGTTCTTTCAACGGGAATTGTTATCACGCAATGCTCCCTCTAAGCTGTGGAGTCCTGTGAGCAAAAATTCTTACTTTGTGAGCGACTGGCATTAAAAGTTGTGAGTGAGCAATTTGGCTGCGGCATAAATTAGTTTCCTCTGGAGCCATCCTTCCTGAGCTGAAAAACAATGTGTGAGCAGCCGGAGGCTAAAAAAACGGCAACCTAGTTCACACTAACTCAGCTTAGAGGGAACACTGGCTATCAGCTGAATGGGGGTCGGGCTAAGCTTGTGTCCGGGCAGTGAAATCTGTAGGGAAGTCAGTAGCACTTTACTCTCCAGTTTTAAGAGCCCAAACGAGCCTGCTTCAATCAGCTTATGCTGTGTACTGTACCCACTGTATAGTGGGGCTATTGGCTGGACCACCAGCCTGATAGGCTGGCCCCTTTCTGAAGTGTGTGTGGCGTATGCCTGGGATTAATGTTAAATTTTTAAATTATTATCCACCTTCTTGGTTTTAAATTTGAATCTACATTTGATTTGGGGGTTTTAAATTGGATTTCACGGAAATCGTACTATTGGATTGCATTTATTGATGCGTAACTGTGTTATTGTTTTATCGGTACACTGTAACCCGCTCTGAGCCCACTTGCGGGGGAGGGCAGGATAGAAATCCTGGGGAATAAATAAAAAGGACACGATTAAGCAGCCGTTGCTTCAACAAGCTCACAACAATTACACATCTGTTCCCCCCCGACCCACAAAACGGGGTGGGTGTTTCCCTGAGATCAAGCAGGTGTTCAGATGTTCTAAGCGCAGACACCAAATGCTGTCCCAGGCTTTTACTCAGATAATGAGGCTGGATCCTGCCACTCGATGCAATGCCCTCCAGGGCACGGTGCTTTCCTTTGGTGCCAGGCTCTGCAATTAGCGGAGTGGCAGAAAGCTACCCGTCTGTGCCGCCAGGCTTTCCCAACTGCCACCCCCACTTCGTTAAATAGGCCAGTCCACACAGGGAAGGCTGCAGGGTAAGCCAGGAAGCCCCGACCTCAAATCTTACACCTCGGCCACTAACCTTGCTTGCCGGGCAGCCTTAGGCAAACCGTGATCCCCTTTGTCTCCGGTCTACGGCAAGGGGAAGGCTGAGGCAACACGGGTTACGCACTTAGAACTAGAAAATGCAAAACAAATGCTAGGCATTTTTTTAAATGTGTACGAGACCTTTATTGCTTTGTTCCACAGCAAGGTTTTGCCACCCTGGTTCCTCTGGCATTATCTCCCCCCTCCCGCCCCCGTAAAAGCGGGGGCCGAACAAGCTACGCACAGAGGTCTAGGACGGAGGCTGGCGAAGGGACACTGCAGTCAAGGAAGCTCCAGGCATTCAGAGAGCAACAGTCCACTCCGAGCCACAAAGAGAAGCTTTTAATGTGAATCAGACAGGCAACAGAACAGCATTTTACTCACATCTTTAGACCAAATGCATCGAAAGCAAAAGGGGGGAAAAAAACGAAGAAAAGGAATCCAATGCCCCAATCCCACTACTATGCACAGCTCACGTGACCAGTCCTTGCTGGTTTCCTTTACTGGGCTACAGCCTTTCTGAAAGCAGGATATACACCCAGCCGTTGCTCATCCCCCCCACACCCCCAACTGTGTGAGAAAAGATGTAGGGTCAAACTAGAGCTGGGATCGCTGCTCCCAGGACCAAATGTATCTGCTGGGAATGTCTCCCGAAGCTGGCCACCACCCTCTCTTAAAAAAGCAAAAGGGCCTAAGGAACGCTCCCCCGTTGCTGCTGAAGAAGATCAAATGCGACAGTAAGGGGGGGGGGGAGGAAATTCTAGATGAGAATTAAGATTAACGTGCCAAGAATTAACTTGTGCGATGCAGCAGACGGTATGCCCCCCAAAACAAGGATGTGGCGTGAACAGAATGTTTCACCGTACAAGATGAAATACCCGAAAACAAAGTCAAAAGTGACCATGCCCCAGACACGGTCCCACTGCAGACCCAGCTTCAAAACGCTCCACGGTCTGATTTCACCCCTCGGTGTGTTAACTAGGTATGGAAGCAGCTGACCAACCGAATGAAAGGTAGCCTTAAGTTGTACTGCGACTAGAAGGTGGTCAGGCGTCACAAGTGGGTGCCAAGCAGAGCCAACTGCCACCAGAGTGACAGATTTAGGCACGGGGGACCCTTGGCTGACCCTGTGCCCACATACGTGTGCCAGATTTTGGCAATGTCACCCAAAAAGGGGTGGGGCCACTTGCACTACTCTGACGGGTGCTCTCAATGGAACTGCTGAAGACCCCATTTTGGAGAATGCTCCAAGGGTAGGGCAACGGCAGGATCCACCCAAATGACAACCCTCGCAAGTAACGCGCTTTCCGGTGGCTTCTTCAATTTTGGACACCTAAGCCAGCCTGGGTTCAGAAGTGTACGAAGACCAAGCTATAAAAGCGGACACTGATGAAATGGTTATGAAAGGGGGCAGGGAGAGAAGTCTAAGAACCAAAATTCATTTAACTGGACGCGGTACTATCTTACTCGGCCTCTATAAATATGACGAGGAAAGGGGGACTGTATCACACGGCACGAGTTGTCTGGGAAAACATTTCTGTCTTTGAGGGGGAGGGAGAAATAGCTGAGTTGAGCCAACTTATCAAATATTGACCAGTCTGGCTTGTGTACATTTAGGAGTTAAATACAGGGAAACATAATATGGACTTGCCAGACTTGGAAAGGGCAGAGAAAGCGCCAGGGCTCCTGAGTGAGGTCCTTTAGCATTTCATGAGCATTGCCTGCAACAGAAAGGCATTAAAATAAGGCAGGGGGGAGCAGAGGTCTGTCTATAGCAAGCTATGACCCCCGCCCTCCCACAATTATAGCTCCCAGCAGCCTCATTTGCTTACATCACCTATCTGCATTGAAGACTGGTTGCTGTTATCAGTTCATTCCTTTAAAAAATAAAAGTCTTGGTCAATGGTAAAGGACTGAAGAACTGCTACGATACCAGCTCTGCCGCCTGCAGAAACAATGAAAATTGAGAACTACAAAAGATGTGCTGTATTCAGTTAATATAAATGGGACATTTTGGACTGCGTCAAACATTTCTCGAGGACTATATACAGTACGGCAAAAGGAGGTCTTTCGCTGGAGTTCAGATCTCCCCGGCTTCCCTCTCCTCCGACCTCTTGGAGCGAGATTTGCCGTTGGTGCTGTCGTGCCTTCTTTCGGAAGAGCTCTTTTCCTTCTTCTCCCTCTCCCGCGATTTCTCCCTTGAGGACCGATCTCGAGAGGATCTGGAGCACAAACCAAACCGCACTATAAAAATGGCTCTGCGAGGGGGAAGTGTTTGAGCAGGATGCAAACATAATGTTAACCGGGGAAAGGTTAACTGCGAACTTGCTCTGCCGGTTCTCCTTCCCGTAACCCTAGGCAGAAGGGCTGGCCCAGGCTGGGTAAGGGGAAGCATCCACCCGGTCTGGGAGGCAAGGAAGATGAAAGCGCTGGCCCTCGCTGGACTGAAGGCTAAGGCCTACAAGGCTGTGTTCTCCAGCTGACCTCTCTGCACAGCGTCCAGAACCAAGTGGCTACCCGCACCCACTGGCAGGTTAAGCTGGCCCCCCTTTTGAGCCCATCATCTCCACCTCTTAGCACAGATTACCACTACCTGACATATCTATTCACCCTCCGGCATCAGTTTCTCAGCTTCAAGGGTTGGGGGTTTTTTTTAATGCAAAGTTGCCAAAGATAACATGACATCCACCGAGCCATCCCACTAGTAAGGTGCGGGTGGCCATGGGTGGGTAAGAAATTAACTGCCCCTGGATCGGAGAGGCCAAAGGGATTACGTAGCATATAGAATACCCAGTCACTGTGGCGCCAAAAACCTGTGTAGAAAGCGTGGGGTGGGGGAAGAAGCACTTTCCTGAGCCAAGGCCCCCCAGTACGAGGAAGCCTGAATCATCCTGAGGCAGAACCAAGGCCAGAACTGGGAAAGGGCAGCTCGTGTGGTTCTCTCTGGACTGGGCTGATCAAATCCCTCACTTGCCAACACACAGGAGTGAACTGCCTGCAACACTGGAGAATTGCGCAGCGATGCTCCCTCTAACCTATGGAGCCCTGTGAGCGACTGGCATTAAAGTTGTAAGCAGGTGATTTGGCTGCTGCATCAATTAGTTTGCTCTGGAGCCATCTTTCCTGAGCGAAGACAGAAATGTGTGAGCCGGAGGCTAAAAAACTGTGGGCCATCTCACACTCATTCAGCTTAGAGGGAACGCTGGTGCACAGTATGAATCAGCTCACAATGAATAATAATGTAAACCATGCTCGTTCAAAGTCAAGCCAGGTTTGCCAGTGCTCGGCAGCCCCTGATCCACATCTACTCAGCGAGCAAAACCTTCAGAGAACTCCACCTACAGGCCAGCCACTGAAATTTCTAAGCTTACTCTTATTTCTGTTTTGGCCTCCAGTTCCTCCTACACCCAAACGTTTCCTCCCTTCAGCTGTTCTTGGCAGGGGCTGAACACTGAGAGGGCGGTGTGAAAGACCAAGAAGAGGAAGAAGAGGAGACTGGATTTACACCCCGCCCTTCACTACCTGAAGGAGTCTCAGAGCGGCTTACAATCGCCTTTCCCTTCCCCATCCCACAACAGACCCCTGTAAGGGCAGGTGGAGCTGAGAGAGCGCTCTCTCGAGAACTGCTCTTGACAGAACAGCTCTGAGAAAACTTGTGACTGAGCCACACGTTGCATGTGGGTAAATCAAACCCAGTTCTTCCAGATTAGAGTCTGCGCTCCTAACCATTACACCAAGCTAGGACGGTGGTCCTAACCATCGGAACCTGCCAGATTTACTTGGGGACTGTAGCAAAAAATGCCATATTCAGCACTGTGATCTTAGGGCAGAGCAGCCTGGAGTGATGGCCCTGGATCTGGAAAACCCAAGGAGATTAACCTAAGAACTTCCCCAGGGGACCGGGGACCACTGTGTACTATTTCACAAGCCCAAAGCAACCCCCAGGGCTGTCAGGAGGCCACAGACACTCACTGGAATAATAGCAGGCACGTATATGCGACATGCCCTCACCCGGATGCCTACCTGCAACCGGGCGGCCCTTTCTGCCACCACCATGCACGACATGGATTAAATACAGTTCACATTTAATGAAATTCCACATACAAAGCAGCTCTTTAGATCAACTAAAAATCGACCCACTATAGGCAGCACACTGTGGCTGCTGATGCGTTTATTGCCTGTTAATATATTCAGCTCAAAGACAAGAGCCAGCTTTTATACTGGGCGGCTACAGACCTGAAGCCCGGCCTCACAGTTTCCGCCAAGCTAAGAAAGGCTATCAGCAACTGTTCATACAAAATTAGCTTTCTTTTACAACAGGTGCCTCAAAGGAAAAAAAAGAAGGGTAGCAGACTGAAACAAGCAAAAAAAAAAAAAAAAGATTCATTCAAGAACAAAGCTTTAATTCTTAGCAATGCTTTAATTGTTTTGGAACAATAAAGCTAACATACTATCAAGCACCAACATCTAACAGTTTAACTGAACACAATGTAAGGACGGAAGACGGGAGGAATTCCATAACCTCTGACATGGTGGACCTCATCTTTCAGCCACTGCGCTCTCGTGTGTGGACTTTCACTCCTGCCTAGAACTGGAATACGTCTTTCTACAACTATTGCCATTTCTAAAGATTCAACTGAGACTGCCCTTTGGAAGAAGTTACATTTTCTCCTTCTCTTGACACCTTCCAATCCCCCCCCAAATAACTGAAGCAGTTCCTACCCCTGGGAACACTTTGAGGTGGGCCAGTGTGCGTTCATTGAAGTTTCCCAGACCACCCCCTTACCCTCTCTTCTGCAATTACTCGGTCTACCTGGTTCCCTAATTGTCCAAACCTCTTTTCATTATTGCTCACATCCAAGGCAGATTCAGAAACAGATTTCGTACCTCAGAGCCTGATTTTTAATATTCCCCTCCCTAGTGTGCAATACTCGCTTCACCCCAGAGAAGAGGAGAGTAAAAGCCATTCCTCATGGCTGATCCGGTGGCCTCTGAAAACAAAATGACTGCAGCTTCCAGTGTGCTGGATACCAGCTACGCGGAAGGGCAAACTGGCTTAACAGGCTTGCATAGAGGGGAATGTCAGACTCCTATTAAGCTTTGTAATGGAAATAAAGAGATAGGTTGGTTTGAAACCAGTGGAATGCAATGGCTATACCTCAGAAACGACACTCAGCCGTTCCTGCTGCATTTGCGACCGCAGAATACCCACTTCTGTCCCAGCTCAACCCCAAATCTTAGAGTGGGGAGGGAAACGAAGAAGGGTGCCACTGCACCAGGGACCCAGTTCCTTTGCACTTGAGAATCCACCTCGTGCACTGGGGGCCTTGCTTGCACTGGAACGTTCTGCACTTGTCTTTAATGCTGTGCAAACGCAAAAGGCCCCACCTGAGGCAATTCTACTAGCAACCGGCTTGCCTCAGAGCAGATACGAAGCGTGGCAAGGGGAAGAGAGGGAAACCTTCTTTGGCACGGGGAGCGTTGGACTCATAGGCCTCTGCCATGATACAATCCAAACGCCCCAGATGGCTGTCAGAGCTTGTGGATGAGCTCTACAGGCCCTGTTTAAATTGCCCTGGACAATTGGTAAGATTTAAACTGGATCTTCACACACATGTGCACACCCCACCTACCCACCGTTTGCTAACTTGGGAACCCACCCCGATTTCTTCCAGCTCTGAATTTTGAGGCGAGTGTCATTTCTCATGGCCAAGCCAAAAGCCTCCCCCCACCCCCACCCCCCAGGGAAAACGGTTGAGAAAGGGGCTAGGCATACTTGTGCTTTGTACTCCTGTCCCTGGACCCCCGCCGGTGGCCCCGGCTGTGGCTGCGGGAACGGCTGCGGTGGCGCCTGTGCCTCTCCCGCTCGCGGGACTTGGAGCGGGACTTCCGCCTCTCCCGGGAAGTGGACCTGGAGCGTCTTCGCCTCCGCTCTCGGGATCGGGACCTGCCGGGCACGGACACACAACAAACAAACCGACTGAAACCCAGCGATGCATGGGTGGCGGCGGCTATTGTTTTCTACACAGGTGCTGCTATAAGGCGGGGGGCGGCTTCAGCCACCGCTGGTCCTACATAGCTCTGGAACTGCCTCCCGCTATGATCTGCTGAGAGCTGCCACTTAAGAGCCCCGTCTGCTCTAGAGGTCTGACAGAAGGACAAGCCCACAGCTCCTTTCACATCTATGTGTTTGTCTCTTGGTGACGTCGTCAAGCAACCTGATCAGAGTCTGGTCGCATCTTTAGTGGCCAACAAGAGTTTCAGGCAGGCCCGTAGCTAGGGTGGGGTGTTCCGGGCCTCTGCCCCCTCAAATGTGAGGCACGCCCCGCAACAGCTCCTGTTACATTAAAAGGGCCCTCCAGCTGACTGGCGGGAGCACGTGGAGGGCCCTTTAAATTTTGCAGCTGCCCCTCTCCCTCCCCTCCCCCAAGATTTAAATGGCCCTCCAGCTGATCAGCAGGCCCTTTAATTCTTGCAGGAGGTGAGGGAGAGGGGCAGCTGCGGGCTGCACGCCTTCCCTGAACTCCAAGCGGTGACATCTCCCCTTCCCCCTGCTGCCCCCCCCCAAATTTCCCCATGCCCCACCAACCCAAGATTCCTGGCTATGGGCCTGGTTTCAGGGCGTAAGCTTTTGAGAGTCAAAGCACCCTTCTACTCTTCAAGTAGAGTAGAAATGGAGATCTGGCCCTTTTATCCTAGTCAGATGGTGGGAGGGGGTGTTGTAAAGGATGCTTGTAAAGGATGCCAAGATACCCTCCCACCCCCCGGGGCTAAATAGGAATATGGAATTCTTTCTCTGACTACAGATGCTAATGTTCTGCTCCAAGTATTTCCCCTCTGCTTTTATCAAGCTGACTGCGCCACGCGTTGCACCTTTGCTTTGACACTTGAAAGGTGATACCCTGAAAATCTGATTGGTTTCTTCGGGTGCGACTGGACTCCAATCTTACCGCAGGGCCCGCACAGCTCCCCTCTGAAACTAACACCAAGCAATGACTCAGCCGGCATCAAAAAGCCCTCACAGATCAAACACCGCAGATGGGGCCTTTGTCTTGCCCCGCAATCCCTTTCTTATTGAGGCAATTCGAATGCTTTCGGGACTGGCCCGACGCATGCGGCAGAATGAACTGCACCACCCGAGTGTGCAGTGATATGGTTGCGGCTTTTGGATCCTCCCTAATGTAACAACCCCACCTGAATACAAGACTGATGGAGCGGGGAGAAGGTTGGCTTAGAATTACTTGTGGCTGAGCCAATGCTTGGCTGGCAAGGAGGGGAATTCAAGAGTGGTGCTTGTGGTCTGAAACAGTCCAGCAAAATACTATCCCCACCCCCACCCCGATTCTGCTGTATCAGCAGGCCCCGGCAGGAAATCACCCAATGCCTGGCCACCGAGCGTCACAGACGCACATGTGAAGCTGCCCAGCGGATACCCCGCCAATGCCAGCTAGGCCTGTCAAAATCAGGTAAGTGTTCTAGTGGGAGGGGGGGTCTGAAGGGGGGATTCTTCCTATGGCAGTTTTTATTTTAAACTGAATTATGCGACACAAACAGGACAGTCCTACACAAGAGTTACTGCAAGCGACTGCAAATGTTCACATGACCTCCCCCCAAAACCAAGGATGACCCACCTCCTGCGATCTCTGTTCCTTGATCCAGACCTGGGGGAGAAGAGGAGCAGCGTTTGTTTCACAGAATACAGTCATTTGCAACACGGTTAAGGGAAGGTTTCAAATTCAATTGGGATCATTTGAAGTAGCAGACTCAGAACTCGCAATCAAAGGAGGTTACGCTGCCCAAGAAAATGTTCCTCGGCCCATCAGGGACAGCGAAAGCCGCAAGCCATCACTTCTAGGTGCCAAGGATGTTTCACTACCCTGTTTCTCATTCAGAGAATGTCTCTCAAAAACCATACCCCTTGCAATACCACTGCAAATTAGAAGAGTTGGTCTTTATACCCCACTTTTCACTACCAGAAGGTGTCTCAGAGTGTCTTAATAATCGCCTTCCCTTCCTCTCCCCACAACAGACACCCTGTGAGGTAGGTGGGGCTGAGAGAGCTCTGAGAGAGCTGTGACTGACCCAAGGTCACCCAGCTGGCTGCATGTAGAGGAGTGGGGAATCAAACCCAGTTTTCCCAGATTAGAGTCTGCAGCTCTTAACCACTACACCAAACTCACTTTCTGTGCCCCGGAGAGGTGGAAAAGAAAGACCAGTAAATTCCCACTGCTCCATTTAAGGGGCAGAAAATGCAGGGTAAAAAACTGCAGTCTGTTTGTTGCCTTTATATACTGCCTACAAAACAGAAAAGAGAAAGGGGACCAAAAGGGTAGAGGAAAATAAGCAAATCCAAGTACTAAACTCTTAGCTGAGTGCTGTAACTGTCCCCAAAAGGACTGCTGGATGGAAAGGACACCGGAAGAGGTAGATTCTAGGATGGATGGAGCAAAGCAACAGTAAGTCCCAGCCAGGCCAGCGAATTGGGCCTTGCCATTTTATCTCTCCCTCCGACACTGCCAAGTGGGATGGCTGCCGATGGAAGCCACTTGGGACTTGGGTGCTCTTGCTTCCTTTGCCCCTACTTTAAAGGTCAGTGACCACAGCAAGGACATTTGCCTCTTATGGCGCAAAACCTGCCCCTGGGCCAAATGTTTCTGACCCACCAGCTCCTTCAGCACAAGCCCCACTAGCCTGCATGCCACATCTCATCCACTCACCGCTGCCCCACGTGTTCGTCTCGCTCTCTTTCTTCTCTCCGTCTCATCCGATCCAGATTTCTCTTATCCTGTTTTTCTGCCACAGTTTTCTAGGGTCCAAAAACACATCTTGCTGAGCACACGCACTGTTAGCATCGCACAAAGTGCCAAAGAGGCTAACAATTCAGTTGTGGAACAGGGGGGAAGGAATCAGGACACGAATACTTGAAAGGGAGCACATTTCATCAGATGCTTACCAACAAGCAATATTCTATGCCCGGAGGGCTGCCTCTCCCCATACATCCCTGTGCACCAAATACAGTCTTTCTGGCTGCCTCCTTCTAGTTGTTCCCTCACCTAAGATGGCCTACTTGTCATCTAGTACAGCCGGCTCCTTTCCAGTAGTGGCACCTCAGGGAACAGGCTTCCAGACCAAACGGGGGGGGGGGGGGGTGCGCCCTGTACAGCCGATTTATTTGGGAGGGATTTTTAACAGGGCTTAAAAGCTGCATGTTCTGGGGAGGGCAGAAAACAGGGTTTTGCTTTACTGTGTGTGTTTTAAAATTCTGGAAACGTAAGCTGCCTAGGGCCACGAGGTGGGGTATAAACATTTGAATGAACACTCTAATAAGATCTGTCCGATAGGCGAGAATATAGCCAGTGCAACAGGTTCAGGGAGCTAGGACCAGAAAGGCTCAAGTTCAAATACCCACTGAGCCACTGAACTCAGTGGACAACTGTGGGCAAGTCAACCTCTCAGTCTAATCTCCCTTCCGAAGTTGTTAGAGGACGGAACCATGCACAAAGCTCTGACTTCCTTGGAGGATGTGATAGGTATGATGACTCAGCAATGCTGCCTCGAGGCTGTGGAGTCCTGTGAGAAAAAATCCTGCCTTGTGAGCTACTGACATTAAAGCTGTGAGCGAGCAATTTGGCTACTGCATAAATGAGTTTGCTCTGGCGCCATCCTTCCTGAGCTAAGACAAAAATGTGTGAGCTGGAGGCTAAGAAACTGTGAGCTATCTCATGCTAACTCAGCTTAGAGAGAACACTGCGTCTCAGTACAGAAACACCCGTGTCCCCTCCATGGCTGGGACAAACACCCCTAACCAATGGACTCACGCATGCATCAGTGATACCTGGGAATACGAGTTTGGGACGAAAAAAGGAATCGCTACAAGATACATTGTGGCAGAAGACGGACCACCAGCGGAGCCTCACCATCAAGTACAGGGGACCTCCAACGTAGACCCAGGGCAACAACTATGCTAAGCTAAAACTACCCACGGTTCCCAGGGCAACAGGACACGGGAGAAACACGCAGCTGCTAACTCAATAAACAGATGCAAAGGGGTGGTGGTGGTTGAAGCTTTACCCGCAACTGGTCCAGCTTCTCACGGATCTGAATAAAGCCCAGGTGGAGTTTGCCTCCGAAGTGATCGGCAAGACGGCGATCGTTGTCGTGGAGGCCGAGGTACGCGGAACAGACCTCGCACACCCGCAGCTTCTGCTGCTGGAAACTGGACGCAGGCATGGAATTGCGGTATTCTTCCTGTAAGGGGGGGAGAGCAGAGAGGCACTGTAGTCCAGACTTCCAAAGCACCTTTTTATCTGCTCTTCTCTTCACATCAATCAGTTTCTGCCTATTCTCTTGCAACCGGTTGCATACCCGGCCTTCATGCCCCTGTTATCTTGAGATCCCAGTCTGATTTATGGCTACCAATCCCAATGGCAGAAATGCAATAGTTCTTATGGAACTTCCCAATATCCTGGGGGTGGGAAGGAAGGTCGTCTAACCCCTCCTGCTCCCAAAGAACTAAAGTCGACAACAGGTTTATTTCTCGGGCTATCAATAAAAAAATCTTTTTGAAAAAAGTCTCCACTAAAAAGGACAACAAAACCAAGCGTTAGAAAGTAGCATTTAAAAAAATCTCACAGAAGCATTCACTGTGAATAATTGAGAGTTGTAATTTCAAAGCAGGAAGAGCGCTCGAGATAATCAGCACCCCCTGAACCACGCTCTGCTATAGGGAATTCTGTGTTTTGCTTTGTCACGGTCTTAGGCTAGTGCAGCTGACTGCTACTTGCACCCAAAAAACAGTAAGAGGAAACCAAACAAACCTCTGCTTCTTTCTTTTTCGCGCGGACCTTCTCGACTTCCATCAGTATCTTCTGGGATTCATCCACGTTCCCTTCGGCGCCCAGCTGCTCCGCTTTAGCCAGCAGTTTGCCAATATCTTCATTGAGCTCGTGCACCTTTTCTGCCTGCAGGGGAGGGGAGGGATGCTTTCTTAGCAACTGAACGCATGGGCTGCATCTTGAGTCTTTGCTCCGGAGAAGTGAGAAACTGAATTGCCTAAAGAATACAATCCCCCTCCCTCCAAGTTTTTGTGTTTTTCAAGCAGACAAAAAAGTAACATTAGTTGCTGTAGATCTTCCGGGTTGTGTGGCCGTGGTCTTGGCACTGTAGGACCTGACGTTTTGCCAGTAGCTGTGACTGGCATTCTCAGAGATATAACACAGAAAGATGGACTACTCTCTTTGTCAAGGTGAGCAGTAAACTAATAGGCAAGTAATTTATTTCTACCCTGGAAGGTGGGGTAGGGCTGAGTCAATTATCTTGTGTAGTTCTCCAGGCTATGAAAACAAAATAATTGACTCAGCCTTACCCCACCTTCCAGGGTAGAAATAAATTACTTGTCTATCAGTTTACTGCTCACCAGTAGCCAGGCACTCCCCCCCCCCTTTAGACTGTTTTTCAATTAGGGGACCTTTTCCTGACTCCACAAGGTAATCAGGTAGTTCCAGTAGAATCTAGATAGTAGTAGTTTTAAACCCCAAAACTTTTTAAAAGGTTTGAACAAGCCATCTCAAGGATAGTCTTTAAACCATAGTCAGGGTCAGTGTAGGAATTCACTAGTAAAAAAACAAACCCAGAAAAAAAGTGAAGCAAGGCTAGGTTAGGCTCTACTGAAAGAAAAAAAAAATAGTTTTTCGGTGGGAGGGTTTATAAAAAGGTGTGAGGCTGTTTTAGGGTCAGGTGATAGTGCAGGTAAGTTAGGTGCCTAATACCCTCCCCACGTTAGCCTGAGTTTGGCCAGGGGTACCATGAGTGGCAGGAAGGAAACGCAGAGGGGCCCTGGGGGTCAGGCAAAGGACAAGACTAGAGGGGTGGAGGGGAGGGAGAAGGAAAGCTACAGTTCTCCCCGCATCTAAGCGCAAGGCGACAACAGAGCATCCTGACACCACTCCAACCTCTAGTCAGGGTGGTGCCATGAAGATGCCACGGCTGGCTCTCTTCTCCCTGTTTAAGGATGTTCCTGGGGTGGCCCCAGCAGAGGTGCCTGTAGGTGCTGCTGGCACTGGGCAGGGGTCTGCTGCTCAGGCAGTCCCTCCTCAAGCTGTTGCTGCTGAGACCATGGTTTTTTGGGCAAATCATAGGGATTGTGTGCAGGCCGGGGGGGTTGGACTAGATGACCCTGAAGGTCCCTTCCAACTCTGTGATTCTACTAGCTGCAGAGAGACTCATTGGTTGCAAGGGCCGGTTGGCACAGGTTGTGGGGGCCACTGTGAACTGATTCTGCTGTTGGCCTGGCTGGCAAATCCTTCCTCTTATGCTGCAGAGAACCTCTGGTAGTCTAACCTGAGTAGTTTTTGGACGTAAGCTGACAGGAGACACAGGCTGCTTGGTCTGGGTGCACCTTGTGTGCTAAGTAGAGGTGGTACTTCATGCATCTGACAAAGTGGGCAGCGTTCACACCCCAAGCCAAATTGGACATTAGCTGACAGGAGGCAGAGACTGCTTGCTAAGCTGGATGGCCGAAGAGCCACATTCTGTGCTAAAAAGATGTGACACTTCAGGCCATGGTTTTTGTGCAAATCAGGGGTCCAAAACCTTTTTCAGGCTCTGGGCACCTTTGGATTCCCAAAGCAGGCTATGCTAGTAATCATCTTCTGGGCATGGAGCAGGGGTCACTGCTGGGGGTGTGGAGGGGGAAGTATTTGTGTATTTCCAGCCTTGTGCAGGGGATTGGACTAGATGACCCTGGAGATCCCTTCCAACTCTATGATTCTTTGACTCTGGCCGCAGAGATGTCAAACTCTGGGCTGGATCTGACATGATGAATGTCTCTTTGTCGGGCTGAATCACACACACAGGTCCTGCCTACTCCGCTTAGTTTATGCTGCAGTGCAGGGATTCTCTGGTCTGGAACTGAGTTCTGTTGGGTTTGGGCACTGACTGGCACAGTGGCACAGGTTTTTGGGGGCAGATTACACTGGTAATTCTGCTGCTGGTCTGGCTGGCAAAAGCAAGCAATCCATTCCTCTTATGCAGAGGGGATACTCTGGTCTAAACTGAGTTCTCTTGGGTTTGGGCACTGACTGGCACAGTGGCACAGGTTGGGGGGCAGATTGCATTGGTTCTTCTGCTGCTGGCCTGGCTGGCAAAAGCAAGCAATCCAATCCATTTATGCAGCAGGGGATTCTCTGGTCTAAACTGAGTTCTGTTGGGTTTGGGCACTGACTGGCAAAGTGGCACAGGTTGTGGGGGGGGGCAGATTACTCTCACCTGGCTGGCAATGCAAACATGCTCCCTCAGTTTATGTATGCTGCAGATGCAGAGATTCTCTGGTTTGAACTGAGTCCAGTTGGATTTGGCACTGACTGGCACAATGGCACTGGTTCTAGGGGGCACATTATACAGGTTCTGCTGCTGGCCTGGCAAATATGCCCCCTCACACCACCACCACCACACCTCACTTAGTTTTTTTACAGGGCTTGCCTTTTTCCCATAGGAAACAATGAAGAACTGGGGGCACTCTCTTTGAATGCCCCTGGAATTGGACCCCCTGGTCCAATCTTTTCAAAACTTGGGGGGGTCTTTTGAGGAGAGGCTCCAGCAGCTACAGTCCAAATTTGAAGCCTCTATCTCAAACCCCCTCCTCTCCAGCCCCCTGCAAACTTTTCAGAAATTTTTTCCATTGACTTCAATGGCCCCATGGGATATAATGGACCTGGATTTTTCAGGAATCCTGAAAATGTTCGGATATCCATGCTTTACCGGTATAGGGATTCGGGTTTTTCGGGAATACAAAAAAAAATTGGGTCCAATATATCCGAATCCGAATTTTATAGAATTTATTTTTTGCACACCCCTATCCGATACCTTTGCAGCCACTTCGGCACTGATCTCCTCCTGTGTTTCTGCAAGACGTTTTTTGGCCAGCTCAGTCCTTCGGTCACACTCGGCGATAAAGGACTCCAAGTGATCCATTGCCTGTGCACGAACAAAACAAAACTGAGAATCTGGACATTGTTACTGATGTTGCTTTAACAGCATTCCGTTTGGGGGAAAAAGCTACAAAAAACTGCAATGAACATGACAGTGGTAGAGCCTCTGCTTGGCATGCAGAAGGTCCCAGGTTCAATCCCTGGCATCTTCAGCTAAAAAGGGACCAGGCAGTAGGTGATGTGAAAGACCTCCACTTGAAACCCAGGAGAGCTGTTGTCAGAGTAAACAATACTGACTGATGGACCAAGGCTCTGATTCAGTATAAGGAGCTTCGCATGTCCATGTGACCAACACAAAGGTGTTCAACTTGGACAGAGCAACGTAGCATTGCAGTTATTTCTTGTTATCTACTGTGAGACAGCACAGATCAAAATGGACAGCGTGAAGGAAGCGACAGATGGTAAACGGTTTCTTCTTGGCAAAGATCAAGACTGGTAGCCGAGTTAGTCTCTCTGTAGCAGTAGAAAAGAGTAAGAGTCCAGTAGCACCTTAAAGACTAACAAAACCTGTGGTAGGGTAGGAGTTTTTGTGAGTCAGAGTGAAGAAGTGAGCAGTGATTCACAAAAGCTCATATTCTAGCACAGATTTTGTTAGTCTTTAAGGCGCTACCGGGACTCTTACTCTTTCCTGGCAAAGGTGACACTGCTGCCCCTTTCTCAGAGCACAAAAGATCAGCTGAACCTTATTCACTGGGGGGGACATTAAACTGTTAAACTGAACAGCGGTACTCATTTCCTTGTGGATGCAAATCTCAGTGAAAGAGGACCAGTAGCATGGGGGGGGGGGAACCCTAACAGCTAAACACTGGACATCTTAGGGAAATTATTTCAAGAGTAAAGCTGGACTTTTTAGAGACAATTCTGCCAAGTACTGAGGTGGAATCGCCGGAGCAGAAGATGCAACTACCATCCTAAGGATTGCAGCCATAGCACCTGCAACACCCAAGATGACAAATGTATAGGTACCTCGTGTTAACTTCGCATTCAGTACCCGTACCAGTATTTACAAGTCTTGTTAACTGTACATCTGTGTAACAAGTGCTGAATTTATTTTTAACATCATTCACCATTCAAATGATTTATTTAAAACTGAAAAGATACAGATAGGTTACAAGACGGTGAGTGCACAGCCCACAGGCTGAAGTCCACCCTCCCCAGGTAATATAATTTGATGTGGGCATCAGCATGAGTTCAAAGGATTTAGGTTGACAGGGAAAGGTTCCTAATTGGGCCTTCGAAAGCCACAGACTCCCCTTATGGAAACAGTTCAGGGAAGGAGCGCATCAACAATATTCACCATGCAAAACTGCAGCCGGCTGGCTTCCACACTGAAAGGCTTTAGAGTGAAGGTGAATTAGCCTCCTTGGTGACCCTGGCGGGCCAGAAAAGCAGGGTACAAATGTTGTAAATAAATGGAACATCTCGGATTCACCCTGGAGAGAAGCTCTAGAAACACCCCAGAATAGTTCAGTCATAAGATATGCTAAGCAAACTCCAAGAGTTTAATACTAAGCCCCTATCTTAACACCACCAGCTGCAGTTCCGCCTATTTGAGAAACCGCTCAATGTTTTGCGAATGGCAGTGCACCTGGGCTGACCTTGGAAACAAGAATGTTGCCTGAAGAACGAATCACTAATTTGAGATAGCCGGGAATGTCAGGACTCGCTATTGTCCAACCTGATATCCATGTCTACCACTGCCAAAAAACACAAAGGAACTTACATCCATCTCGAAGAACGGGTCTTTCTCTTTGCTCGCGATCTCATAATCTGCTCTGAGGGCCAAATCGTGGATTTTTGTACATTCGCCCAGGTCCATGCGCTGTTGACAAGGAAAAGGCGAGCAGGGGGATCAGTGAAAATGTTTTACGTATCGGTACAAGCACAGCAACACATAACTACAAGCAATCAATATTTGCAAGAACTGAATTACATTAGAAGCTATACTTTTAATAGCTATATAGAAGACGGCCAGAACCAGTTCTGTAACAGAGAGGCAACCTACACTCAGAAGGCCACGTTGGTTCTCCTGGATCACTCAATGTTATTCCAAATACTGATGACTGCGTGGTCTTTCTGGACCACCTGCCTGAGAACTGAAACCTGGGCACAGACTTCTCGTTGTTGGCATGACTGTGCAGGGAAATGGTGCAGTTCACAGCGACGCTATCTTTGCTTGCTGATCCACACAATTCAACCCCCCCCTGGTGCCCCTCCAGTCCCACCCCGGGCAGTCTGGCAACCTGGAAGTGAAGAGCACCACCAGCCCCCGGGCAGCACTCACCCCTGGTTCTCCTTTCCATCCAAAGCATGACTACTGAGCCAAGTTCCTACGACCGGCAATGGGCTTGATGAGGGCGAACCAACTGAAGCTCACAGCTGGTTGGCAGTGCAGCAAAGAGCTATTCGGCCTGTCTGAGACAAGACTGCACCTCCCTGCTCAAAAAGCAGGTTCACAGCTGGGTGGTGCTGCTCAGACCAGGCCTTGTTGGAGGCTCAGGAAGCACCCGCAGCATGAAAGGCCCATTCGTTGCTATAGAAAGCGCAGCAGCTGTGGTCCCTCACTAGTGAGTAGGGTTGCCAGGTCCCTCCTGGCCACTGGCGGGGTGGTGGTGCCATAGAGCTGTCAGATCCAGCGTGGGAAACTCCTGGAGATTTGGGGGTGGAGCCCGGGGGAGGGCAGGGATCCCAGTGGGGTACAGTGCCAGCGAGCCCACCCTCCCAAGAAACCCTTTCCTCCAGAGGGAACTGACCTCTGCAGCCTGGAGATAAGCTGTGATTCCGGGGGATCCCCAGGCCCCACCTGGAGGCTGGCATCCCTACTAGTGAGGTATTTCAGAGCAGCTGCTCCTTTGGGTTAGCTGACCGGGTGTGAGTGTCGCTGGCCCTTGCAGCAACTGCGGCCAAAATGGCCTCACCTCGTGACTTATTTTGTAATCAGAACATTTAGGTGTTTCTGCACAGCTGTTCCTAACAAGCATTTTGCGTACAGTATCACTATAAAGTGGCCCATGTATGGCTGCCCTCAACTATGGAGGAGATTGGATTTATACCCCGCCCTTCACTCGGGAGTCTCAGAGCGGCTTACAAACCCCTTCCCCTCCCCAGACACCCTGGGAGGTAGGTGGGGGGCTGAGAGAGCTCTGACAGAAACTGTCCTTTCAAGAACAGCTCTGACAGAACTATGGCTTGCCCAAGGTCATGCAGCAGCTGCGAGTGGAGGAGTGGGGTATCAAACCTGGTTCTCCCAGATTAGAGTCCACGCACTTAATCACTACACCAAACTGGCTTTCACACCAAACTGGGGGGGAGGGAGGCTGAAGAACAGGGCCTTGCCACCAGAGAGTGAGGCATCTCACAGAATTATTCCCAGCACACTTTGGCTGCCCAGCCCAAAGCACCTACCGTTCCTGCCAGGATATCATGAGGGCAACAGTCCAGAAGGTGGCTCTTGCACACACGGTCGTCTGTAAACTTCACCCTTTGTCTGGTTTCGTCTCCTGAAATTTATGTTTGGTTATAAATATGAAAAGCATTAAAAAAAAGGCTGATAAAGCAAGGCAAAGCTGTGGTATGCTTTTATGTTTGCTTCATTAATGCAGATTAAAATACTTCACGAACCCCAGAACAGCTTGGAAAATTACAAAAAGTGCAAGTTACGGAATTTTCATTCTTTCCTCCACGGCCGAGGACCACACTAGGTAGCATTTAAACGTGACATGCACGTGACATTGACTAAATGTGGTGCAGACTGTAATGTTGTCCATAATAGCTATGTAAAGAGACACCGTCGTCAACAAAAGACAGTCTGGATGAAGACCGCACAAACTTACTATACGGAGAACGTGGGTCTGGAGATACTAAAACCCTTGTGATCTGGAGGCCATGAATCACGATACCCACACCTGGGGAATTCTGATCGGCAGTTATTTCCAAATCCAGTAATGGAAAGGATAAATACTGTCGAGTTGCGCGTAGAAGATTAACACGTAATGAACTTCCCAGAGCCAGAGGGACATTTAGGTAATGGCTTGGAAAGTGGGATCTTGCCTTATCCCTCCCCTTCCCACCCCTCCTAAAAAACATTTCACATTTGGGAGCCACTTAAAACAAGCAAAATCAAAAAAAAAAAAAAGTTGGTTAATACACACTGCGAGCTCCAACACATACTATACCCATCTGCATTCTTCAAGACCTCAGCTGCAGAATTTTATGCCCGCTGTTGAAAAGTTTTAAAGGAAAAGTTTTCTTGCCCACACCTGCAGTAAGGAAGTCAGGGGAATGATACATAAGAAGTAAAGGCAAAGTGGTAATGGTATGTGACAATTTCTTTTCTTTTTAAAGAAAGCTAGTCTGTGTATAGTTCAGGATTCGCAAGCATCCAGGATTAATGTCGTGTTTACTGAAAATGTATTTTTTAATTTTTTTCTCTTCTTCTTTCTAAACTACACTTTTAAAGTTATTTGTGAAAAAAAGCAAACACTTTTTTTTGTTATAACAGCTTTAAAAATTGGTTGTGACTCACGGCTCGATGAACATGAGGCTTTTCTGCAACTCCCTTGCAGATTGATGTAGGCAGGCAAAGATACACTGAACCTTTATAAATAAAATAGAGGGGCCACAATTGTTCAGTTTGTATGAAATAAAAATATGGGAAGCAATTCAAAAGCAACTCAAATACACAAAGAAAGAACGAGCACTTATTCACTTATGAAACCAAGTGCAAAAAAAAGAGGTTATCTTGCAGAGTTTCTGCAAACACTCTAGACTTTTAAGTTGCTGATTCGAGCAGAGAAGCAGATACAAACCTTGTCAGGAATGCACAGCTTTCAGAAAGGGATGTGATGTTTTCCTGGAGCAAAACACTAAGATCCTGTCTGTACACAGAACAGGTCTGCCTTTGTGTTTTTTAAATACATGAAGCTTTAATGCTACAGGTGAGCTTACTGAAGAAAAGCCTCACCATGTAAGAGCAGAGCAGTGAGACTTTCAGCTCATGGTACAGAGCCATGGCAGAGAAATCCGGCACCTAAAAACTCCATGCTCTGGCAGCCGTGACTTGCCCAAGTTACAGAAGCCAATGTAGTATTTATTCCTTGCTTCCCAAACAGGCCCAGAAATGTACTGCGCACACTGCGTTACTCAGAAAAGGCCAGATTGTTCCCCTTCTGCCATCTGTACCAGCGCTTTTACCCTACTGAGCAGATGTTTCCAGGGGATCAACTGTTGTGCCAACAACGGTCTCACCTGCTTTGGTGGGTGGTTGGGTTGGCACACCTTGAGGATGTGATGACGCAGGTGGCGGGGGACTCAGCCATCCCGCTTGGGCACCTGCCACTGTGGGCTGGGCCCGGAGGAGAGTCTCACCACCCAAACGTCAGGCTAGCCAGCCTGCTGCACGGCCAAACTTTGAACTGGCCAGACTGGTTTGACTTTTGCTACGTTCTGCCAGCTGCCCTTTCCTCACGACTCACACATATGCCACGTAATATTTTAGGAAAAGCCACAATGGATCACACAAAATGTCCACCTAGTCCGGCACTGCGTGTCCAACACCGACCAGATGGGTGCTTCTGAAAAGCTCAGAACAGCTTTTCCCCTCCTTTCCCCAGCATACAGAGGTAATCTGCCTCCGAACATGGAGGCTTCACATGTGCACTCGCAACTCACACTCTGAAAGCAGCTTCTTTAAAGCTGTACGTGTGTTTTAAATATACCAACACAGACCAGCTGAGCCAGTTTTAAAGGAGCCATCAGATTCTTGCCTTATCACAAGCAGTAAGGCTCTTTAACTTTCCCACTAAAGTGTCTCCAGAATAACTCCAGTTCTCAAGTCTTAACCTGAGGCAGGGCAAAGGGCAAACTGCACCTTTGAGCACATAAAGAGCATCTGTCCTCCATAAATGCCTGAGAAATCATGGAACAAAAGCAGTATGCCTGAGCATGTGCAGAATTTTTAGACTTTTCAGGAGCTTGAAGAAATAACTGAATAGCAAACAGTACCTCTGCACAGTGTTTTACCCTTCGCAAGATCCTGAGCAATAGTGTCACAAAAGGCAGTATCTCAGAGCTTGTGGAAAGATTTACAGACTCCACTGGAGCCTGAGAAAACCAGCAAGCACAGTAGTGCCTCTGAGTACATGCAAAGGAGTTACCCTACACAGGAACCCAAGACAGCAACAGAGTGCAGCGCCTCTGCACCATGTTTCCCCTTTGCAAAGGCCTGAGCGATAATGTCACAGAAAGAAGTGTCTCGGAGCAGGCAGAAAGATTTACACTCCCCACTGGAGCCTGAAAAACCAGCAGACAGAGAACAGTGCCTCTGAGCCATGTGCAAGAAGTAGCCATCCTTCATGGGAACCTAACCAGGCAACAGAGAGCAGAGCCTCTGAGCATGTGCAAACTGCTTATCCTTCTTCAGGGGAACTCAAGGCAGGAGACAGCAGCGCCTCTGAGGACGTGCAAAGTACATCTCCTTCTTCATGGGAACCTAATCAGGCAGCAGAGAGCAGTACCTCTGAGCACGTGGAAAGTACTTCTCCTTTTTCAGGGGAACTCGATAAAGCAGCAGAGAGCGGCGCCTCTGAGCACGTGCAAAGTGCTTATCCTTCTTCAGGGGAACTCGACAGGGCAGCAGAAAGCGGCGCCTCTGAGCACGTGCAGAGTGTTCCCCTCCCTCACTTTTCAAGCCTCCACAACCATAAGCCGGAGACCCTTCACACATTACCCCCCCGCCCCCAAGAGTGAAACTACCCGGGCAGCGGCGGCGAGGGGCAAGTGAGGCCGAGCTCCGGCCGCTGAGCCCCGGCGCGAAGCGTCAAGAGAAGGTCAGAGAAGGAGAACGGCAGGGCCGCGGCAGGCGCCTCGCCTCAGGCTCTTTGCCCCGCGCCAGGCCGGCGGGAGCGACTTTCGCTTCCTTCCTGCAGGCCTCTACTCACCGTCCCGAGCCGTGCCCATCAGCTGGTCGAGCAAAGCCCGCATCTGGGCCTGGGCCGACATAATGGCGGCGGCGGTTGAGGAGAAGGGAGAAGAGGGCGCGAGGGAGAAATTCGCGTCTCCTTGGAAACCAGGAGAAGGGGGGTACGGCGCGAGCCCCGGCCGCGAGCGGTCGACTCTTGTGTCGCAAAGCACGACGGGATGGGAAAGCGGGGGGAGGAGGGGAAGGCTACAGCTTCTGCCGCCGCTGTCGTCGTCTTCGTTTCTCTCACTTCCTTCCGCCGGAAGCCGTAGTCCCGACTCCCCCACTGGGCACAGCGTCGCTCGTTGCACGCAATGCACTCTGGGAGTTGAAGTCGCCGCTCGCCCTCTCTACGCTTTAAAGGTGGAAGCCTTCTCTCGGCGCAAAGCAAACTGGGGGTTGTAGTCCCGCTCGAGAAGCCAATTTTAGCTTCGGCCTAGCTGAGGGGAAGGGTTCTTTGAATCTGTCTCTCAGGGCCATGGCTACCAAGGCTTGCTTGGAACTTGGATCCTGGGTTTCTTTACCCCATTGCTTACCCCCCTCCCCAATATTATCAGAGGGCTTGCTGCTCTGCCATAGAATTTTTGGAGAATGCTTCTGACCATGTACAGAGAGCCCTAAAGAAGCCAGCTTTGTTCCCCCTTTCAGCTGACTTACACAGTAAGCTTAGTTAGAGCCACTCTCCACAAGATCAAAAGACAGCAGTGCCAGGTAGCTGATGAACAATGGCATGTTTTTGCCAGTATCTCACAGACAAAAGTAGAAATGTGCCTATAACATGCCAACAAGCATTGCCTAAATTCTGCATAGAGTTGCCATCCTACTTCCCCCCCCCAGCATACAGCAGATCAGTTCCCTTGGAGGAATTTTTTTTTTAGAAAGTAAGTGGGGCCAGATAGGGTTTTGCCCAACAAGGTTTAGAGTTACCACCTTTCAAGTGGGGCCTGGGTTCTCCTGGAATTATAACTGATCTCCAGAATACAGAGATCAGTTCCCTTGGAGGACATGGTAGCTTTGAAGGATGAGCTCTATGGTATACTATAGAGATTTAAAAAAAAATGGAAGTCCTAGAGTGACATCACATCCTTGCTGGTACATCAGGGTATGAAAGGCTTTACCCCATCATCACAAGGTAGCATGTGTTCACTCTGCAATAGCTGACATGTAGCTATGGAGTCCTGTGAGCAAAAATTCTACTTTGTGAGCCCCTGGCATTAAAGCTGTAAGTGAGCGATTTGGCTACTGCATAAATTAGTTTGCTCTGGAGTCATCCTTCCTGAGCTAAGACAAAAATGTGTGAGCTGGAGGCTAAAAAACTGAGCTAGCTCACACTAATTCCGCTTAGAGGGAACACTGCTTGTGAGTACTACCCCTCAGGTCTTGTTAATCTGTTTTTTCATTTAGATGTGAATCCCTATCGAAAGAATCCATGCAGTTGTATCATGACTGTAGACAATGGATTGTGTGGTGCACTCTGGACTGGCAACTGATAAATCTATGCTTAAGAGCTCTAAAAATGGGGTTTTCTGTCGGTCAAAATCATCCAGAAAATCAAGCTGACTGCTCCCAACTCAGATTGCTGGTGGGACATTTGTTAAATCCTAGTAGCATTTCTTGCACGACTTTTTCCCGTGGGGTTCCATGATGAAGGCCTCTTCAGTATAGTACAGGTAGAGAAGATTATTTTAGGGGGAAAGTAGTGAAGTAGTTAGACAACCAGTTAGACCAAGGCAGGCCCATAGCTATGGTGGGCATGTTGGAGGCTTGGCCCCCTTTCTTAAAGGCACAGCCCCACAAGAATTTCTCCTGTAAATGCTTTTTTCAATAATTTTAAAACATTTTTAAAAAGGTGTGTGCTTCTTTAACCAGAGTGGGGTGCTGTAGGTGACTAATTCCTGCACTGAGCAAGGGGGTTGGAGTAGGTGACCTCTATGATCCCTTCTAGTTCTCTGTCAAGAAACTGGTCTCCTTTGAGAGAGTTTTGCTGCCTAAGTGTTAGTTTTCTTGACTATGGAAGTCATCATCCCCACCTGCCAGCTCGTTCTCAGAATTGTTGCTTAGTTGCTGGCAGAAGTGATTAACTTGCAGCAACCGGGAACTGTCATCTAACGTGGCTGACACCTTGCAATTAAGAGATCTATCCTGGTAACAGCTTTCTTCTGGCTAAATGGTTAAGAACACCTATGTAGAATAGACAGCTTGAGAAGACTCAGAGAGAGAAGAGACTGCCTCGAAGCTCTCTTCAACTTCCACCCTGCTGCTATACATCCAGAGACTCTGCTCATCAGGAACGCCAGTTGAGATACCAGAGCTATACGCCTGATGGGAAAAGTAGTGAGTAGACTAGCCAGCTAGGTTTTTTGTTTTGGTTTGCATTCCTTGCTGTACTGTATACATTCTTTCCCCTATCTACGCATTGTTTGTCCTTTGTTTTTGTAAATAAAGTTTTATGTGTTTTTAGACAAATTGGAGTGAGTTTTCTGTACGGTGGCCAGGTCCCTACCTTTTGCCGGGGCAGGGAGAAGCTCCTCTCTTGAGATCTTATGGTGTGCACACGTGGCACGATGACTATAGCCAGAAGTGACATCATCGCACTAGGCACATTGCCAAAGAGATGCTCTAGTATTTGGCTGGAAACTCTGATACCATAGAGTTTTCAGGCTGAATGCTAGAGCATCCCCCGAGGGACTTACCTGGCGTGATGACATCATCTCCAGGTGATATCATCGCGCCGGGCATGTTGACCCAATCCAGGCACTTTGGGGGGCGGGGTTCCCCCTGCTGGCCAAATCCGGGCCCGTGGATAGGGGCCCCCTAAAGTGGGCAACCCCTGCCCCCCCAGGGATCTGGCAACCCTAGTTTATTGGCCAAACCCAGATAAGTATTTCCAATGCCATGCCTACCATTTACCAGAAAATTTATCCCCACCTCCCCTTTCTCAGCCTGCTATTTGTCACACTCTGGGGCTAAGGTTTGCAGGCGCCTCTATGCTTTGATTTTAGAAGGCTTGATACCACAGCAGCTGAGTCACTAGCCTCAGGATTCTGGCTTTCCTTTCTACACTGAGAACTGCAGCCCCAGCAGAATAAAAATTGCCTCGCAGGCCACAAAATCTTGGCTACAGGCCTGGACCCAGGTTCCTATCTCCACTCATCCATGTAGCTCAGTGGGTGATTGGGGGCCAGTCTCTCTCTCTCTCTCTCTCTCTCTCTCTCTCTCTCTCTCTCTCTCTCTCTCTCTCTCTCTCTCTCTCTCTCTCTCTTCTCTCTCTCTCTCTCTGCCTAACCTTTCTCACGGGGACGTTGCAGAAATAAAATGGAGAATATCCAAATGAGGATGAAATGAAAAAAAATGTGTGCTAGCCTTCAGCTTCTTGGAGGAAGGGTGGGATAAAAATATATATAGAGAGAGGAGGCGCTCCTGTACTTCAGCCATGGATCAGTTGGCACATCTGGGCAGGAGAGTTGCCAACACTGGGTTTGGGAAATTCCTGGAGATTTGGGGATGGAGCGAGCCTGGGGAGGGCAGCGTTCGGAAGAGGGGACGGACCTCCGTGGGGCACAATGCCATAGAGCCCACCCTCCAAAACAGTCATTTTTTTCCCCAGGGGGAATGATCTCTATAGTCGGGAGACCAGCTGTAATTCCAGGACCTCTCCAGGCCACACCTGGAGGATGGCAACCTGGGGTGCCAGCCTCCAGGTGGGACCTGAAGATCCCTTGGAATTACAGCTCATCTCCAGACTACAGAGATCAGCTCCCTGGGAGAAAATGGCTGCTTGGAGGAGGGGCTATGTAGCATCGTACCCCACAGAGGCCCCTGTCCTCCCCAGGCTCCACCCCCAAATCTCCAGGGGTTTCCCAGCCTGGATCTGGCAACCCATACCCCCTATCCACCGCTGGTGGTCGGGGGGACCTGGCTACTGTACCCAGAGCAGGGCTTCTGAAGCTCCCCTTACCTGGAACAGAGGTGAGCAGTTCAAACCTCCCCCCCCACCCCCGCCTTCTTGAGCACCACCACACAAATCCAGATTGGGAGAAAACTGTGGATGCTTCAGCGCTCTCTCCCAATAAGAAAAGTCCCCTTGTAAGAAAATAGAGAGGAGACAGCTACTCAGGGCTATTTTTGGGCAGGAACGCACAGGAACGGAGTTCCGTCTGGCTCCCGAGTTGGCCACAACAGCAGGAACTCATTAGCATAATAGGCCACACCCAAGCACAGAAACTCATTAGGATCGGCTACATGAGGGGTGTGTGGCCTAACATGCAAAGGAGTTCCTGCTACGCCTCCCCGGGTTTTGATAACAAACAAGGTAAACAGAATAAGAAGCAAAAAGTGGGTGTGGCTGGATGACCACACTTCTAGTAACATGGGGTGTGTGGCCTGATATGCTAATAAGATGTGCTGTCAGGGGTGTGGCCTAATATGCTAATAGATTTATGCTGTTGGGGGTGGCCTATTATGCTAATGAGTTCCTGCTGGGCTTTTTCTGCAAAGAAAGCCCTGCAGCTACTTAGGAAAACGTCCTGCATGTGGAGAAATGTGAAGTGTAGAATGACTCCTGTCCCCCCACCATTTTGACCCTCCCCTTCTTCCAACAAGCTCGGGCCAGCACCCACAAATCTCCTTTCCTCTGTTTCTATCCTCGCAACGACCCTGTGAGGTAGGTTAGGATAAGAGAAAGAGCATGCCCAGTGAGTTCCTTGGGGCATTTGAAACCTTGATCCGACAGTTTAACCCACAACGATTTCTCCAAGCAAGCTCTGTCCTGACCAGAAATGTCTGACAGTGCATTAGCTGTCCCAGAGACGGATCCCAGCAAATACGGGCACACAGGAGGTTCCTGCCTAATGCGCTTCCAAATGGACAGAGGCGAGCCAGGCTGCTCCTGGAGTCAATAGCCGGCGTGGTATTACCGCCACTGGCTTGGAGTGCTAACATATTGCTGCTATTGATTTTTCACCCCCCTGCGTGGAGACCAAGGAGAGGGCCCAGCATCCTCCCGCGGGGTTGGAGCCGCAGGCCCTCGCCTCGAGGCACCTCCAAGCCAACGGGAGGGTGATAAGACCGAAGCCGGGTTTGACAGGCAGACGAGTAGTGTGGGTTTTTTTTACGAGAAAGCCTCAGGCCGCCCAGCAGATGCTCTATCTCCCTGCATCGCGCGCCATCAGGACACGTTATGCGCTAGAGGCTTATACGCTGGCTTGATCTAACAAATAAATAGTCAGTGGAAAAGAGCAAGAGTCCTGTAGTGCCTTAAAGACTAACAAAACGGGTGGCAGGGGATGAGCTTTCGTGAGTCACGGCTCACGTCTTCAGATAAGCTGCCACGAGTTTGGTAGAGGTGACAAGAACTGTTGATCAGGATGCAGCTGGCGGCAGGGCAGGAGCTTTCGTGAGTCAGAAGTGAGCAGTGAAAACGCTACAAGGGCCAAGTTATAGTTTCCCTGACCTGGATAGCCCCAAGGCAAAGCCTGATCTCGTCAGATCTGGGAAGCTAAGCAGGGTCGACTCTGGCAAGTACTTGGATGGGAGACCTCCTTGGAATACCAGCAGTCGGGAGGTGGGGGCAGGCTTGATTCATCCGCCTCTCTGAACATCCTCCAGGCCCCCAGTAGGGGTCAGTCACCTGAGGTCGCCAGGACTTCCAGGCGTACACACGTGCACATATTAACGTAATACAAAATAAAACAAAAACAAAGGGGTCAAGTTACAGCAGATGAAATGATACCAAAATAAATATTTATTATATGGTATACATATGGTTACCAGGTCTCTTCATCTTGCTGGTGGAGGGATCGGGGAGGGGGGGGGCGTTGCAGGAGTGGGCGGGAACATCCCAGACGCAGTGACATGACCTGGAAGAGATGTCATTGCGTCAGGGGCAATACTGTAGTGTTTGGGCAAAACTATACGGTAAGGTAGGGTCAAACCATAGAGTTTTGCCCCAAAACCAGAGCATCGCTGCAAGATGTCCCTGACGTGATGATGTCACTTCTGGGGAGTGACGTCAGCATGTCAGGGATGTTATGTGGCGATGTCGCTGTTTGGGGTGGATCTGGCCAGCAGCGGGCAGAATCCCCTGAAACCAGAACCTGGGGAATGGTAAGGTATACACCAATGGTCCCTCTAACCTGTGGAGTCTTGTGAGCAAAAATTCTGTTTTTTGAGCTACTGGCATTAAAGCAGTGAGCGAGCGATTTGGCTACTGCATTAATTAGTTTGCTCTGGAGCGGAGCCATCCTTCCTGGGCCAAGACATAAATGTGTGAGCCGGAGGCTAAAAAAATGTGAGCTAGCTCACACCAGCTCAGCTTAGAGGGAACACTGGTATATACAACAGTAAAATTAAAAACATAGGGCCTGAATATCAGGCTGCACTAAGAGTCAAAACAAGCTTTACCTAAACTGCAATCATTTCTGTAACCCTACAAAAGCTGATGAGCATGTCAAACGACCAACAGAAGACCATATGCGTTTCGGCTCAAGGGTCTTCCTCGGTGGCCAGTAATGCACACATCCTGAAAATAATATACATCAATGCTGACCGTGTGTTGTTACCTGAAAATATAAAACACAGCAAGGCCTTGTCGCGGAGGCAAAGAGTGATCTCAGAAGACAGTCTCCAGGAAAAAGGGCATCTCTTATTCCATCAATGTAAATGGACCTTTTGTTCCATTTACTTGTATGGAGAGAAAAAAGAGGCTCCAAGTAAAGGACAATAATCCCTGGGGAGTACAATCCCCCCCCCCCATATTTGCTTAACAAAGACGGGGCAGGAAAAGTAATTCCTCACCCAAGGCAGCAAAGCAAAGTGCCTTGGCTGGGATGGGATCACCGATATTGCCATCATGTTCTACATTCGGGAAGAAGAAGAAGAAGAAGAAGAAGAAGAAGAAGAAGAAGAAGAAGAAGAAGAAGAAGAAGAAGAAGAAGAAGAAGAAGAAGAAGAAGAAGAAGAGGTGGAGGAGGAGGAGGAGGAGGAGGAGGAGGAGGAGGAGGAGGAGATTGGATTTATACCCCACCCTTCACTTGGAGTCTCAGAGTGGCTTACCAACTCCTTTTCCTTCCCCTCCCCACAACAGACACCCTGTGAGGCAGGTGGGGCTGAGAGAGCGCTGAGGGAACTGTGACTGACAAGAGGAAGAGGAACGAGAAGAGTTTGGATTTATATCCCGCCCTTCACTCGGAGTCTCAGAGCGGCTTACAACCTGCTTTCCCTTCCCCTCCCCACAACAGACACCCTGGGAGGTAGGTGGGGCTGAGAGAGCTCTGACAGAAACGACTCTTTTTCAGGAACACCCCTAACAGAACTATGGCTTGCCCAAGGTCACCCTGCAGCTGTGAGTGGAGGAATGGGGAATCAAACCCGGTTCTCCCAGATTAGAGTCCGCGCACTTAACCACTACACTGGTGGGGGATGGGGGAATAGGGTTGCCAGATCCAGGTTGGGAGACGCCTGGAGATTTGGGGGTGGAGCCTGGGGAGGACAGGGACCTCCGTGGGCAACAATGCTATGGAGCCCAGCCCACCCTCCAAGGCATCCATTTCCTCCAGGGGGACTGATCTCTGTCATCTGGAGATGAGCTGTAATTGCGGGGGACGCTGGAGTTTTGGGATCTGTTAAAGGCAGCAGACTGAGAGATCTATGTTCTACGCCTGTTCACGCGGGTGTGACTCGGTGTATGCCACACGCCTTGCACCCTCCTATGCCTGCCCCCCTCCCGGCGTCTGGCATCTGCATCCTGTTCCCTCCCTATGTCCCGAGAGGAGGTGGCGAAGCAACGGGTGACGTCAGGAGAGCATATTGGAAGGCTGAGGACCGGCCTTGCCTTATCAGTTGCTGCTCGGATCTGTCTATGTATCTAAATTTGTTTGTCGAGCTGGCAGACCAGCCAGATAGGCTCCGCTGAGGTGGGAGGGCTGCCAGTAGGAATGTTTGGAGAAGGCTAAAATGCTCCCCGCGTGGGGCTGGGTCCCCACGTCGACGTGCAAAGGGCAGAAGGGTGCCAGGGGCGAGGCTGTGCCCCCGCCCCTGAGCCCTGGGGAAGGACAAGCATCTTCCTTCCATCTCTAGAGCAACTGGATCTCAAAGGACTGACTTTTTAAAGAGAGAGAAGAAGAAGAGATTGGATTTATACCCCGCCCTTCACTACCTGAAGGAGTCTCAGAGCGGCTTACAAACTCCTTTCCCTTCCCCTCCCCACCACAGCCCCTACCCTGTGAGGTAGGTGGGGCTGGGAGAGCTCTGACAGAAATTGCTCTTTTTCAAGAACAGCTCTGCCAGAACTATGTCTTGCCCAAGGTCATCCAGCAGGTGCAAGTGGAGGAGTGGGGAATCAAATCTGGTTCTCCCAGATTAGAGTCCACGCACTTAACCACTACACCAGCCCTTTAGGCCTCAGGTCCTCCAGTGTTAAATTCCAGTATCTTATAGCATCGGGTGAAAAACAGGCTGGTATTATTCTCCTGGTACTTGGGGAGAGGGCAGCGAGTTCACTGCAGAAGCAAGATGCACAAGAAGTGGGTTTCTCCCCACTTAACCAAACAGGGGATGGGAGGGGGCCCCTCCGAAGCCAACAGCCACAATGGGAACCATCACCCTCCCTAGGTTACTATTGAGGGGGAATGGCTCAGTGGAAGAGCCTGTGCTTGGCATGCAGAAGGTCCCAGGTTCAATCCCCGGCATCTCCAGTTAAAAGGGCCAGGCAGGAGGTGATGTGAAAGACTTCCGTCTGAGACTCTGGAGAACTGCTAATTGTCAGAACAGACAACAGTGATCTTGATAGGGCCTGTGACTCAGTGGAAGAGTCTCTGCTTGGCATGCAGAAGGTCCCAGGTTCAATCCCTGGCATCTCTAGTGAAAAGAACCAGGTGGGAGGTGATATGAAAGACCTCCGCCTGAGACCCTGGAGAGCCGCTGCCAGCCTGAGTAGACAATACTGACCTGGAAGGACCAAGGGTCTGACTCAGCATAAGGTGACTTCATGTGTTTATATGTGTGCATTGTGATTGACAATTAATGCAGCATCTCATCCTCTTTGGTCTTAAGAAGTGACAGTGTGGGTATTTCCCTTTTGATGAGAACCCAACATCTCAACTTAGATATACATACTAACGAGCCAAACACCATCTGATTAAGCTGTTTCCCTCATCATGGGGATGCGTTGGTCCTTAGTTTTGCCTTACGTATCATGCATTTGGCATGCTTTTTTCATCTGTCATCATTTTTTCAAAAGTTGTGCATGCACAATATATATATTGGGGGTAAAAAAAAAAGAGGTGGGCATCTATTGGCTAACACCGGTAACGTCACCCAGACTCATTTCTTTCCCCCGCAGCTGCAAACTACTGCAAGAATTGGGATGGGGAAAGAAATGAGTCTCAGTGACGTTACTGGTGTTAGCTAATAGGTGCCCACCTCAAATTTTTTTACCCCAAGGAGCAGAAAAACTCCAGAACATCCCCTCCCCGCCCAAGTTCACTCCTGGGG